>CM024755.1:185809441-185898211 GCA_014218235.1 Colocasia esculenta | reverse complement strand
CATGGCCGACGCTATTACCTTAGGGGCAATTTCGAGGCATGGGGCTTATGGTGCTGTCTCTTGACGTGATTTTTATGATTTGACCTCTTTGAAGTGCGTCTGCTGCAGGACGTGATTACAGGATTTTCTCATGATTACGGGCCTGGGCGCGACGACTTTCTGGGCCAACATTGAATCACGTCCGGTAGGAGAGACGTGATAATAAACTGAATCGCATCGGCACAATACGACGCGATAAGCATATTGTCGCGGCCGACATTCCTGTCGCGTTAAGGTCGCGCCCATGCAGGCTGTCGCGATAAGATCCTGAATCGCGTTCGGGGTACTGGACACGTTTAAAGAGGCAGCGCATGTTGTACTTGTCGCGACTTGAAAATGATGCCTATAATTCCCGAGGGGCCCTGAAACTGGTGGGAGAACATCGGGGAAGAAGGGGGTGATCCAAAAATATTGGGAAAAATACTCTGGTAAGGCAAATGAGGGCCATTGTGGCATTATGGTGCAATATGAAATTTACCCGCGGTGGAGCCAAATTCACGTGTATACAGCTGCACGCCTTGGCATCTGCTTTGCAGGGAGCGAAGCGAAGGGAACGAAGTGGAGTGCAATTGAGTGGAATGAAATAAAAGAAATGAAGTGTAGCGAAGTGGAGTGTTACGGGAGCAGAACTGAAAAGTAGACGCCGAGGTGAAAAATAGACACGTAGAGCAATGGGGTGTAATGCCCCGATGCGGAATATCGGAGAGGGATTACAGTTATTAAATAGTACAGAGCGAGAAATAAATAACAAACCATTGCACACTTGGATAACACCAATTAAACTCCAATTCATTAATAATCCAAACAATCTCCAGTTCATTCACTAAAAATCATCATCTTCATAAGTTAAACGAATACATCAACGTATCAGAGCCAAAACTAGGGCCCAGAGTACTTTATTCAAAATCAAACTATTACATAACGACTAACGACTCACAACATAATTATGCAACATACTACTACTAGATAGCACTGGTTGCTGAATGGTCACTCCTGAGTCTCCTCATTGGTCCCATCCTCATGAGTGTGGTCATGATCTGACTCACCTGAAACACATAAAATAAATATGCAGGATGAGCGAATAACGTCCAATAGGACTTAATATCTCATGAACACAAGCATGCTTTAAATAGTTAATATTTAATGGAAGGCTACCTAGAGAGTTAAGTCATGTAGAGCATGTCATGATAACAAGAGAAACAATAGCAAATGGCACAGAGAAAATAGTACAACGAGAACGACAATAGAATGGCATGTAACGTTATAACATGTAAATTGCACAACGGTGCACTAGTAACAATCACGCTTGCACTTGTAGAGATAGTACTTGATTGTCAAGATTAATCTAGATAGTAAACTGGCACTGGATGCATGCCGTTAACACATCCTTGATCATTTTAACTCCCATGGGTACTGGCACTTGTCGGGCGCTCCTCCTAGGACCAGATAGGCCCTATTACACTGGCATAGTCATTTTGATCTTAGACAATCACAAGAATGACAGTAGAGTACCAAGAAGAGATGAGAGGTACTAGACAAATAGACGAGAGAGTAGAGAGAACGTGAATAGATAAGAGGATATGGACATTAGATGAGATGGGACAATTCCGTAAAAACACATGAAATTCCGATAGTAACGGCTGCATAGCACCAGGTCGGGTGCCAGCAGTCTGGTAGAAGTCACAACAGCCCTTAGCCATGTGTGTACATGGGTCAGGTGGTCTGGCGTGAACCAAGAAAATAAGGAAACACTAAGGCCATGGATCGTATATCCCTAAGGTGTAACGGGTTGTTGGGGTACAACCAGCTCGTTGATAAGGACGTGCGCCAAAGCCAGAAGACTTACGGAGGTCTTGACAAGAGTCCTGGCCCATCGAGAGTATTCCCGATGGAGAGGTGGTCCAAGTCAAGGGAAAGTGTATAGAAACGGGTCCGTCGTGCCTCGAGTGCTCGAAGGCGAGGGAAATCGGTAACGGTGTACAAGACTTGCGAATAAAATGAAAATAATTATATTAATTAAATAGGGAAATTTAGTCATTTATTTCACAATACAGACATTATTGCATAAATATTAAGGTCAATTTACAATTAAGAATGTTATGTGTGTGAAGTGCAAAGAAATCTTGAGGATATGATAAGTCATGCAATGTTCTTAAAAATAATTAAATTTATATCATTAATGCCCTATTAATTCACCAAGTCGAATTAACTATAACATGATTTAATCATGGCTAATTAAGGGTATAAAGCCTAAACAAGGGGCATATGCACAAATTTCAATTTTGGTCAGATTCTAAAAAAGGCGGCGGACTTAACCATCGCGATTCAAATCGCGACGGGGCGGGCGGGCGCGACAAGTGGACTGGCCAGTCTGGCCCGGTCTGGAGTGGAATTGCGGCGGCTTATGCCGCCGCGTTCTTGACGCGACGCCATCATCCGGCGTGACCCCGCTAATATCGCGGCGAATCGCGCCGATGCGATATCAGGTGGGGTTGCCCTTTTCCCCTTTTTTCTCAGGGCGAATCCTCTTTGATAAATAGACGTTCTAAATTCCATATAAATAGCACGGTGATCCAAAAAGTACGAAACTAGTTTTTAAACGAAAGTAGACATATAGATCTATCAACATTGATTAATTGAAAATAAACAAGGTTAGGCATGATTTGATCGGGTTACTTTCGGTGACCTAAACATGCACAGTCAGGGTTCAATGAATTATTAACGAGGATACTGATGAAAATTCTGAAACCAAAGGCGTTCAAAAGATAACATGATGTAGTATTTATGAGAATTTTCTCATGGTATGATGTCAAGTACGAACGAGGTTCACAAACAAACATGAAAGGTCGGGTGCATGGATTTGACAGGGATTCAAAGAATAATTCTCCCTCATGAGAGATCGAAATAGAGCGAAACTAGGGGCGTTTGAAAGATAATAGATGTATTGTAATGATAATTTTATCATGGCATGAGAACAAGTACAGCAGGGGTATAGAGCAAACATGAGGTTTGGGTCATGGTAACAACATGGATTCAAGTAATTAATCGCCCAAATGGATGAACGAAATGCAACGAGATGAGAGGGATTTTAAAGAGGTCATGAGTCTACCTAGGGTAATTTTACTCGAATTTAGCTTGAGAGATGCCTACTTTGCTTGCTGTAAAGAAAAACCTAGTTTCATGACGAAAAGGAAGAGAAAACCCAAGCTCCAAGCCCCTCCTCTCCTTGCTCTCGTCCAGAATTCTCCTCTTCGTCTCCAAAGAGCTTAGACACGAGCTAGGGTTGCTAGGGTCTAAATTTGGGGTGTTTGTATGTTTAGAGAGTCCAAACTTACTAAAACTCCTTCCTTTCCTAATAAATCTGAATTCCCTATTTATCCTTCTCTCCTTGTATTTATCCCCTAATTTTGGATGGAGGAGAGACTAATTCGTGGGTGAGGAGTATGGTAAGGCTAGGACTCTTTTTAGGATAGATTTAGGCTATTAAATCATTGTTTTACCCCTTTAATTTCTATTATTTTAATTATGAAATTCACCTAATTAAATCTCATCCATGATGGGCTATCCACATTTGGGCCAATTCTCTCACGCTGGGTCATTTATAAAACCCACTTCTAATTTAGCTTAATGGGTATTGACATAATTCCTTTTTATTTCGCTCAAATCTTATTTACTCTCTCTTTATTCTAATTTAATTGATTTATCTCATTTATTTAATTTAAAATTTTTATTTTTCTTGATTTTAAAAATCAAGGTTGTTACATGGGGTGATTGCCACTGATAAGAGTCTTTCACCAACAAACTAAGAAGTCACCACGGGAAGAAGACCTAAAGAAAACGAATGTTTGGATAAAGGATAAGAAAAGAAAGGAAAGGTGCCACGGGTGCAAAAGGAAAGAAAAGATCAACTTTTGGCGTTGGGGAAGTACCTAAGAACACAATCCGTTAAGTGCACCATCGGGGGTGTCTGCTACTGCCTAGGGGATCTTTGGCCTAAAGATGAAAAATAAAAGAAAAGGGATAAGTCCAAACAAATGATTCTTAAGGAATCGGCCGGAGGCAACAACAAAGGGAGTTGGGTATTTGACTGAATGGAATATTTCAAGGTTGCTTTGAATTGAGAGCCGATGGCCCTAAAATTGCTTGGAAGAGTGGTTTTCCACTGAGATTTCAATATGCATGTATGCTGGGCTAAAAGAAAGAAAAAAATAAAAACAAAAGGAAATATAGATAATCAAGGATAATACTGTCACGCTAGTGAGTCAGGACCAGGGGGTATGCATGGGTTCGTCGTCTCGCATGCCAAGCGTAACGGCATATCCGTGCGGCTAAGGATCCTCTGGGATAATCATTATTTTTAAGAGGGGAAACTCAAATCTCAGATTCCTCAGAGCACAACGTTCTTGGTATGCTCTAAGGATATAACATATAGTAGATGTAGATAGTCGATGGTGAAGGCACCAACAGCCTGATTAGCGTCAAATGAGGTAACTCGAATCCTGCGCTCAAAAACCATTAGCCAAAAAACAACAAACATCATGGAAAAACAACATTCATAGCATGGAGCATGACCAAAGTAGTTAACGACAGAATAATGCAAACAATTTGTTTGTTAGACCATGAGGATAGGTGATCTCTGGCTAAGGAGATTGGAGTCAAGGATGGGAGCAACCCATGAAGGGGAAGATTTGCGTCGATCTGACGCAGATAGGAGGCAATGTGCTTGCTGGTGCAATACATCATGAATTTTTTAGATTTTTTTTTGAGATATTTGAAATTTTTGTGGATTTTGGAAATATTGATTTTGTGGAGTTTTGGAATATTCGAATTTTTTGTTGGTTTTAAAATATTTGAATTTGTTTTCAATTTTGAAAGTATGATTCTTGTGGATTTTGGGAATATTTGATTTTGTTGATTTTGGAAGTATTCGATTTTTTTTATTGTAGAAGTTATTTGATTTTTTTGGATTTGAAAATATTGCCTGCCATGACGACATTAGGGTTATAAATATTGACTGGCGAGGGGTCTTTGTTACTTCCCGTTCATTAAAGAATGCCCAAAGTAGGGCGTCCGTTTTAACGTGGCACCACGAGCTAATTGCACTTGGTTAACAGTGCCCCCATCAAAGCCATGCCTGAAAAGGTGACTAAGGTCTGGCAGGGGAGAAAGGAAGAAATTTTGAGATAAGCTTGATATGGGTGTTGGGGAGTGGGGTGTGACTGTCTTCCCTGGCACGACTGTCAGAAGGTTCAGTCCATTAAGCACTGGGGCTTTTCTAATTATTTTGGAATCTTGAGTGATGACCACTTGATTGTAGGGATATGCGTACGACGGGTCCATTTGGATCTCCGCGGGGACTTTGCCACTGTTTGCCATGCCCTATTATCATGATTTGATTTTGATTTTCGCATGCATACGTCCAGGTCCATTTGGATCCCTGCGGGGACTTTGCTGCTCTTGACATGAATTTTGACTTTGATTTTTATTGGTCATTTGATTTGCCCGTTTTTTAGACGTCCTCTCATGACGGAGTGCCTTGGGTTGGGTGCCTTGCCTAGAGTGCCTCTACTACCCATATTCAGTCGAAAGAGGAGAAACAGACATTTGTGCCTTTCAGGCGGGGCTGTGACAGTGACGGTGTCTACCGGGGAGCAATCGGCTTAGGGCGCCGTGATGTGTGTGCAGGTGCCATGATAGGGCAACTATAATAATCCGGGAGGGAATTTTGGACTCCTGGCTCGGGATTCTTACAACAGAAATACTGTGACGGCATGGCAATGATGAATATCATTTTTGGATTCAATATAATAAGAGTTCTTGGAAGGTAAAAGGGGACGAATGCCCTACGTTGGGGCGAGACTCGGGGTCTACGAAGAATTTACATTTTATTTTGAAATTTTAAAAAGACAAGTGGGGGCTAAAGCCCCGAAAGAGGGTAGAGAGAGGACGAATGCCCTGCGTTGGGGCGAGACTCCTGAGACTACAAGAATTTACATTTTATTTTTGGAAATTAGAAAAACACATGGGGACTAAAGCCCCGAAAATAGTGCGAGAAGGGTCGAATGACCCAATTAAAGGCGGCAAGGAGAGAGCGTAGGAAAGATTTTGGAGACTCCGGCGGGGGCCGGAGGGGTTTGGAGAAGAAGGGGGGCGCGATGCTTGAAAGAAGAAAAGAATCGGGCGAGGCCGGAGGGAAGAAAGGAACAAGTGGGCCGCAAGGGGCCAAAACAGGAGGTGTGCAGCGTAGGGCGCAGGATGGAGAGGTGTCGCGTGGGGCACAAGAAGGAGATGTGCCACGTGGGGCACTGGAAGGAGATGTGCCACGTGGGGCATGGAAGTGGAGATGCGCCACGTGGGGCACGGAAGGGAGAATAGGACGTACAAAAGGGGGCGCAATGCCTAGTGTAAAAAAAGATGAAAATAAAATGCCTCCTGTGGGGAGGGAATGTGGAGAACCCACGGGAAGGTGCTGAGAAGCACGAAAGATGATTGAAATGAAAAGGAAAAAGATGAAGGCCCCTGGTCTTTTGCCTTGCCCGACGTTTGGGCTCCCGCTTGGGGATCGGCATTCTGACCTTAGGTAATTCCTCATAAGATGTGCCCAGCGGGCAGAGGTCTTGCTTTTCGAGGGATTGAGCGGCTCTCAATGATTGGGTTGTTGACTTCCGTCAGAGTGTCAAGCAACAGTGGTAACTCCCTTAGAATGTAGTGTGATGAAATGGTGGGGAGTTCCACCAGTGGAGTTGGAAGCAACAATGAGGGGACCATGCCCAAAGATTGTATAATGTTTGATGTGGGAAGGGGCACGACCCTTTGGTAATTGATTGTGCCAATGATTTGCCTTGGAGTGCGTGAGCACAATCTAAGAAGCTGACCCTTCATTAGAGTGGGAAGGTTCACAATATTGTGTGAGGGGCCATGAGAGCTTGAGAGAGAGATTCCCTATGAGTATTTGAAATAAACCCAGTTGGCAACAGGTATGAGTGGCATATGATTAGAAGGCCTCTTGACGGCCATGATTGGAGGGGAGGACTCCCGCTCAGTGAATGTGCCCGGTATTTTGACAACGACCGGTATGCGAGGAATAAAATCTTGGATTTTGAAAAGCATGCCGGGTCCGGGTCTTCCTTCTTTTGCTGACGCCTGTCGCTCCTTAAAAACTTGTGCATGCTCCATTGGATGGGGGGTGGATATGGTGGGTGTAATGGGAGGTTGTATGGCCTATGGAGGGCGCGATAGGTATGAAGGGGAAGATTTGCTTGGTTTGGGTTGCCAGGGGTGTTGGCGTGTGGGAGGTGTAATGATTGGTGTAATGGTGGGTGGGGGCTTGGCAGGGAAGGTTCGGTAACGTGGATGGCAATGTGGGAGGAGTAGGAAATGGCGTACGAACTAACCTCGGAAGGTCCCTCATCGTAACACCAGGTGGTTTCGCATATGGGTTGGGCACTGGCAACTTCGGCCTGAGCAACAGGCTGAGGTGGCGGGGGGGGTTGTTGTGGTTGTTGTGGTGGAGGCAGGGAGCTAGCATGGGTGCCGGAGCAGGCGCAATGTAGGGCGCATGAGAGTCTTCTTGTATAGGGGCATCGTAGGGCCCGATGGAGGTTGTTGAGTCCGAAAAGGATGAATCAGTGGACGCCTGGTTGGCGGCATGTTGTGGTAGATGGGTAGTGCATGCGTAGGGGTATATGATGTGAGAGGTGGATGGTGGATGGCATCCATAATCCGTTCTTCCTCGGTTTAATTTGATCAAATAGCTCTACGATCGAGGAGTCCACTAAATGGGCTTGATGTAACACCCCCGCTCGTAGAGCTCCTCCATAGAGGTGATATGATTCATGGCCAGATGTGCCTGAACCTCGGAGTAGAGTTGGAAATGATTATTAACTTGCTCTGACTCCGAGAGCTATGATGTATTCTCGTGGTCATTGACCTCCAACGGTCAACAAATTGTACAAAGGCCTCGTCAGCCCCATCTTCTCGGATGCTAGATCTGTGATAGACAGATAAGAGCTGACGCGCTCTTTGTACCTCTAAAGGAATTTTTTGTGCAGGGGGCAGAAGTCTCCCGCCTCACTTGGTTCTAGGGAGTAGAACCATTCGAGCGCAGGGCCGTCAAGAGATTTTCTAAATAAATATGCCAAGGTAATGGGGTCTTGCTGCCAACACGAAGACTCATAGAGAAACTCCTGGACATGGAGGTAAGGGTTACCCGTGCCATTGTACAATCGGTACGTTGGCATCTCTGAAGGTTGTATATAAATTTGAGGGAGAGCCGGCATGGCAACAACGGGGTCACCCGTGGAATTGAAAGCTTATTTATTTAATTCTCCAAATTATTCAATTTTTGGAGAAGAGCACTTTGGAGTGGAGTAGGCTGCTGCTAGGCATGTGAGGGAGTACATGGGGGTGGCCTTGAATTAATGGGCCTTCCAAGGGGCGGTCTGTTCGGACCGGAGCACGGGAGTGCAAATGGCCAGGGGGACGAGGTGATGGAGAATGTACAGGGGCATGCGGCGAAGTCGCCGAAATGTACAAAGGTGGGTACCTGGGAAATGGAGAGGGAGAAGGAGAAGAAGAAGAGGAAGTCACACCCTCAACTAAAGATGGATCAAATTTAGTTGTTGAGGGGTGAGTTGATCAAGTGCATGCATGACAGTTGGACTATCGGATCTTGGTGGGGGGAAGGCTCTCGCGGGTTTTGATTGGAGCGAGGTATGGAGGGACATTAGATTGGCTAGTGCGCGGTGGTGCACATAACCATAGGAGGTGGAAGGTTGCCCTCACGGTGGTGAAATGGATGGACATGGGATGGAAAGATTGGACACTTGAATTATCCTCATAGTCCTCATAATAAAAATCGGCATGATAATATTGGTCCATTTTAACAAGGCAAGGAACAAACAATTTGAATAAAGATTAATCAATCAAAGATGGTTCAAACAAGTTAGAATGCTTAGCGCTGTTTTTAGGAGTTTCACAATTAATTAATGGATTGAAAAATATTGTGTCACTCCAGGTGAGATCCTAGTTGGGTAGAGTATGAAACTTCGGGTACAACTAGAATTACCTCTCACCACGTAATGGGATATCTAAACCCGGGTCAACGGAGGGGTACAACCAGCTCGGTCCGCCGTGAGGGAATCCACGGGGTATTGAGTCTTATGGCATTTCGGGAGAAGGTTCGCTAGTCCAAAGGGACGGAATGCCCAATGGAGAGCTCGCCTTCACCGGAAAGGGTGTGTGGAGCCTAAGATATGAGGGAAGGAGGTCCCCCGAACGATGCAATATGCCCTGTATGCAGCAGTTTATAGCAAAAATGGCTGAAGGGGCGCGTTTTGTCCGCACTGTGAATCACAGAGAGGATAGTCGTCGCGACTACAGAATCGCGTCCAGTCACCTGGACGCGGAATGAGAGCCCAGAAGGCTGTCAGTGTCGCGCCCGGTCCCTGTGGATGACTGCTGGTAGAGACGCGTCGCCCGTTGCTGCCACGACAAGAATGCGTTTGCCTTAGCCGGCGCGACAAGAAAAGTATAATGCATCCGGGCAGGACGGACGCATTACCAAATCCTGAATCGCGTCCACTATATGGGACGCGATTCCAAACAGGCGCCCGACAACAAAAACGAAAGTAGTAAAAAGTAGTAAGCAGGAAAGATGTACAGAAAATAGGATTAAGAATACAGAGAAGCGTCGGCCTTAGCCGCCGCGACAAGGGAGACACGTTGGCTAAGGCCGCCACGACAAGGCAGTTGAATGCGTCGACTTTAGCCGCCGCAACAACAAAACAAAATGCATATGGTACAATGGACGTGTTATGAAGCGTCCTCTGTGTTGGACGCGATTCCAACAGCCACCCAAGGACAGAAGAAGAAAAAGCGCAAGAAAGCTGGAGATGTGTAAAAGATGAAAAAAAATAAAAAACTATAGCATGCAACACAGTATAGAAAGAAGGATAAGAAATGAGAGTGCCATGTGGGGCACAAAGGAGGAAGGTAATCAAAAGGGAAAATGCAAAGAGGTCCCACCGTGATCGCCAATTTGTAGATACTGCCGATGGACGACGTGTGGTCCACAAAGAGGGGTTTATTTAGGGTGGGGTGATCGTGATCGTCAGGCACGCGAGGGTGCCGAATGGAAGATGCACGGTGAGGGGTGTGGATGGAAGAATGTGATCGCAAGCATACCTTTTAGAGCAGGGAGGTTGCACGGGGGATGATGTGGGTCCCTTCTTCCTCTACGAACACGGCCGGCCGCGGTAGAGGGGTTTCCTTATTTGATTACCCTGACAAAATAGACAGAGAAAATAAGAGGGGATTAGCCACACATGCGTAGCATCAATTCTAAATAAATGAAATGAAAAAAATAAAAGAACATGGGGAACGACTTACCGTATGGTGGCTTTTAAACCCCTAAAATGCAGGTGTGTGTGTGTGTATGCATGCATGTGTATGTATGAAAGAAAAGGGGCCACGAGGGACCTGGAAGAGATGAAAATATAAAGGGGCACGTGGGGCCTGGAGGAGATAAAGTAAACAAAGGAAGGGGGGGTGCTTCCCCAAATGTTGATGGCATGAGGGCCACTGCCGATTGGACAGACGGAGAGGGGGAAGAAAGAGTGCTCCCGCCTTGCTCCGCTCGGTACGCGTGGAAGGAGGATAGATCGATGAGGAAGAGCTCCTTGGGCCGGAGGTGAGGAGAGGATCTGGCAGAGCTTCGCCGCTTTTTGAAACCCCTCCCCCCTCTAAAAATGACCATCGGGGTTCAATTTATAGGGGTGAAATCTTTGAATCGCGTCGGGTACAGCTGCCACGACAAGAACCTGAATCGTGTCTGGGTGGCAGGTCGCGATTAGAATCGCGTCGGGCTAGCATGCCGCGACATGGATTGGATAGCGTTTTGGGCGGCAAGCCACGATTCACTAGGTCAGTTTGATGAGACATGCGCATGATTGCCTGCCATTCTTCTGAATCGCGTCCCGTTAGGACGCCCGCGATAAGAGGGGAATCGCGGTGCCAGGGCTGCCGCGACTTGAAACGCGGCGGCCATGGCCGATGCGATTACCTTAGAGGCAATTTCGAGGCATGGGGCTACGTCCGCTGTCTCTTGACGTGATTTTTATGATTTGACCTCTTTGAAGCGTGTCTACTGACAAGGATGCGATTATAGGATTTTCTCATGATTACGGGTCTGGGCGCGATGACTTTCTGGGCCAACATTGAATCACGTCCGATAGGAGGGACGCAATAATAAACTGAATCGCGTTGGCACAACACAACGTGATAAGCGTATTGTCACGGTCGACATTCCTATCGCGTTAAGGTCACGTCCATGCAAGTCGTCGCGATAAGATCTTGAATCGCGTATGGGGGACCGGATGCATTTAGAGAGGTGGCTGCCATACCCATCGTGACTGAAAATGATGCCTATAATTCCCGAGGGGCCCTAAAATGGAGGGGGAGCACCGGGGAAGAAGGGGGTGATCCAAAAATATTGGGGAAAAATACTCTTGCAAGGTAAAATGAGGGTCATTTGTGACATTATGGGCAATATGAAATTTGCCCGCGGTGGAGCCAAATTCGCGTGTCTACAAGCAGTAGTCCAACAGGGTAAATCTGATGCCCTTGTTTCGGTTGTAAAAATTTAAAGTGGATTTATCATGGGATGTCTAACATCATTTGTACATGAAAATTTTTGTTCCAATCTATGAGTTTTGGACATGTCATGGTGAGCACATCTAGTATGAGGCCACCAATGTCACAGGCACAAGTACATATGTGGATATGGTTATAGTTGTTGTTGGTCTAGACTTTAATATTCACAAAGACCAATACAATGAAGAGGCTTCGAAAATACAGCTGAAAGATTTTATTAATTACTTCAGGATGTTGATAATCCGTTATTGGATGGTTGTGAAAACCACACTCGGTTGTCAACGATCTCCCAACTACTAAATTTGAAATCTAAATTTCATACGAGTTAGAGTTGTTTTGGCCGACTTCTCCTACTCATCAAGAGTATGTTGCCTTGATCTGAGAGGTTCCTAAAAAATTTTACCATGCAAAGAAGATAGTAAATGATCTAGGGCTTGGATTCTTGAAAATCGATGCATGTCTTAATCATTGTATGCTATATTACAAAGATGATGCAGATAAGAGATCTTGTTCTTATATTTGCCAGCATGATAGATTGAAGCCTAAGAGAGGGGACAATTTAAAGTAGAAGGATGTACCTTAAAGTCATTGAGATACTTTCTTCTGACATCCAAATTGCATCGGATGTATATGTCCTCAAAGATTGCAATATTGCCCTTGACACCATTGATTGGTACTTGCATGTTGTGATTCTTTCTACATTTATCTTTAGATGTTGAAATAATAGTTTAAATTATGAAAAGACTGATGATCTACTATGATTTTGTTTGCAACAGATGTCGCCAGTCATCACGAGGGCGATGAGTGAGAGGCTAAGACGCTTGTCGTGTTGGATTATGGGCAAACATATTATTCATTAATTATATTGTTATCACTCTATAAAGTTTTTAATACAAACTATTTAACATGTGCATTTGTAGAGAAAAATAGAGCCTTGTAGGACTTCCTGTTATATTACATCTCTCTTTCAGATGCATGTTCCAGAGCTTGTATTCTCCACTCGACAATTTTCGATGGGCGTCTAGGATTTATTTTTAACATGTTCACAGTATAAAATTTAATTGTTTTAAGTCATGCTTTTTCCTCTCTGTCATTCATTATATTAACTTGGGTAATTAATTTCCTTACAGCGTCGGTATGAGTTCAAAAGGGAAGCAGATGTCCCAAGAGCATGACATGTATGGGAAGCTACTACCCAGATCAATTATAAAAAACACAATGTGGGAGGCCCAAGATAAGGCAACAAAACTTTTTGGCAGTCAGGATCAAATATGTGGAAGGAGTACGACCAGAGTGGATGAGGAGGGAGTATTGGGAGCAACTCTATATATGCTAGATGGGTAAGTTCTCAATGGCAAGAGAAGTTCCAGACAGCCAAAGCTAATTGAGCTTCGCAACCAGAAAAAAATTTACATACAAGTGGGTCATGTCTTATGTGACCTATAGAGACAAAATGGTAAGAACCATTCTGATTGATTAATATCTTATTAATATATATCTATTTTTTATGAATTTAAAACAAACTCAGGAGCTCAGTGTCCCCTTCATTTGTGAGGTATTTAAAAGGACTCATAAGAGGAGGTGGAGTGATGTGTTTTGTCAGCAAGAGTGCTCGCTCGATTGCTGTAAGCTTACATAACAATTTTTTTAGTTTAAAATTTAAATATGAAAAACTAATATGAAAGTTATAATCTTTTTAATTTATTTTGTAGGAGTCATATGACAGACAGATGACTATGAAGTATGAGGATGGCACGTCACATCCAGAGTTAGATCCTGATGCATAGGTGGTAGTGGTAGGCCAACCAAGAAAGGGCTGTTTGTACAGATTTGGAGATAGCTTGGACACTGCTCCAGTGATATCATCGTGTGCTTGTTCAGGCACTCCTCTGACCTGTCTGAGTGCATTCACGATGCCCTCTAGTGGAGAGAGAAAGACTTTGGACATAGTCCACGAGGAGATATCTCAATTTCATATTGATCTTCAATAGCATATGATGAGCAGCGAGCTGCGCATCACACAAGCGGTGGCTGCCCTCCTCTCTCAGGTTGGCATTTTGTCACAGGGAGGAGCATCCACCTCAGCACCGGCCCCTCAGGTGAGTGTTTGTCATTATTTTTAATTTCACATAATTTATACTTATATTATTGCTATGTAATTCGTAACCAAAGTTAGAATTGGTACACATGGCATGTATAAATAACCTAGTATAAAGAAAGTAAAATACTAGTTGGGGGTGAGAGTGATGCGCTAAGATTAGGGTTCAAAAATGTGAAATACCAGTCCAATCAACACACCAATCGATCTTACACGACTGGGTGGATGATAGTGATATGTGAGAATTGAGGGAATTCAAAACAAATTCTTAGTTTGAGCTCGACACTCAAGAACTGTTGTCCAAATTGACTTATTATAAAGAAGGAAAATACAAAGTTGGGGGTCTAAAATGTGAAATATTGACCCGATTGGCATGTCGATTGGCCCTACACAACTGAGGTGATGAAAAGGACATGCGAGAGTTGACGGAATCTAAATTGGATACCCGATTTGAACTTGTCGCTCAAAGAACCAATCTCTGAATTGACTTGGTGTAAAGAAAGGGAAAAACACCAAGATTAGGGGTAAATGTGAAATATCGGTTTGATCAACGCATCGATCGATCCTACACGACCAGGGTAATCACAATGACATGTGAGAATTGAGGGAATTTAAATTAGAATCTCGGTTGAGCTCAGTGCCTAAAGAACTATTGTCCAAATTGACTTATTATAAAAGAAAGGAAAATACCAAGTCAGCAGTCAAAAATGTGAAATGTTGATCTGATTGGCATGCCGATCAGTCTTACATTACGAGGTGATGAAAGGGACATGCAAAAGTTGACAGAATCCAAATCGGATATTTGGGTTGAACTCGATGCTCAAAGAACCATTCTCCAAATTGACTTAGTGTAAAGAAAGGGGAAAAAACCAAGATTAGGGGTCCAAAATGTGAAATACCGGTGCGACTAACACGTCGATCGATTCTACACGATTGGGATGATGACAATGACATATGAGAATTGAGGGAATTCAAATCAAATTTTCGGTTTGAGCTCAGTGCTCAAAGAACCGTTGTCCTAATTGACTAATTACAAAGAAAATAAAATACCAAGTCGGGGAGTCCAAAATGGAAATACTGATCTGATTGACGTGCTGATTGGTCCTACACAACCAGGGTGATAAAAGCGACATGTGAGAGTTGACGAATCCAAATCAATACTCGGTTTGAACTCGGTGCTCAAAGAACCATTCTTCGAATTGACTTAGTATAAATAAAGGGAAAAAAGCTAAAATGTGAAATACCGGTCCAATCAATGCGCTGATCGATCCTACCTGACGGGTGATGACAGTGACATGTGAGAATTGAGGAATTCAAATCAGAATCGCAGTTTGAGATCGGTGCTCAAAGAACCATTGTCCAAATTGACTTTTTATAAAGAAATAATAATACCAAGTTGGGGGTTTAAAATGTGAAATACCAATCTGATTGATGTGTCAATCGGTCCTACACGACCAGGGTGATGAAAGGGACATGGGAGAGTTGACTGAATCTAAATTGGATACCCGATTTGAAGTACTCGACATTTAAAAAATCATTCTCTAAATTCACTTAGTGAATATTCATATATTATTGTTTAAAATTATAAAAATAAATAAATATCTATTGTAGTGCCATGTCACCCCTCCCGGCCAGTTAAGAGGCGACACGCACACTAACCAAACGGAAGCATCTTACACATTATTATGGGAAGGACTTATGTGCTGCATGCAATATATATTAGCAGACTAAATACAGAACTGTACATGGTAAAAAATACTAAATATACAAATTCTGTTGGTGCAAAGCACCACATATACATATATACAATATCATAGTCTGTTCAAATTTACACTCCAGAAAGTCTGAATTCAAAAAGGGTACAACCACTGCCTAAACAACTTTTAAAGCCCTAGAGGTCACCCAACCTAAAGCATGAGCACAACACGGGGTTGGCTTAGAGAGAGGACCGCATCATGAAGAAGAATTTGAAATGTTTTCAACGAAGGCATGAGTTCCAAAGGAACCTAGTAGACAAACCATTAAAATGGAAAGCATAGGAGCATGGAATAAAGCACAGTTATGAGGTTATAGAAGCACAAAAGTTATACAAAGTATACATCACAAGGAAGACTTAAGAGGTTGCATGTTTACAGATATGCATGACTTATATTTCAAAGACATGATTGCTTGGCAGGGATTCAAAATCTTGTAAATGGCATCAGCAAAGCTCTCAAGGGATGCATAACATATAGCTAACCATCTACTGAAACATGATGTTATATATACATACATACTCAAATTTGCCCAACTTAGTGAGCCTAACCACCACGTTTAACTTGTGCGATGAAACCATCGTCACGGCTGAGCCCTCATGCATGACACGAACCATGAGGAGTCCTAACCACACCAGAGAGAAAGATCAAAGTACCTTGTGTAGACAATCAGACATATGATTTTCAAAGGTTACCAAAAAAAGGTTCGAATCAAATTTCTGGATCAAACAGCAGGCTCATAAACGACAGTACTGAGGAGTTGAAGGATGACTCTAGAAGGTAACAAAGGATCGAACATGCTGGTTCATTTACAGAGATGATGAGAGACTTCCAAAGGGGTCAAAGGAGGGATTGGTTATGCCTATCTTAGTGTGGGGAAACCAGAAGAAGGTCACAGATCCAATCCGCCAGGAAGCTGCTACGGCTCCAAGCTCAAGCCTTCGGTTCCCAGCAAAAAAAGATAGAAAAAGTTCATTGGGAGTGGTCACTAAGGCTATATATGGGTTTAATTTTAAGGTGGGGAGATAGTAGCCGCGATACTAACAAGGGGTTCAGACACTTGGCAACATGCAAACCAAAGGAAGATACAAATCCAGTGGATGAGACTAATGGCAGTATGAGTGGAAGGTTTTCATATGACTAGCAGCGCGATTTGTAGAAAAGTATGAAGTATATAGATAGGCATAGGGATCCATGCTAGAAAGTTGGTAGGCCAATAGAGCCAGATGATGACGCCCATTCCATCAGTCTGACAAAAGCACAAGCACTGCAAGATTATACTAAATTCTTGTTTGCTAAGAGGACAGAGGGAACATCTACATGTTGACCAAAGCATCAATTATTGACTGAAACATCGGTTGCTATTTTTCTAACTAAAACAATGATTACCAACTCAACATCGATTACCAATTAAACATCGATTACTCACTAAGGGACGTCGATATACGAAGTTTTGACCGACAACGATATAAACAGAAATAGTACTCGAAGTTTCACTTTGTTATATACGAAGTCCCACTTCGTCATATACAAAGTCCCATTTCGTCATATATGAAGATCACTTCGAAACACTGTTGGCGTCTCGTTTCGCCTCCGTTGTCGTGGCCGATGTGTGTGGCCCTCCTCGGCGGTGGTTCACAGACGTGCCGCTCCCTCGTTGGCGATGAAGGACATGCCGGTTGACCTTGTTGACTCCCCGTTTGACTGAGTTGACTGAGGAGAAACAAAAGGAACCGATGAAGTATGGGAGATGTTTGCGATCGCCAGGGCCTTACCTGTGCCCAAGGGGTTGCTGTGATCACGTCGGTGCAATAGCCTCGCGTTGCAGGTGATGGTGGGACCTCAACTTCTTCTCCTTCGTCCGGCCAAAGGAGGAGAGCTCCGCGGTCTTCTAAAGATCGTTCCTACCACAAAAAGACACTCTATAAGACTCTAAGAAGTATAGCAAAATGCTCAAAACGAAACAATACAGGCCCAAAAGGAGAGTCCCGTACCGGTTGCGGACTTGAGAAGAGGGGTCGCCAAGTGTATGACCACCCTTCTTCCCTCCGTTTTTGGTTGGGAAACCCTTTCTAGGTATGTAGGAAGGTGTCCTACGTGCCTAGAGTGTGAACGTGGTGTGGTGTAATATGCAACTAGTAAAGAGAGAAAAGGAAGAGGGGGGAGTTGATCCTCGTGGTTGATGATGCTAGCTCCTTGCAGAGGCTCTTTCAGCTCCAAAGTAGCCTTCTAGGACGTCCCAAGTTGAGAGGAAGAAGAAGATGAGTATGGAAGGTTGGGTGCAACTTTCTCTCTCCTCTCTCAAGCATGAGCATATGGACGTCCAGCCTCCCCCCCTCCTACTTAGAGGACCCTAGGGACTCTTATATAGACAGTGGGTCGGAGTTCAGAGGCCTTGGATGCTCAAGTGTGAAGAAACACACTTGCACACTTGGTAATCCTAGTGTAAAGGCTCCAAGAAATGGGGGGAGGCACATAGGATTTTTACTGGGTCAAGGGGATGCAAGTGGCCAAATGCCTGTTGGGAACGGTCCCATGCGGGCATAGGCGAGTGAAAGGCACTAGTAGGCTATATTTCGGGTTAGTTACGCAAACCAGGGTAAACGATATAGACGTCAAGGGATCCTGCCGCCAACACCATGCAGAGTCCATGGATGTGGACATCAGGAGGGTCACGTCAAGGGGGATTGCCGTCAACCAGTAGTCGGCGGCCATCGATGCTGCCGTCTACATGGTATCTGAGGTGGTCAACAAATGGTCAAACGAGAGCTTAATGGGGCTAATAGAGCCTTGCGGGAGATGGGCCAAATCTCACGTCTACAAATGCCCTCCGAGACATCCGGCCTTGCAAGGGAGCAGAGCGGACTGAAAGGTTGGGTGTCTCGGTAAACAAAGGACGCGGAGATTTAATGGAAGGGCCATCTCCGAGGATAGGAATTCTAGCGAACCAACGAAAGAGTCAGGCTAGAAACAGATGAGTACCGTCTGAGAGACAAATAGGGGTAAGAGAAAAGGGTGATTACCCGTGTAACTACAACTACGACCCAATGGCAGGGTCCCTAGCATGGCCGTGTTGGACTTTGACTAGTTTGGCGTGTCTGAGTCAAAGGAGTTGTAATATGACGGTTGAATCAAGAGGGTCTCATAACCGGAGCTCGTGGGCTCGCGTGGCCTAATCAGGACGTCGGTCCTGAATTTAGGAGGTCATGGAGACAAGGAGTTGGTTGATCTCTCAAAGGATTATCAAAAGATTCTAACTAGAATCACATGCTTGAAAGCCTGAAGTCCGGAATTAAGCTCGCGGCTGGCGAAAGCTTAAATGAACTCAATAAGGCTGAAATGATCATTTGTGAAAGACACGGTGGACAAGTGGGGCAACAAAGACCCGATATCAACTTGGATAATCGATGAAGGACGGATTCGGTAGGCTACCTGAGCTGGGGGGAGCCATGGAGCAATCATATGATTGAGGAAAATCACCTTTTTTTTTTAGTGTTAGTAAAGAGAATGTTAGCAGTGAAGATGCATGTTGGTGGGGTTGCCTATCTAAAAATGCAAGTTAGCACCAGAGGAAAATTCTAAAGGCCATACGAATAACTGAGAGATCGCAAACCCATCATGGTTTTTGGTGAAGGGGAACTCAGGGTTCACGGTCGCCAAGTATTCGCCTCTGGTGGGGTCCTATGTTAGACATACCTGTGACGCTCAAGGTCGTATGAGCGTTCCGAATTTTTGAAGCGCAGCCTGTGCTTAAGATATCTACAAAACAACTTGAAGCACAAGATAAAGGATAAAGGTTAATGGCCATATAAAGAATAAGACATTTGAAAGTATCTGGGGAGTAAACGTCCACATCGATGGTCGCTAGTAACTATATTAACGTCCACTGATGTTGCCGCTAACACATTACTGACGTCCACCGATCTGGACGTCTAACTGACAGCGGATTAGGCCGAAAATATAGGTGACGGGAGTGTAGACGATCCGTTTCGCCTCCCGGGCGTGTCCCCGTTGTCGACGGTGGATGTCCTCCGGGGCTCGCGAACGTCACTGGTCTCTCGTTGGCGACGAGGGATTGTTGGTTGACTCCCCGGTTGACTAGTTGACTGAGGAGAAAACAAGAAAACCAAAGGGAAAGAGGAGGTGTGATCGCCAGGGCCTTACCTGTGCCCAAGGAGTTGCTATGATCACGTCGGTGTGGTGGGCCTCACGCAGCGGGCGGAGATGGGGCTCCAACTTCTCCTTTTCGGCCGGCCAAAGGAGGGGAGCTCCATGGTCACGTTCACAATGTTCTGCCACAAACAAACCTCTATTAGACTAAATGCAGTGTAGCAAAGGTTCAGGAGAAGAAAGAAAGGAAAGACCAAAAAGGCGATCCCTACGGTTGCGGACTTGAGAGGCGGGGTGGCCAAATGCTATGACCACCCTTCTTCCCTCAGTTTTGTTGGAAACCCTTTCTAGGGGGTAGGAAGATAACCTAGTGCCTAGTGTGAGTGGGAGGTGTGTGCAACATGCAAGCTATCTAAAAGCAAGTAAGAGAAGAGAGAGGGAAGGAGATGTAGATCATCGTGTTGTGTTGCAAGCTCCTGAAGGGGCTTTCCTCCAGCTCCAAAGGTAAGCCTCTTGAAGTCCCAAATGAGAGGAGAAAGGAGAGGATGAATGTTAGAAGGTGAAGTGCAAGTTTCTTCTCCTCTCATCAAAGTGGCAGCATAAGGACGTCCAGACTCTTCTCCGGTTCAGAGGGGGTCAAGGGGGTGTTAATAGCAGTGGAGCTCGGGGTTGGAGGCCTATGTGACGGAACGCCTCGGCCAAGCCCGTTAAACTGATAACGCACTTGATCGAGTCCGCCTCCCGCGAACGGGCCGAAGCCTCGCAAGGGAACCAAACCACAGTCCGTGTAAACATAAAGGAACACACCACATTTCATATATAATTTTTCACAATTTACATAGCCATAATCCATTAAAACTGTAAAGGTGTACAAAAGTCTGGGGCATACCCCGAGGTACAACAAAAGAAAGTAAACAACTACAAACTACAAGGCTACACTGCTGAGTACTACTCCGCTGGAGGTACTGACCCTGCTCCGCTACGACGCGGCCCAGAACTGGACGTCGGACGGGAAACGTCCTCCTCGCCCTCACCTGTGGGGGTAGGGGTGAGCCTCTCTAGTCACTGGCTCAGTAGGGAACTCCCCCAAAGCCGAACAAACCACAAACCACAGGTACAAAACAGTAACAGTACCAACAATATAAAACAGCTAAGCAGGTAAGTAAAGCTGTAAAAGTACTCACCGTCTGCCGACTACGAGAAACAACTGTAGTAACTAAACGGCAAACCCAAACAGGTGTACAAGCCAAAGTAGAGACAGCCAACACGAGCCACGTAAACTGGTTCGCGACACAGAAACTGACTCGGACAACTAACACAGGTCCACCTCTCAGTCTCGCAGCCACGGACGAAAGGTCCAGCTGCCGCTCCACGTAAAAAGGTCAAACAACTGTGGAGACCAACTAAACACCACAACCTGCAGACCACACGGTCACAGGCCCATGCCTGGCACCTCCAGAGACCCTGGCCTGGGCTCGCTAGAGTGAGGCACTGGAAAAGGACTAGCTGGGGTCCAGTACGTCTACTGGTGTCCGTACCCCAACTACGAGCGCGCTACAAGTGACTAAAAACAACCACAAGTGTCACTGTCCCACTGTCGTCTTTCCCTCAGCCGGACGTACAACTCTAACACAAGAGTGAGGGTGTCCAGGTCAGACGACACAGACCTCAACGGTACAACACAAGTACCGGGACAAGGCCCCGAGCTAACAGCCTGGCTCACAAAGAACCTGGGGCACCCAACTGGAGAGGTAACCACGGTAGGCGTCGTACTACTTGCCACGTACACAAAACCACGTGCACGTCACACACAAACCACGTGAAACCTCACGTAAACCACAAGTAACCACTGGTCCACTACACGTGAACCCAACTGACTCGCGTACACAACGCGCAGTCACCGAAGTAAACAATAACAGCATACCTTGTATGCTAAACACGTAACCAAGTGCACTCAGTGCACCTCATACGTTAACACCCACGCATTAACGATAAAACACCATAAATAGCCATTTCTGTTCATATAGGAATAGGCGGCCACATCGATTGCCGCTTACAGGAAGTAGACGGCAAGGTCCCTGGCCGTCAACCTCCTGGCTGAAGATCTTGGCGGCAACGATGTTGACGCCAAGTTCCCCGGCCTTAAACCCTGCAGAAACCCTAATCCGGTCCTGCGGTTTCCACTCATTCTTATTACTGGAAAAAATGTAATGCTATTCCTCTAGCATGTTAGAACCCAATACAACCCAATTAAACATGCTTTACACATTAAACTACACAAACCACCCATTATCCCATTTGGTGCAACTTTATCAAACATGGATTATCACGTAATTCAAGTGTTATGATGTGTTTTAATGTTTCTACGGAGCTACAGGGTTCGTCCCCTACCTCAGAACGCGTTAGAATCTCCCGCAACTCCCCGGTTCACGCCGAGCCCTCCGCGAGCTCCCACGCGAATTGCACCACGCCGCGACGTTTCCTCGCACAATTCGGCAACGCCGCGCGTTCCACGATCGACCAACCACTCCTCGGTACCTGTTAGAACCTTCAGAAACACCAGGGCGCGAAGCTGGGGCAAGAGGGAGAGAGGGTGAGCTGAGGGAGCTGCCCTCGGGTGAACATATAACTGCTGAACTGACAGGTTGGCGTCAACCCCCTTGTCGCCCACATGCACCACCAGACTAAACGTCCACAAAAGCTGCCGCCAAGTTCAAGAAGTCAACGTCCATAAACATGGACGCCAACAGTCAACGACCACCCCTTGGCCGCCAACTCAGACAAACAGCAGCAGGTCCTATTCCAATTCAGGACCACCCTGCTCTTCACCTGCTCAAGCCACGCAATCACACCATGCATTCCCACACACCCAACTCACACTGGCCTCACAACGGACCGCCACAACCACAATGCACATGATCCGCATGGATCCGAAAAGCACGCGACGTTACATTACTATCATCTAAAAAGAAATTTCGACCTCGAAATTCATAACACAACACAAAGTCAAACGATTTAAACATACACAACTTTACAAGCACTATCATCTAAAAAGAAAATACACAAACTTATACAAACAGATAGGGATACCCTTTAGCCATTTCAGCGGCCAACTCCCAGGTATCCTCACCACCCAACCTATTTTCCCATCTCACCTTAACCAACTCAATTTCCTTATTTTTAACTTCTTGATCTTCGATCCGTGATCTGTACCGGATATTCAGGCATGGTCATATCCGGCCTCAGGTCACCACCTTGATATCTAATTATCTGAGCTGGATCTTCAATGCATTTCCTTAACATGGAGACATGGAAAATATCATGCACATCTGCAAAATCAGCTGGCAAATCCAGCCTATAAGCTGTTCCCCAATTCTTTCAATTACCTGGAAAGGTCCCACATATCTTGGACTCAGCTTTCCAGATTTACCGAACCTCATAATCCTTTACTTGGAGAAACTCTCAGAAAAACAAAATCTCCCACCTCAAACTGAAGTGGTCTCCTCCGCACATCTGCATAACTTTTCTGCCTACTTTGAGCTGCCTGCAATTTTTCTTTAATAAGCTTCACTACTTCAGTGGTTTGCTGAATCAATTCAGGACTCACTAATTGCCTTTCTCCCACTTCATGCCAGTTCAATGGAGTTCTACATGGCCTTCCATACAAAGCTTCATACGGTGCCATTCCAAGACTGGTATGATAACTATTATTGTAGGCAAACTCAACCATACCCAAATGATGCTCCCAACTGCCTCCCCAAACTAAACAACAAGCCCGCAACATATCTTCAATTGTCTGAATGGTCCTCTCTGTTTGACCATCTGTCTGTGGGGATGATAAGCGGAGCTATATCTCAACTCAGAACCCATCACCTTTTGCAAACTTCTCCAAAAACCAGAAGTAAATCTTGGATCTCTATCAGATACAATAGTCTTCGGAATACCATGCAGTGGAACAATTCTTTCAACATAAACATTTGCCAATTGTCCACTGTCCAAGACATACTTACTGCCACTAATCTGCAAACTTTGGTCAATCTGTCAACAAACACCCATATTCCATTATGCCCAGAACTTGTCCTTGGTAAACCTGCCACAAAATCCATTGCAATATCATCCCCTTTCCACTGTGGAATGGGTAACGGTTGCAACAGACCTCCCGGCTTTGATGCTCTGCTTTAATTTGTTGACAGATAGAACATCTTGCCACAAATTCTGCTATTTCTTTCTTCATATGAGGCCACCAAAAATGCTTTCTTAAATCATGGTACATTTTAGTACTACCAGGATGAATAGTGTACCTTGATTTATGAGCCTCTCAGAACTCGCTGCTTCACCTCTCTTTCTGCAGGAACAAACAACCTGCCCCTAAGCCTGACCACACAATTATCATCAATAGAAACTCCTTCCATTTTCACAATTTCAGGTAAACCTGCATCTGCTCTCTGAGCCTCAATAATCTGCCAATATAAAGACGGCTCTACAGCACTAGCAGCTAGAATTGCCCGACGCTGACTGCTGGGCACATACAAGAATTCTCTGCTACCTCTTCATACAACTTCCATTCTTTAATCATCATCAAGTTCATATATGCCTTTCTGCTTAAGGCATCAGCCACAACATTGGCCTTACCCGGATGGTAAGCCAAACTGAAATCATAATCCTTCAGATACTCAACCCATCTGCGCTGGCGAAGATTCAATCTTTCTGCGAGAAGATATACTTCAAGCTTTTATGATCTGTAAAAATTTCAAATCTTTCGCCATACAGATAATGCCTCCACATTTTAAAGCAAATACAACTGCTGCCAATTCCAAATCATGAGTGGGGTAATCTCTTCTGCTGGCTTCAATTGCCTAGACGCATAGGCTATCACTTTACCATGCTGCATAAGCACTGCGCCAAGACCTCTCCTTGAAGCATCAGTATACAGCACAAAACCACCACTTCCTGCCGGCAATGTCAATATAGGTGCTGATGTAAGTCTTTTCTTCAATTCCAAAACTTCTCTGACATTCACCGGACCACACAAAAGGCACTCCTTTCCTGGTCAACTTAGTCATAGGTGCTGCAATCTTAGAAAAATCTTGAATAAAGCGCCTATAATAACCTGCCAACCCAGAAAACTTCTAATCTCGGTTATTGACTTAGGCACTTCCCACCTCGACACAGCTTCCACTTTACTTGGGTCTACTGCTACTCCTTTGGCAGAAATAACATGACCCAAAAACTGAATTTCCTTCAACCAGAATTCACACTTACTGAATTTAGCAAACAATAGTTATCTCTTAACAACTGCAAAGTAAACCTCAAATGAGCTGCATGCTCCTCCTTCAGATGCTGAATAAATTAGTAAAGACCACAATAATTGATCTAAATATGGATGAAATATTCTATTCATCAGATCCATAAAACCTGCAGGAGCATTAGTCAACCCAAAAGGCATTACCACAAACTCATAGTGACCATATCTGGTTCTGAACGCTGTTTTATCTATATTCTTCTCTGATTCTCAGCTGATGGTACCCGGACCTCAAATCAATTTTGGAAAACACTTTTGCTGATTGCAACTGATCAAATAAATCATCTATTCTTGGCAACGGGTACTTATTCTTGATGGTCACATCATTCAACTTTCTATAATCTATACACATCCGGAAACTTCCATCTTTCTTTTTCACAAATAAAACCGGCGCTCCCACGGGGAATGACTGGTCTAATAAACCCTTTTTGCAACAATTCTTCTAATTGCTTTTTCAATCTTAAGTTCTGCTGGTGCCATCCGATATGGGGCTTTAGAGATCGGCATAGTACCTGGCAGCAACTCAATAGAAAATCCACCTCTCTATGTGGAGCTACACCAGGCAAATCTTCCGGAAAGACATCAGCAAATTCCCTAACCACGGGAACTGCTTCCATTGGCTGACTGGCTTCTACCAAACTTACTGAGGCTAAATAGGCCACACACCCATCATTATCAACTTTCTAGCTTTAATTGCAGAAATTAGAAACTTTGAGGTATAAAAAGGCATACCTTGATATTCAAACTCTGCACCATTAGGATGATAAAACCTGATCTTTTCTTTCTGCAATCTAGCATTGCTCCATACATCTCTAGCCAGTCCATACCCAGAATAATATCATAATCTGACAACTGCAGGGCATACAACCGACCCGGCATCGGTTCCCTTCAATCATAACAGGAGCTTCATCTATGTAGCTCGAAGTGAGTAAGAACTCACCTGAAGGAACCTCTACCACTAACTCACAAGACTTCTCTTCTAATGGATGAGCTATGCAATCCAGAAATTCTTGGAAATAAAAGAATGAGAGGCACCCGAATCAAATAAGACTCTTGCTGAATATTCATAAAGAGGTAAAGTACCTTCTATCATATTTGATGCCTCTGCCTGGGCTCGGGTGATAGCCATAACCCGGCCTCTCCCCTGCTGCGGTGCTGCTCCTGCCACGACCTGCCTGTGGTTGCTGAAACTGCTGGGGCTGCTGCTGCTGCACACCTCTGCCATACCCATACTCTCTTGCATAGGGACAATTGCGGATCAAATGTCCCGGCTGATTACAATTATAACACCTGTATCCTGGAGGAACCTAGGCTGCCTGGCTGTGCTCTGCTGAGACTCCTCCACCTCAGGCCTACCACGGCCTTGCTGATACTACGGACGACCTCCCCATCCTTTCCTTTTCCTTTAAGTGCTTGCTTTAATTTCTGTCCCCACTTCCCAAAGCCTGATGAAGAAGGTCCTGCTGGTGCCTTGCCCTTGCTTGCACCCACTGACTGCTGCTGCAGTAACCGGAAACTACCAGAACCTGACTCACCTGCCTGACGAGTCCGGATAGACCTCTCTAAAATAGCTGCCCTTTGCGCTGCCTCTTCCACTGTCTTGCACATAAGGGGTACTATCGCATTCTGCAATTCCACTCTCAATCCTCTAATAAAATACTCAACCATCATGTTATTATTAGAAACAACATAAGGTGCATAACGGCTGAGTGCCATGAATCTCATCTGATACTCTAGAACCGAAGAGTTACCTTGCTGAAGAGTCCGGAATTGCTCTCTTTTTACCTGCTGCACTTGAATCGGAAAGAATGTATCATTAAATACCTCGAGAAACTCCGACCAAGTGATAGCTTCTTCTCTTCTACCTGCGAAGGTGGTCTGCATCTTCAATCGCCACCATTCTAAAGCAAAACCTCTCAACTGATAAGCAGCCAATACAACTCTGTCTGCTTCAGGACACCGCATAGTCGCAAAAACCCTCTCAATTTCATGAATCCAGTGCTCAGCTGTATGGATTCGGCCCTCCTGAGTAAGTAGACGGCTGCAATCTCAGAAATTTCTCCACCTATCACTGGTTCTTCAACTAATTGCACTGGCGGTGGTGGTAGCACAGGTGCTACAAAAGGTACCTCCACCCCTCGGCGGAACTGGAGCAACAGGTACTGCCTCTCCTTCCCCAGGTGGCACTGCAACTGGTGGTATAGGCGCCTGCTGATCCATTCTCGCTCAAATATCCGTGAGGCTCTCCCAGATTCTCTCAATCATACGCTGGGTGCTTTCCTCCGGATCATCTCCTCCACCACCAATCTCTCCTATCAGCCATTCCAGAAATTCTACATGCACAAAATACCAAACAAAAATCAAAACCACAAATTATCAAAAACCAGGGTCTTTACCAGCAGCAGTGTAAATAACCGAAATAAGGCTGTATTCTTCTAATTCCCTTATATTAACACGGACCTTGCTCTGATACCAACTGTGACGGAACGCCTCGGCCAAGCCCGTTAAACTGATACGCACTTGATCCGAGTCCGCCTCCCGCGAACGGGCCGAAGCCTCGCAAGGGATACCAAACCACAGTCCGTGTAAACATAAAGGAACACACCACATTCCATATATAATTTTTCACAATTTACATAGCCATAATCCATTAAAACATAAAGGTGTACAAAAGTCTGGGGCATACCCCGAGGAACAACAAAAGAAAGTAAACAACTACAAAGCTACAAGGCTACATTGCTGAGTACTACTCCGCTGGAGGTACTGACCCTGCTCCGCTACGACGCAGCCCAGAACTGGACGTTGGACGGGAAACGTCCTCCTCGCCCTCACCTGTGGGGGTAGGGGTGAGCCTCTCTAGTCACTGGCTCAGTAGGGAACTCCCCCAAAGCCGAACAAACCACAAACCACAGGTGCAAAATAGTAAACAGTACCAACAACATATAAAACAGCTAAGCAGGTAAGTAAAGCTGTAAAAGTACTCACCGTTTGCCGACTACGAGAAACAACTGTAGTAACTAAACGGCAAACCCAAACAGGTGTACAAGCAAAGTAGAGACAGCCAACACGAGCCACGTATACTGGTTCGCGACACCAGAAACTGACTCGGACAACTAACACAGGTCCACCTCTCAGTCTCGCAGCCACGGACGAAAGGTCCAGCTGCCGCTCCACGTAAAAAGGTCAAACAACTATGGAGACCAACTAAAACACCACAACCTGCAGACCACACGGTCATAGGCCCATGCCTGGCACCTCCAGTGACCCTGGCCTGGGCTCGCTAGAGTGAGGCACTGGAAAAGGACTAGCTGGGGTCCAGTACGTCTACTGGTGTCCGTACCCCCAACTACGAGCGCGCTACAAGTGACTAAAAACAAACACAAGGTCTCTGTCCCACTGTCGTCTTTCCCTCAGCCGGACGTACAACTCTAACACAAGAGTGAGGGTGTCCAGGTCAGACGACACAGACCTCAACGGTACAACACAAGTACCGGGACAAGGCCCCGAGCTAACAGCCTGGCTCACAAAGAACCTGGGGCACCCAACTGGAGAGGTAACCACGGTAGGAGTCGTACTACTTGCCATGTACACAAAACCACGTGCACGTCACACACAAACCACGTGAAACCTCACGTAAACCACAAGTAACCACTGGTCCACTACACGTGAACCCAACTGACTCGCGTACACAACGCGCAGTCACCGAAGTAGACAATTAACAGCATACCTTGTATGCTAAACACGTAAACCAAGTGCGCTCAGTGCACCTCATACGTTAACACCCACGTATTAACGATAAAACACCATAAATAGCCATTTCTGTTCATATAGGAATAGGCGGCCAAATCGATTGCCGCTTACAGGAAGTAGATGGCAAGGTCCCTGGCCGTCAACCTCCTGGCTGAAGATCTTGGCGGCAAACGATGTTGACGTCAAGTTCCCCGGCCTTAAACCCTACAGAAACCCTAATCCGGTCTTACGGGTTTTCCACTCATTCTTAATACAAAAAAACATGTAAATGCTATTCCTCTAGCATGTTAGAACCCAATACAACCCAATTATAATGCTTTACACATTAAACTACACAAACCACCCATTATTCCCATTGGTGCAACTTATCCAACATGCAATATCACGTTAATTCCGGTGGTTATGATGTGTTTTAATGTTTCTACGGAGCTACCAGGGTTCGTCCCCTACCTCAGAACGCGTTAGAATCTCCCGCAACTCCCCGGTTCACGCCGAGCCCTCTGCGAGCTCCCACGCGAATTGCACCACGCCGCGACGTTTCCTCGCGCAATTCGGCGATGCCGCGCGTTCCACGATCGACCAACCACTCCTCGGTACCTGTTAGAACCTTCAGAAACAAGGGCGCGAAGCTGGGGCAAGAGGGAGAGAGGGTGAGCTGAGGGAGCTGCCCTCGGGTGAACATATAACCTACTGAACTGACAGGTTGGCGTCAACCCCCTTGTCACCCACATCCACCGCCAGACTAAACGTCCACAAAAGCTGCCTTCAAGTTCAAGAAGTCAACGTCCATAAACATGGACGCCAACAGTCAACGACCACCCCTTGGTCGCCAACTCAGACAGAACAGCAGCAGGTCCTATTCCAATTCAGGACCCACCCTACTCTTCACCTGCTCAAGCCACGCAATCACACCATGCATTCCACACACCCAACTCACACTGGCCTCACAACGGCCGCCACAACCACAATGCACATGATCCGCATGGATCCAAAAAGCACGCGACGTTACAGCCTAGGATGCTAAGTGTTGAAGAAACACACTTACACACTTGGCAATCCATGGCTAAATGCTCCAACCAATGGGTAGAGGCCATGTAGGATTTTTACTGGGTCAAGGGGGTGCCTAGGTGGCCCATATACCCGTTGGGAACGGCCACATGCGTTGCATGGCCGAGAGAATGGTGCAAGTGGGCTGGAATCTCGGGTTAGTTGCGCAGACCAGGTAAACCCTATTGACGTCCAGGGATCAGGCCGCCAACCTCATGTAGGCGTCCAGAGAGGTGGACGCCAACTTGGGTCAGCGTCCAGGGGGATTGCCGTCAACCAGTAGTCGGCGGCCATCGATGCTGCCGTCTACATGGGATCCGAGGCTGGTCAACAAATGGTCAAACGAGGCTTAATGGGCCAAATAGCCTTGGGAAATGGGCCAAATCTCGCGTCTACAGGGAGTCCATGAGGACTCTTCCATCCTACCTCCGTCCCTCCCTGCTCCTGCTGCGAACCAGAGAGCTGAGAGATGGAAAAACACAGTGACATGGCCTCCTCATCGACCGGACAATCCACAGGCGCGAACCCTGGAGTTCTGAGCAAAGTTCCGGGCACCTGAGCACGCGACTGGCCAACGGGGAGGTAAGGAATGATTTTTTTCTACTTTTTCCTGAGTTAAAAATGCCCTGAACAACGTTCTTACAAAAACCCCGCCCTCATGCAGGAAATCCCTGCCTTCCCAAGCCAAGGCCAGGTACGAGCCTTTTCCTGGCACGTGAACCTAGTAAACGCCATTACGCTGGACATGCGGGGCTACATTGGCATGTGGAACCTAAACTTTATGGTGGTACTGGCGAAGAACATGAAGGACATGTGGTGGGGGTTGATGCACTTGGGGCGTTGATAGAGAGGTGGCACCCACACACACACACCTTCGTGTTCCAGGGCTTCGAGGCGCGCGTGTTGCTGGAGGAGGTGGAACTGTTCCTGGGATGGCAGCAGTGCCTGGAGTACGATGCAGTGACTCCTCTCCTCCCGTGGGAAGAGATCTTCGCAGACATCGTACGAGACAAGAAGGAGGTGTTGCAGATGACGAACAAGAACGGGATCTCGGCTGGCCTGGTGGTTGATCCAGCATGCGAGGGAGATTGGGGAGAGAGGGTGACCCTGGGATTGACACTCTGCCTGGCTGGAGTCTTCCGGTTCCCCATGAGCGGCGACTTCATCCTTTATGAGCATGTGGGGATTCTATCCCTACTGTGGCGCAGGCAGTCACTTGCCCCTGCGGTGCTGGCACACCTGTATAGTTCACTGACCACAATGAGCCTAGGCAGACGCACCTGCGGGAGTTTGTTCCTGCTCCAGGTATGGATGGAAGCTCATTTAAAGTTCGATTTTTCTGAAGCACAACCTACCCCTTCCAGAATTTTCCTTCGGAGTTCAGTATACTGTAGCAGGGCATGGTATGAGCCGGAGGATGAGATTAAGTGTGTGACCGCACATTTGAAGGGCAGAGATGCTTGGAGAGATCATTTGGCATTTCTGGTAATGGATGACTTCATCGCGAGGCCATTGTTTATGAGGACAATTGAGTTTCGGGTCGGAACTAGGGTGGACAGAGACTTGTGGTTGATTGGAGCTGATCAGATGGTGGTGTATCAGCCACACCGGTGCCATTGTCAGCTTGGGATTCCACAGGGAATTCCTACTTCATTCAACTGCACCGATATGATAATCACCGGGAAGAATGAAAGGATGATGAAGAAAGCTATGAAAACTTGGAAGAAATACACAGTGAGCAAGAAGGTGGGATTGGCAGTGCAGGAAACACCGGAAGACGTATGGAAGTATGAGGATTTCACAGACACTATTTGTCCCATTTCATGTGATTTCTTTATGGCCCGCAGGGAAAAATGATGTACTTTCTTGATTTGAATAAGTGTAACACAAATCTGATGAATAAAGTGAGTTGCATTTGTGTTGAATTGGCTTGAATTGCTTGACTTGTGGAATGTGTGGAATGAAATGGCCTCAAAAGATTCAAAGGAGTGTGCTGTGAGGACTGGGTGCGAGGTAGTTGGCGTCCACATCGATGGCCGCCAACTACAGGTAAACGTCTAGGACCCGTCGCCAACCACTGAGACAAAAGATAGATGTCCACTGAGGTGGTCATCGACATTCAAACTATACGTCCAAACATGGTCGTCGACCAAACTTCGAGGTCTGACATTGAAGAGACATTGACGTCCATACCATGGCCGTTGACGGTACGTCAGCGGCCAGGGCTTGACGCCAGGAAAAGTTAAACGGCCTGACCTTGACGTTAAACTAGGAAACTGCCTTTTTTTGAACCGACGCCTTCTCCCGGCGCCATTCCAACTTTCTAAGCGTCGGAGTCTCTCAAACCCTTCTCGACGACTTTGGACATGATGACGAGGGTGAAACGCCAGATGCTTAGAGGTCGTCGTCAACCAGAGGAGGAGGAGGACTTGGCGGTGAGTGGAGAGGGTAGCATGGCGAGGAAGAAGAAGAGGAAGCGGTGGGTGATGCACCGGAGGGGGAGGAGACCGCCGGAGACGACGGAGGAGGGGACGAGACGGAGGCGGATGTACCTCGTCGGCCCAAGGTAGGCCTCCAAAACCCTCAAAACCCTTGTGCTTGTAATTTATGAAAAGGAGGGAAAACAGGGGATGTGCCGTCGGGTTTCACAGGAACTTGACGTCTACATCGGTGGACGTCGGGTTCCCGTAAACGTCCAACATCTTGCTGTCTAAGTGAAATTGACGGCAATGGGTTGGACGCCGACACAGGAACTAGACGGCCACATCGGTGGACGCTGACTGAGTATAGACGGCATGCCCATTGACGCCAATTTTGGTTAACGGAAATCGATGCTGACATCCAAATTTCTGTGTTTTTGCAGGGCAAGGGCCGAATGAGGAGTAGGGTGACTTGGGACCTGTGTTGGGCATAGTATCGGGCGCTGCCGGAGGCCCAGCCGATGAGGATTGCCCGGATGGGGTTTGGACATTTGCTGTCGGTGCGTCCATTTCACGTGGACGTACCATACCTTGAGGCGCTGAGGGAGCGATGGAGGAGGACTGCAAGGCTTCATTATGCCTTGGGGTCACATGATACCTACATTGGAGGATGTAGCATATCTGACAGGACTACCGGTACAGGGAGAGCCGGTAGTGGGACAGGAGAGCAGTGACTACTACGATGACATCGTAGAGTTACTGGGACCAGAGTTCGTTGCAGGGAGGAGGAGACCGATCCGGAGCATCCTGCTCGGATCTTTGTCGGAGGCTGTGGGCCTGAGAGGCAGGAGGAGGGGACCCCTTGAGACACTAGATGAGTTTTATACAGGAGTGAGGGGAGCCCTAGACTTGGGGGACAGGAGCGAGGAGCGCTCGGTCCGGATCTTTGTCACTTATCTGTTCGGGCGGCTCCTTTTCGCGACGCAGTCATCTCAGATGAACTGCGATGCTGGGACACCTCTTCTCACTTCTCCCGAGGCTCGCGGCGTTCTCAGAGCACCGGGGGCTTCACCCCCTTCCTTCAGGTACAAAATTTCTCTTAATGCTCATCATTGATTTTTTTTTATTGATTAACTGCCTGACTGACCATTCTTTTTGCTACCTTGCAGATTTGGGGGCATACGCGCTTCCCTATGGGGCGTTGGACACTTGTAGAGGGGCACCAGACAATGGTGCCTCTCATGGCGAGGTGGGAGGTGGCCTGGACCCCAGGGTCACAGACAGGAGGGTAGGGGACGTGCGGGTCGCACTTGACCATTACCCGCACGAGCAGGTACGAAACCCTCAACTAGCTCTTGCATTCTTTCAATTACTGCTGCGTTTGATGTTACTGACCAGTGTTTTCTCATTCTTTTCAGGTAGTGTGGACCCCCTATGCGGGGGAGGCAGATGCCTCGCACCCGGCGGTGGCGGCGGGCCGACCCCTTTTCGACCGCCACCTCCTCTTACTGTGCCTCGGGACATGTGAGGTGCTGTATTTGGAGCTGGTGGTGCGGACCCTGGGCTGGCACCAGCCAGCCATCGGGTGCCTTCCCTCGGGAGAGAGGGACACTCGCGCCGGCGTTCTTCGCTGAGGACCGCGACTGGGGGATGGATCACGGCAGCACCATCGCCTACTGGCGCGAGGCGGCGAGCAGGTAGTGCGGCAGACGGCCCTCCTTGATAGCTCGGCTTACATGGAGGACTACCGGGCACGGTATGCCGGGCGACTCCGGCTTGACCGACGAGTGGTAAGTGAAACTTCTAACCTTAAGCCTGGGTTGGTGGATTGCCTCATTTGATTCTAACCTTGAAATGCGAATGGCAGATGCCGGAGTCACAGGCCGTCCGCCTTTTGGAGGGGCGATTGGCCGAGCAGGAGGTGGAACTGACGAGGCTCCGCACTGAGGTCAGGGCACTGGTAAGTAACGCAAATTTGATTATAGCTTGAATTGAATTGAATTACTAACCAAAGTTCTGTGAATGAAGAAGGAGGAGCTAGCGAGGGTACACACGAGTCACGATACGGGGGCGAGCTCGTCTACCCAGCCAGCGAGAGGAGACCTGGCAGTTCGCCTGCAGGAGGCTCTGGATCGGGCGAAGGCGGGGTCCGGGAGTTGGAGGCTGAGGTAAAAGACTGCCACACCCTTCTGCACAATTTGATTTAATTTGACTTGACTTTGACTTTGACTCTTATGTGCAGCGGGAGGGGAGCGGAGAGTGACGACTCTCCAGGCGCAGATGGAGGCTCTGCGGTTGGAGATGGAGACAGAGGTAAGGCACCAAATTTCCCCATTCCTAGCATGTATACATAACTAACACCCTTTGCATTTGACGTGCAGCGGCGGACCATGGCGGCTGCCATGGAGGAGCTGAGGGATGACCGGGCCACTATGAGGGGTCGCTGCTCGAGGCCAGGGAGAGAGAGAGAGAGAAGCGAGGCAGCCCGGGCGCGGATCGCCGCGAATTATGAGATTCTAAAGGACTGGGTACTGAAGAAGCGCCGGGGAGCAGCAGCGGCAGGCCCAGCAGGTGACGCCCACGAGGACCGGATCGGCGTTCACTTCCCTCGACGACATCGGTCTAGGGGACCCTTCCATGGTGTGAGGAGGGTTGCAGTGACCCGAGGCGTCGACGGCGTCGAGGCCTCCTCTCCTAGACCGGCGTCGGGAGAGGGAGGAGGAGGAGGTGAGCAGCTCATGTAGGCAGAGGCCTAGTGAGGGAGAGCGGAGAGAGGAGTGAGGAGCGGGGCTCCGGTTGTACTTCTAGGGGTATGCCCCTGTTATGACATGTACATGGACTTGATTATCATAGTGGAATATGGAATTTTTATCATTCTGTGCACTTGAGTGGTTTGGTTTTTGTTTCCTGCAATCCACAACACTTAAAGAAAACAAGTTAGTGTAGATCTGTCTTTAGCCCCTTGCCTACGATGTACCTTTCTTGAGATCTGGTCAAGGGACTAATGTCTAATCAAAGATAGGAACATAATAAAAATAATGAAAAGGAAATATGCACATGCATTTTTGTTTTGTTATTTTTTTTTTATTTTTGTGTTTTTATTTTTGATAAGAAAATAAGGAGAATGTTAGTATATATATATGGTACCACTAATTTTTTTTGGATTTTGGATTTTTCTAATTTTTTTTTTTGAAAATAAGAGAGAATATGTACAATGTAAAAATATACATCAAAAGACTTTTTTTGTTGTTTTTGATTTTTGTTTTTTTGGATTTTTTGACTCTAAGACACGTATTCATCACATGTTGCGGTATAGGGTTTACACGATCTACTTAATCACAGAGGCCAAGAGTAAGGAGGGACATGCATAAAATTTTTTATGTTGGAAATTGCCCCTAGCCTTCTTGATATTTTCCACTACGGAGGATCTTATACAATCAAATTGCCCCTAGAGGGAGAAATGGGAAGAAGGGTGTAGGAAGTCATGTAGGGCTTGGTTCAAACTACTTTTTGTTCTGAACCGACATCTCATATTAAACAGACTTGGTCAACCATTGTTTTCAGGAGAATTTTCATTTCTTATTTCATTTCTGATTTCTGGGGTGGAGGCACATACTTTTTGTTACCTCCTTGAGTTGGTCAGCCTTTTTTCCGGTACGTACTTTTTGCTACCATTTTTTGACCTTTTGGCTTTTCTTTTCCCCTTTTGAGGCTTGATTTGACATTTTGCCCCTTGCTTTTTATTAGTTGCCCTTGTTTTATGGTGACCTTGTCCTTTTAAATGAGAGTGGGTGGTCCCCTACTCGTAGTTTGTTCCGCTTCCAGACACGACCGAGTGGGAAAAGAAATAGGGGAAACACATTGACCAGATGAGACCACCCGAGTGTACTTGTGATTTTCCAGTTAGGGGTAGTATCTTAACATCGTGTGGTGTGTGAAAGTCCGACCTTATTAATAACTCAATGGTGAAGTAGAGACTTAAACCCACCCCGTTGACAAGTGATGAATGACAGACATGACCGATGACTAGGGGTAGAATTTCTTGAGGTAGACTGCGTTCCACAGGTGTGTCAATTCGACTCCCTCAGCGTCCACCAACCTATAAGCATTTCCTGAATAGACCTCTTTGACAACGAACGGACCCTCCTAATTCCTTGCATTTGCTCAGGACCTGGTGTTTTTAAGATTTTACGCTTAAGGACCATCTCACCCACTTCGAATTTTCTCTCAAGAACTCTTTTGGCATAAAAACGTGCAATTCTCTAACGATAGACTTGAGCATGGTCAGTCACTATCATTCGCCTTTCATCTAAGAGTTCAAGTTGTGCCAACAAGGCTTCCAATGTTGATCAGGATCAAGTTCGGAATCCAATTGAACTCTAAGTGAAGGGACGAAGATCTCATATGGGAGTATCACATCCGATCCGTATGTCAACGTGTAGGGGTTTGTCCCGTAGGAGTGCAGACGGAGGTGCGATAAGCCCAAAGAGCATCAACTAAGCGATCTGGCCAGTCAGCATTGTTATAAGATCTGCATGTTTTCTTTATAATTTTAATGAGAGTTTTATTAGTAGCTTCCGCTTGTCCATTACCTTGTGGATAATATGGTGATGAATGATGCAGGTTAATGCCATATTTACCACACATGTCGCGAAGCTCCTGTGAAGTGAATTGTGGTCCGTTGTCGGTGACGATGTCCCGAGGCACGCCAAATCTTGCAACGATGTTGCGCTTGATGAACTTGACGACTGTTGAAGCTTTGACCTCTATGAACGCTTCTGCTTCAGCCCATTTCGTGAAGTACTCCGTGGCGGTCAGAATGAAGGACTTCTTACAGATTTTCCGGTCTGTCCGCGAGAGGACCGACCACGTCGAATGCCCACATGACGAAAGGCCATGGTGCGATGAGAGGGTGAAGAGAAGAGGAAGGAGCATGAATTTTGTCACCGTGCAATTGGCATTTAGCACAGTGACGGACAAAATGGCGACAATCTTCTTCCATGGTGGGCCAATAATAATGTCTTAGCAACTTTGGGCAATTGTTCTACCATTAACGTGGCCACCACATTCACTAAAGTGAGCGGCTTCAACAACATCTTGAGATTCGAATTCATCAAGGCAACGGAGATAGACCCCGCTGAGAGACTTTTGTACAGAATGCCACCTATGATCTTGTAACGTTCGAGACGCGAGAATTGCCCGTCTATCGGCAGAGGTGGCATAATCAGGGAAGGTTCCATCTTTGAGAAAGTTTTCGATGTCAAAATCCAGGGATGGCCATCTCAAGGTCCATTTCTAGCTCTTTGGAAAGAGCATGGACCCGAAGGGACGGACAAGGACACACGAGCTGAGAGAACCAAGGATCGACATGGGAAGGGACTCTTAACCTCTGGACAGAGACGGTTTCAGAAGACTTTCCCAAAGGAATGGGAATGGAAAACGCAAGGGAAGCAAGTGAATCTGCTAGGATGTTTTGGGCCCTAGGAGTGTGAACTAGAGTGAACTTCCTAAACTGCCGGACTACTTTTCCTACCAACTCTTGGTATGGTTTCAGCTTGGGGTTCCGGGTCTGGTACTTACTAAGAGATTGCCGGAGTATTACTGCGAATCTCCAATATCCTTAACTCCTTGACTCCGAGCAATAATCATTTCAAGAACTCCTTACTACCTCCAACAACTAGCCCCTCGACTTACCCCTACTAAGAGGGTATCAGCCACATTGTTGGCTCGGAAGTTAACTGGTAAGCGTGCGGAATGACTACCCCTTCCGGAGAGAGGAGGACTACCCCTATCCCACACCTTTAGAATTGAGCACCCGTCGAAGTAAAGCACCCACGAAGATTCACCATCGATAATGGCTCCTAACTCTTCATCGGGAAAGCTTTCATCAACGGGAGGTATGAAGGTAAGGGGTGGTGGGCCAAATGCTCGGCAATAGCGTGCCCCTTGATAGACTTCTGGTTAACGTAGGTGATATCATATTGATGAGGAAACTTTGCCACCTCATCAACCGGTCAGTCAGGGTGGCTTCTCAAGTAAGTACTAAATAGGGTCCATACGCGCCGAAGTTTCACTTCATGAGCCAAGAAATAGTGCTTCAACTTCTGGGCAACCCAGACGACAGCCGCGCACGTTCTTTCCATGGCGGTGTACTTCTTTTCAGCCTCATTGAATAACTTGGATAAATAGTACACCGCTCTCTCCTTCTTCTTGTCATCGTATTGGGCCAAAACCGCTCCAATTGAATCCTCAATGGTTTGACACATAGAGCAGTAAAGGCCGACCCGGACCGGAGGAGCGAGAACAGGGGGATTAAAAAGATAGCTCTTCAATTCATCAAAGGCCTTCTGACATTTATCGTCCAATTAAACTTTGCCTCTCCTCTAAGCATCTCGTAGAAGGGATTACAGCAGATTGAATGCTGGAGATAAACCTCCGAATGAACTGGAGTCTGCCAATTAGCCCTCTGACTTCTCTGATATTCTTAGGAGGAGGCATATCGATTATTGCTTTGGCCTTGTTAGGATCAATTTCAATTCCCCGCTTGCTAACGATGAACCCAAGCAATTTCCCCGAAGAGACACCAAAGACGCACTTCTTGGGGTTCATCTTAAGATTGTGCTCTCGAGACCTTTGGAGAACTGCCCGGAGGACTTTAGCATGGCCATGTCGAGTCTTTGATTTTACTAAGACATCATCCACATAGACCTCCATGTGCACATGCATCATGTCATGAAAAATCGCCATCATGTCCCTTTGATAGGTTGCTCCCGCATTCTTTAATCCGAAGGGCATGACGACGTAACATAAGTCCCCCAGGGCGTTGTAAATGAAGTTTTCTCCTGGTCTTCCTTCGCCAAACGAATCTGGTTGTACCCAGAGAAACCATCCATAAATGACAAAAGCTCGAAGCCGGCAGTATTGTCCACTAGGACATCTATGTGTGGGAGAGGGAAATCGTCCTTTGGGCAAGCACGATTAAGGTCACGGAAATCTATACAGATCCTAACCTTACCGTCCTTCTTCATTACAAACGATATTAGCTACCCACTGTGGATATAGCACAACCCTAATAAATTTGGCTTTGTGCAACTTGTCAACCTCCTCTTTGATCTTGAGTGCAAGCTTAGGATGTAGCCTTCTCAACTTTTGCTTGACGGCCTTTGCGTCAGCTTTTAAGACCAAGCGGTGCTCGACCAAAGAGGTGTCGACCCCGGCATGTCCTCGTAAGACCAAGCAAATCCGTCGGAGAATTCTTTAAGAATGACTACCAGAGCTTCTTCTTCTTCAACACTCAAGTTGGCACTAATCAAAACTGTCTTCGGGGATTCTTCAGTGCCAAGGTTGACTTCTTTAGTGGGCTCGTCTGCAGCCATGGTTGGCTCGTTGAACTTTTGTGCCATCCACATAAGAGCTCACTGGGTCCTCTTCTCCCGACCCAAGATCTCCCAACTCACCCTCCTTATCAAAATCTAACAAATAAACTCCCAAACCGTCATCTACGGAGTCACCTTCCTCAAAGTCAGACTCGACGAGAGCAGGATCCTCAAGAAACTCTGGGACTTGACTTAACTTAGCACATCTCTCAGCCAAGGCCATGACAAAACGAGCAGGAACTTGCCTACCCTTCTCCTTGCGCACACATGGCTGAGAGGAACTAGACTCTTCTAACCTAGACCAGACCCTAGACTAGCCTCTAGACCACTATTTACATGACCGCTATGTACAAAACTATGTACAGGGGAAGTGCCCCTAGAGGGCAAGAGGAAGAGGAACTTAGCCGGAAAGCGTCGGCCCCTGGCCGAGCGGAAGAGGTTCCAGAGAGGAGGGGTGCTCAATGGAGACCTCGGATTTCCAATTTTCAAAATTGGCGTTTTTTTTTTGGAGTCAAGGCCAAGAACCATGAGTTGCTGACTCAAGGTAGCCTCGACTGGCGAGATGAGGGATGGAGAGAGGACAGGAGGAGAACGAAGGGGATTAGAGGTGGGTGGAGGAACTGAATTGTGTGGCGGGCACACAGCAGTAGAGGGAGATGGAGATGATGGTGGTGAAGATGGGGGAGAAGGGAGATCAGACCCAAAGAGTGAGAGGAGGCCAAAATCGTCAGAAATGTCCTCTATTTGGGCATCCTCTTCTTCTTCTCTTCTTCATCTTCACTCCCAGAGTAAGGTATTTCTTCAATATAGGCTCCCTGGTCCCCAACTGGGTTGGCCCCTGGACAAAATGCTCCTTTAAGTCCAGGTAAGAGGTTGATATGATATAAACGGGTTCGGATGGACAGGGTCTGGGCGGAAACCTAGACCGGCCTTGGGTAACAACCTCCTAATTGCCTGGACGCTCTGGATCTCTCCCTTTTCATCCGTGCCTAGCTTGCGGCCATGAACATAGCCGATGTTGGCCATTACTTCCCAACCTTTTCCCGGGGACATGGGACATGGGGTTCTACAGCAGGCTAGGGAGGTTGGCCGAGCTCAGGGTGTGGGGAAGTCAAAAAGAGACATGACTGGCTTCTTCCCCTTATCCGGAATGAAAAGGTGCGGCATCTGCTCTGTGGTAACGCATTGAGGGTCTCCAAGATGGGAATGCTCTTAATCTTGATCACCCGCCCATTGAAAGGAAATTTGAAGCATTGGTGGGCGGTGGAAGGGACCCCTAGAGTCTGTTCTAGCCAAGGACGATCGAGAATGGCCTTGTAGGCCGGATCGATGTCAAGAACTAGGAATTCAGTGGACATAGTGACAGGTCCGACTTCCAGCTTGAGAGCAATTTTGCCTTTGGCAACCCTTTGGAGTTGTCGTAGGCAGCGATGGTGGAGCAGCTTTTCTCCAGATTCTCTTCCCCTAAACCCAACTGCTTAAGGGTCTTCATCGGACAGACATTAATGGATGCCCCGGTGTCGATAGAGTGGAGTCCACCGAAACCCCATTGAGGTTGATGGTGAGACAAAGAGGGAGCGAACGACACTCAGGGGTGGCAAGATCCTTGTCCGAGAAGGAATTGAGGGTCCTTGGGTGAGGGAAAGGATGGCATTGGTGACCCACTAGGAGGGAGGTCATCATTAACCATGATTTTCTGAAGAAACTGGAGGAGAGTGGATTGATGCGACGGCGACCTCCGAATCAATTCTAAAATGGACACCCTCGCGGGTGTCTTATCCAGATGTTGGAGAATGTCATATTCGGTGCCGGCCGGAGGTGGAGGCCCATTATCCTCCTCATCTTGGGATGGCCGCAGGGGTGGAGGAATAATTCAATTCCTGAGGGTGACATGAATGGCCTCCTGGACTGAGGGCGAATGAGCTGGAGGGGTCTGGTAGATGGCTCACAGCTAGGGGGAGTGAGAATGGTGGGATAGGCATCTTGGGGAGGATGAGCATTAAGGGTCTTTCCTCTAGGATGGCATCTATTGAGTGGAGGCTCTTGAGACTCTGCAATGGGACATGGGTACCACTCTTCAAACCTTCTACCCCCCACTGTTGCTCTCTCCTCACAACCCGGGGTCCTAGGTGTATCATGGTATGCACATTCTCTTGGGCTCTGGATGAGGAGGGGTTGTTGGTTTGGTGATTGGGGAGAGGGTTACTGAAAATGCCAAGGTTTTTTTTGGTGTACCTAGACTTGGCTATGGCCACCTTGACGTCATCCCAGTTGATTCTACCTGGTCATTCATGTCATAGACCCGGTCATGAAAGGTAAAACAATTGTTGATGAAATGACCATGGGCCCTATGGTAGGGACAATACTTGGAGGTGTCCACCCTCGGATTGGTGTTCTCCCTTTGTGGGGGGAGTTGAATCGCATCACAGACATGAGGGCGAAGAACACGTCCTCGAGAGTCTCAGGAAGAGGAGGGTAATGCGACCTTTTGGGGCCAGGTCGGGTGTAGCCAGCAGGAGGAGGAACGACAGAGTAGGGCTTAGAGGGGTGCGATGGGAATTGATGAGGGTTGGAAGGAGGGTGGGAGGATTTGTTGGGAGGCCTCAAAGGCTGGCTGCAGGCACTGACAGACTCATTGATGGTCACCCCCTCGGTGGTGGGTGCCGCGGGAGCCTTACGTGCCTTTGGCTTCCCTTCAAAGAAGTGTGGGAGAGAGGAGTCCTTGATCTGATTTTCAATCACCCTGGCTCTGTTATAAAGATGTGAGAAGGAGGGAACTCACTTAGCATTAAAACGGAACGGAGCACAGGGGTGGTGTTAGTGACTAACAAGGTTATGGCTTGGGACTCCGGGATGGGAATGTCGGCTCTCGAGCCATGGACCTCCATCGGTTGGCATAAGTGACAAAGTCTTCGTTCGGCTTCATCTTTTCCGCCACCAAGTCGGGGAGTGTAGGGACTTGAGTGGCCATGTATGAAAAATGCGAGATGAATCGCTCGGAGACAATGTCAAAGTTAACGAGATCCGATGCGGGTAGAGAGGTAAACCATCTCAAAGCTTCCCCTTCTAACGATTGTTGGAAGATGTGAACTAAGAGGGCCCTATCATATAACCACTGATGGGAATCCATGGTAAAGCCGACGAGGTGGAATTGGGGGTCGGAGGTCCCATCGTACTTGCGGTACTTTGGGGCCTTGAAATCGGGGGGAAAGTAAGCGTTGGGAGCTTGCAGTAGTTTAGGAGTGAATGAGGTTTAGAGTGGGACAAGGATTCCGCCACAAGCTTCCTAACAAGACCTTCTACCTCCGAATGGGGAATGGATTCGGGTTGGACAAGAGGTGTGATTTGGACAGGTGGTGAATAAGCGGAAGGAGGAGTGAGAATGGGAGTAGACGAAGGAGTGGAAATGACAGGAGAATGAAGGTGGAGACGGGAACCCGAGGTGGGGTGACCGGCCTAGGGTGGGCCTAGATGTGGAGGCATTGAAAGGGGATAAGGATGGAGTGGAAGGAGAGGTTGCTGCCCGGATAGTATGCTTTGAAAGCATAGAAATAATATCCTCGGGCGAATAGCGGGACATGAGTTTAGAAAACTCGGGTCTTCTTAATATTTTGGGCATGAGTGGGGTTGACCCTCATGCTAACTTCCTCATTGTCCTGAGAGGATGATTGGACTGATTCCTCAGGCTGAACATTGTGTTCATCATACCGACGACTTCATTGACATTACCATCATACTCAAATGCCGATTTATTGGCCATGTCAACAGGGTCCAACCAAGTGTCCATTAGCACACAACCTATGGATTTTAAAGTGGTTAAGGTTGATTAACTTCATATTTTGAGCAGAAATATGGATTTCTACCAATCAATGTTATCAAACAACGTCTCCAAGACTTTAAATGTCAAAGTTATGTGTTTAAGTTAAGTTGAGGGTCGTTCTCTCCAATTTCACTTGAATCCCGGTGAGTAGGTGAACTAGACAGGATGGGTAAAGGTCCTCCTGCCCCGTACCGTGAGGGAATCCACGGAATTTAGGGACTTATAGAGTTTTCTTCGGAGTCAACCCGATTTACCCGAGAGGGAATCCCCGAGTAAAAGGTTGTAAACCGAAGAAGGGTGATCCTAGAAATGTGAGGGGAGGCTAGAATAGAGGAGGAAGATGACCCCCCAATGACTGAGGACTGTCAGTGACAATCAGTAAGCAAACAAGAAACAAAATCAAAGCAAAACAATCAGAAAAAAGGTTAAAATCATGCTTCTGTGACGATCAACGGCATACATATGGACGCCAAGTTCATCAAAAGCAGATAAACGACTAGATTGACTGACGCTGAAACAGCGAAGACGACAACCTATGTGGACGCTAAAAATAACTAAACAGCAGGAAAGATGGACGCTTACTGGATAGGCGGCAAGATCGCTTGCCGTCTACCTGAATGCACAGAAACCGCAGCAGCACTGTTGTCCCACCGTGATCGCCAGAAAAGAGCTGTTGGCGTCTCGTTTCGCCTCCGTTGTCGTGGCCGATGTGTGTGGCCCTCCTCGGCGGTGGTTCACGGACGTGCCGCTCCCTCGTTGGCGATGAAGGACATGCCGGTTGACCTTGTTGACTCCCCGTTTGACTGAGTTGACTGAGGAGAAACAAAAGGAACCGGTGAAGTATGGGAGATGTTTGCGATCGCCAGGGCCTTACCTGTGCCCAAGGGGTTGCTGTGATCACGTCGGTGCAATAGCCTCGCGTTGCGGGTGATGGTGGGACCTCAACTTCTTCTCCTTCAGCCGGCCAAGGAGGAGAGCTCCGCGGTCTTCTACAGATCGTTCCTGCCACAAAAAGACACTCTATAAGACTCTAAGAAGTATAGAAATGCTCAAAATGAAACAATACAGGCCCAAAAGGAGAGTCCGTACCAGTTGCGGACTTGAGAAGAGGGGGCCAGTGTTATGACCACCCTTCTTCCCTCCGTTTTTGGTTGGGACCCCTTTCTAGGTATGTAGAAGGTGTCCTACGTGCCTAGAGTGTGTGTGACGTGGGTGTAATATGCAACTAGTAAAGAGAGAAAAGGAAGAGGAGAGGAAGAGGGGGGAGTTGATCCTCATGGTTGATGATGCTAGCTCCTTGTAAAGGCTCCTTCAGCTCCAAAGCAGCCTTCTAGGACGTCCCAAGTATTGAGAGGAAGAAGAAGATGAGTAGTGGAAGGTTGGGTGCAACTTTCTCTCTCCTCTCTCAAAGCATGAGCATATGGACGTCTAGCCTCCCCCCTCCTGCTTAGAGGACCCTAGGGACTGTTATATAGACAATGGGGTCGGAGTTCAGAGGCCTTAGATGCTCAAGTGTGAAGAAACACACTTGCACACTTGGCAATCCTAGTGTAAAGGCTCAAGCAATGGGGGGAGGCCACATAGGATTTTACTGGGTCCAGGGGGTGCCAAGGGGCCCAAATGCCCGTTGGGAACGGTCCCATGCGGTGCATGGGCGAGTGAAAGGCGCTATTGGGCTATATTCTCGGGTTAGTTGCGCAGACCAGGTAAACGATATAGACGTCAAGGGATCCTGCCGCCAACACCATGCAGACGTCCATGGATGTGGACGTCAGGATGGGTCAACATCAAGGGGGATTGCCGTCAACCAGTAGTCGGCGGCCATCGATGCTGCCGTCTACATGGTATCCGAGGCTGGTCAACAAATGGTCAAACGAGGCTTAATGGGCTAACAGAGCCTTGCGGGAGATGTGCCAATCTCTCGCGTCTACACCAACAACGATATAAACAGAATCATTCGAAGCTACACTTCGTCATATACGAAGCTACACTTCAACTGACAACGATATAAACAGAATCAGTCGAAGCTACACTTCGTCATATACGAAGCTGCACTTCGACCGACAACGATATAAAATGAATCAGTCGAAGCTACCTTCGTCATTTACGAAGCTACACTTTTACGGACAATGATATAAACTAATTGGTCGAAGCTTCACTTCATTATATACGAAGTTCCACTTCGACTGAAAACACAAATTTCTAATGGGGAACTCAAACTAAGATCTAGATTGGGTAATTAACAAAGTACTTGATAATAATACTTCTCTCATTCCCATTTAAATCATAGGATAATGGTTAATCCAAGGCAAAAATGGGTTAAATAACTGAAGAGTGCTAAGGGGCAACTAGGGTTCGAAGTTGGGAATGGGCTATTACACTTATTTTTTATTTATATTTTAATGTTATTTTTTGTAATATAGGATTCTCCAACACATGACGAGCATGAGGCAGACAAAGAGGACGATGCGATAGATCTATCTTGATTTTTTATATTTGATATATTGTTGTTGTTGTTGATGTTTTATAATATTATTGTTGTGGATGATTTTATTAGATATTTGTTTATGGATGAATTGTGTGGATTTTTATTATTGTCGATGTATTTATGGATATCTTATGTTTTTAACGGGTGTAAATTCGTGTTTGTTGCGGTAAAAATAAATAAAGTGAAATTTACCGACGAAAATAGTTTGTCAGTAATTCTGAAAGATTATTTCGTCAATAATTCCATCAGTCATTTTTCGACGGAATTTATCGACAGAATAATTTCATCGGCAATTATAGATGGAGTTATTTCGTAAGTAATTACCGACGATATGCCAACAAAATTATTCCATCTGAATTCTTACGAAATTTCTGACGAAAATTGTGTCCATCGAAAATTACCGACCCTTTTTTTTAACTTCACATCTCATGAATAAATGATTTATTTCATGTCCTTGATTTTATGCCATGTGATAGCCCTTGATTTAATGCTTCAATTGACATGATTGATGCAAATCGATGTTTTAATTGGAACCATGTCACCTTAATTATGTCATGCTTCAACTACAATTGTTTTCTCCGAACACCTTCTGGTGAAGTTAGAACCCTCCTCCAGAGATTCCCCTGTCAGATTAGAACTTCTTCATTAATGCCTCTATATGTCTCCATTGATTGTGGACTTCCAAACAGTCGTCGAGCTGGTTGTATCCTAAAGACCCTGAACACATAGTTGAATCTATGTCTGATAGAGGAGACATGATTCTATTGACCTTGGAGACATGTTCCCTGTTTGGGACACATCTCTGTTCAGTCTATTTTGAATGTGGCAGTATCATAGATCGTGATCTGTAACGTGGTGTACCCTAAGATCATGTTCTCCCCTTTAACGTGGCTAGCCCCCTTACTATGTTATTATTGTGCCCATGTGTTTGATTGTGTTCATCCCTGCACTACCATATTCATGTCTAGACTATACAGACACCTTCTAACCTATGCGTACAATTATTGCATTATTATCTTTGAAAGGTCATAACCTTACTCTAAACTTTGAATTTTCTTGAAATCTTTGGATATCATGAACATCTATACTTTATTACAAAATCTTTCCATCTAAGAATTTTCTTGGCCAATTGATGTGCTTTTGACCCATGTTTTACGTGATTCTTTTTTGCATGATATAAATTTTCTCCATCCTTGTGTTCATGGAGGCATGATCTTAACTCCATGAGTTCCTTCTTGGATACCATTCTAGTGGCATCATGGCCTGGTATTAATGGGGTCCTATCTAGTCCCGAGAGGAGCATCGAAAAGTACTTGTGCATGGGGGATCATTGATTGATCATGGTGTGGCATTGCACTAATACATGCATGTTGGATTGATCTATGAAAATTTACTCATGCTTGTTACATGATTGAATGATCGACATGACTTGACTCATTACATGCTTGCTTGACTTGCTCTTGATGTACTTGACCTGGAATGGGTATTATTATTGGAATTAACTTACCATATGGTCATTGCATAGTTATGTTCACATTGATACATGAACCTTTACTTGCTAATATAATATCTATTGTTATTGCTTCCTTGTTCTAAGCAGGACAAAGTACTACTTTACGAGAGCCATCTCTTAAATCTAAAAGAAATGAAGTGCTACGTAGAGGAAGTCACCTTTTGAGCTCAATATTGGCAATCTCTAGAACCTTTTAATGACTCTTCTTGACTAAAATTCTATTCTTACTGACTGACTCTTGATACTTTAAATTATTGATCGAATTGGTTTATTTCGAATCATGCATCATGCTAGTATTCTTTCTTGTCAAAATGTTAATTACTTAAAGACTGCCTAATTTAATGATATAAATCCTACTAAGTTTTTTCTCGCTCTATGTTTCTTAATATTTTTTCTAGGTTATTTCAAGGATAGTGGAATGGGAAAGAGTGTTGGAGTGCTCCATAATGTCATAGTGATCTCTTATTGTTTAGTTTAGATCGAGAGGGTTTTGAAAATCCTTTATTAGAATTGCCAAATTTATATTTGGAGTGGCATTGTAAAGATTTGGAATTTTATAGATAGAGATTCTTATATAATAAAAGAGGTATTCTCCTTTAATATCTAGTTGTGGTCTCCGATTCTAGTATTGCTTGAGTGTGTGGTTTTATCTTGTGTCATGCTATGGTTTTGTGCTGGAGTGTGATAAGTTGAGACTGTGATGAAAGACTGTTCAAATTCATAGCAAAGAGCAAAATCATAGATGTTATTAGAGTCAATTAAGACATAAAATTTTGTGTTTAATCTCTGTTAATGAAAATGATCTTAAGAATGACAAATGAATTATCACAAGTACTATAACAAATAGATCAAGACATGGACAATGCTACGAAGTACTTGACATCTCAAAGCAACAGATACAAACAATAATAAATGGTGAGTGGGATTCTCATCTGTCAAAGGCCTCATCTTTTTGTTTAAAACATGAGATTATAATTCTGAATATGGATGATATTTTTTACGTTTTGATGATGTTCACGACAAAGATATCAACAATTACAAATTTACATAACTATCATGTTGAGAGAGAAGCTCCAGAGTTTTCATTGAGGCCTCACCTCCTCGTGTCGTCCTGTGGTGGTTCTCATCGCTAGCTCTGGCAGTATTCATTGACGGCTTCCATAGTTTTGTTGTTAGTCATCCAGTGGACTCATTGTCGACACTCCAACAAACTCATCATCGACACTTTGGCAGATCTGGTCACCTCGAGTGGTGTTTACAGGGTGGGGAGGAGGGAGGGTGGGGGGGGCGCCTCCGGTTGGCTCCTCCCCTAGGCCACCTACCCCCTTTTCCTTCCCCTAAATGATCTCCTTCCCAATCTCTCTCTGTTCTCCCCTCTATTGTTGCCCTCTTCGCCCTTCCTCCAACCTATTTCTCAAGTTTCTTGGTCCCCTCTTAGTTTCTTCCTCTCTAACCTGTCGTTCTCCATCCCCTGTCACCTTCCTCTTCTTGTATCCTCTACTGCTTCCCCCCTAGCATTTGTTTCCCTCCTATAAATTTGCAGACTCATTGTTTCCTTCCCATCTTTACCCCCCTTGCTCCCATTTTTTGGTCCATATTTTGGCCTCTATTTTGGGTGTATCTGAAACCTTTGGTTTCTCCAGTGTGGGGTAGCAGCATTTTCTTCCTTATCTTGGCCTAGTATTTAGTACCTCTTGTGTTTCTGCTCTTGTTTGGTTGCTCCTTTTACATTTCAGATCAGATCACTCTATAAGTTTGAAAGGTTTTAGCTCCTACTGGTGGTTGTTCTTACCACTCTATCTCATCTTCACCTGAGTTGGGACTTTGGGGCTATAGCTATGCTCGTGATTGTGGTTCATTCATACACCCTCAATATGTGTACGTCTTCCGAGCTCCTATGCTGCACATTAAAGTTGTAGCTGCTCCATCAGAGTGTTCTTCCACTACACCTGGTACTTTCCTTTTTCAAGCTTCATTATGCTTTGCATGTTCTTGCTCTTGTCTTCAACCTAGTCGAGCTTGTTGTATGTTAGTTCCTCTGTTCTCCTTTAGGATATGTAATCTCTGTGTTTATTTTGACATGGGAATTCGAAGTGGGGGACGGCTGCTACCAACTTGTATTTGCAGGATATGGGCAGCCCTGTTCCCTTTCCTCTTATATTGTGTATTTCTCCTTTAGTTTAATATAATATCTTGTTTCCTTGTAAAAAAAAAAAACACAATGTGACAATAATGCAACATTTTCAAAATATGAAGACCCCTTGTGGATAATTCACTTGTAAAATATCTTCTACTTGAATGAAAATAAATAATTTTTATTAGATTGGTTTTATTTTGCCTCCCCTTGTACATATTCTTGGCTCTGCCACTGCCTGTTGGAACATCTTTCTGGGCTGATTTTTTGTTCTTTCAGATCGAAAACACTCGAGCACATAGTAAGAACGACTTCTCCATAATACAATATTCCACCACTCAAGATTCAAGCTCAGGTTGCTCGAGATTGACCTACTAAAAGCACCAGGAGATCACCAACTTCCATCACGCACATACATCGCATGGGTACATATACAAAAAGGCCTTTCCTTGGAGAATTCAAAGGTATATATCCAAGAAGGTTGATGGATGACTTTCGCTAAGTTATAAAATCTCATTATGGATCTACAGTCTTTTGCTCTCCTCGAGCATTCTACCATGGTGACCAATGCAATTCCCTAGAGAAGGGCTTAGGGGTGAGTATTATTTCCGTTCAACCCAAAAACTAAACTGAACAGATACATTTCGTTTGGATTGAAATTTTAAAAATTTGGTTCAATTTTAATTTTCCAAAAACCAAACTGATTATATAGCCCGATTTCAAATATAATTTTGTCAAATTTACGTAAATATATAGTCCTAATTTTAAAGATGTTTGATTGTATCTCAGTTAAGAATCAATCATTGGTTTCATATTTTGATTAAAGCATCTCTAAATTAATAAGGTTAATAACAATTTTGCTGGCCACTTAATGCCTTGCTAGTGGTTTACTATTAGTTTGTCCCAGTACCATTGACTTTCAAAGATGTACATAATTATATGAATTTATCTAAAAAATAGTGGCATGTCAGTAGTCTTTGACAAATGCAAACTCTGTAATGAGATTTATTAATTATGGTTCAAATTGAATCAAATCAAATTAATTTGATTTGGTTTGGTTCCAAAGTCATTTGATTTAGTTTGGATTGATTAATTCGGTTTGAAAAAATTTCTCTTTAAAATGAATCAAACCAAACCTCTCACCCCTAAAAGGGCTTGCAACCTCCTCCAACATTTAGGTCTCCCCACAAACATATATTATCCTTCTCATCACGTCTTTTTGTTTTTCCAAGTAAGAGGTGCATTGGGCGGCGCCGGCTTACCTTTTTTTGGTACTTTTAAGGCATATATCATTACTTAAAACCAGAGTACAAGGGAGGATGAGCAACAACAAAAGTTAGCCATCAACAAAAATAAAATGGCTCACCTGCGCCACAAAGAACAGAACGCAAAACTACCAAGTAAACAAAGGCGAGATAAAGAAGAAAGTTATGGTGGTTCCCAATATTTGTCGTAATTGCATATGGCTTCTAGCTCAACAGGGAGGGTATGAGACCATTGAATATCAAATTTTGCAACTCTAGCTTCTGCAGCCAACCAGTCAGCTGCTCTGTTCTCATCCCTTGGGATGAGTTACCTTGCTCATGTCCCACTGCTTCAATCCTTCGTTTACCTGTACTTATGATGCTCCTGTTTTCCTGTGACACTTTGCATGGATTTTTAATGGCTTGTACGATTCGCAGGTTGTCTCCCCCAATCCATAGCCCATTATAACCAGCTCTCAGATTTGTTGCCTGTTGGATACCAATGAGTGCAGCCAAAGCTTATGTTTTGATAGATGAGCAGCCTTTGAAATATTGGCTTCTGGCTACTAAAACTTCACCTATGTTATTTCTGATTGTACTCCCTATCCCAGAGTTGATCTCAGTGCCAAACTGGTTGGTTGCTCCATCAAAGTTCAGTTTAATCCAACCCCTTCCTGGCTTCTTCCATCTTATTTGTTCCTTTTTTATTTTTCTGCGTACTCCCCTGTCTGTGTGTAATATTGAAACCCCAGCATCTGCCCATGTTTAGTTGATTTAGGTCTTCCACTGTTGCCTGCTCCCAGAGGTTCCTGTTGGCTTTTAAGAATTCTTTGGTTCTGCAAATTATACTTCTAACATTGATGTTTGTATCATGAGATCTTGTTCTAAAAATGTTCTCATTTCTGTCCTTCCAGATTTCCTCAATGGCCATTGCAACTGTTGCTTTGAAGTAAATTGAAATGGAATTTTTTGTCACGAAGAGATGGACACTTGTTCCACATGATTTGTGGGCTAAAAGATATGCATCTCCAGCGCATTTGGTTTGCTAACTCCTGCCATATATGCTTAATTCTGCCACAATCAAAGAAGACATCAATGTCTTCCAATGCCTTGCCACAACCCTCACAGGTAGCATCTGGTAGGACATTGCAATGACTTAGATACCCTTTAGTTGGCAGTCTGCCCCATGCCAGCCTCCATAAAAAAACTCTTGTTCTATTCATGGTTGGCCATTTCCATAACACCTTCCATGCAACATTTTTCTCCTGGCTGCTTGCTCTGCCATCCCTGATTGCCCTATAACCTGAATTGGTTGTGAAAATTCCATCTTGTCCAGGGAGCCATGTTCTTTCATCCTCATTGTTAGCTCCCAAGGCGGGTAACTTGACAATATTTGCTACTAACTCCTTCAGGGAAAATCTGCAAAAGAACATTCACATTCCAGTTGTCCACATACTAGTCAAGTAGTTCATCCATGGTGAGTTACTCATTTATCTACCGTACTTAAACCATGGACTTTCAACGCGGCACAGCCGGCTTACCTACTGTCCATCAAGGAGCTGAAATTTGAAATCGTAAAAAAAACATTAATTTAACTGGAAATGGGGACACATCTGAAGAGGTCTACTAGATTAATAAGGTACACAGAATCTTTCCTGGGAGTTGCTGTGGGAAGGAAGGGAGACCAAGAACACCCCCACCCCCAAGTCAGACCCACCAATCTACTCAAGTCAATCTCTGTTTTCAAGTCGTCATATTATATTGATTTGATTATTGCAAGAGTGAGTGGTCCCTCTTTAGGTGGGAACAGATTAGTCTGATCTGGTTTCCCCCCTTTCTTATTGGCAAATTGCTGCTCGTTAGATCAGACTTTGGCCAAGGAAGTTGAGAAGACTAACCCTTCATAGCTTAGAATAGTTAAAATTTATAATACAAGGGGATAAGTTGAGGGTACTTTATTCTAAATAAGAGATTTATCCACAGAGTTTTCTTACACAAGTTAGAGCCTTTGGGCTCAATTATCCAACCAAACAGTTTTTGGCAGAGAAAGATAATATCTATATCTGCGGGCAGCGGAAGCTGACTTAAATCAGAAGTTCGTTAGTTTTACTCGCTATACCATCATGTGCAATGGCAACAAATTGCTTCATGTGGGCAGCAAAACTTATTTTATTTTAAATATCATAGTAAATCTCATTTAAAGTAGTACATATCTTACGGACTACAGATGATTAGATAGAAAGATCGAGCGAAAGAATAAAGATTGTACGTCCTAATTAGATGAAGGGTGCACCAATCCTTTTTTTTTTTTTTGAATTTTAGAGTCGTCTAGTTGTTCATCAAACTATGGAAACATGTGTCAGATAAAACATAATTAAACACAAACTTCTGAACAACAACAACAAAGAAAGGGAGGTCCCCTAGGTGATGGACATCACTTTGTTTTCTGATGACGGGAAACATGACATAAGTCATACACGGGTTTGCACTGAGTTTGAGAGACGACGGGCAACACTTGAACACAGTCCACATTCCTATTTTCGAGCTCAGGGGCATCCTAATATGAACGGGATTGGTCCACTTTTTAAATCCACGAAGGCCTTTTTTTTATATAACCTAATAATCATAAGATAGTGCCTTCTCGGATCATGTTGTCTATATAAGGCCCTTTGTCACATGTTCTGATATGAAAATCACTCGCGACTTATCCAAGTATTCTCCCTTGGACACAAGTATGATGAATTCCATAGTCATCAATGTACTGCAAGACCCATCTCTTTATGTTTGAGGATGGACGGTAAGTCCTACTCTTCTAATATTCGAGTTCAAGTCCCATAGATAGCCACGTTTACAAAGGAAGCTTTGCAATTTGATAGGTAGTTGGGCTCTACAAAGGGGCAAATGGGCCCAAATTATGGGAGAAGAAAGGCTTGTAATCAAACGAAAACCTTGTTTTGTAGCGTGCATTAAAGACTAGTACTGCTCATATCATGGCTTGTTTACCATTCCATATTAAAGGCCCATCATCCTACTGTAGACCGGGTCTTGAGAAGCCCGCTTAATTAGCTTTCTTCCACAGCTCAGACCTGTGGTGCGTGAGGAAAGTAAGAGACCTTTTCTTATTTTTCTTTTGTCATAATTAATGTGCTTGTTAATATGCATTCGCTCATGTCAACGTCCACTTGAGTGTGAAAGTATGTTGTCTTAGCTTTGAGTCCGGATCCTCTCGCAACGCGTGAGGACCGGACTCAGACAGTCACCTCTCGCAAGGTGACGCGTGGCCCTCCTCCCGCCGCCTTCCGTCCCTCCTCCCCACTCCCGGTCACCCAGTTCCCCTCCCAACCTTCCCACCTTCTCTCCCATTCCCCCCCCCCCCCCCCACCCTTCCCATCTTCCCATCCCAGTAACTCACAATTGGATTTTTTTTATTTTTATTTTTTATTTTAAAATCCGATTGTGAGAGATAAGATTTTTTTATTTTATAGTTTTTTTCTTAAATATAAAACAAATAACATTAAAAAAATAATATTAATGTCTGTCAGATTCGAGACTGTAACACTCTAAAAATTTTTAATAGATGAAAATTATGAATAATATGATTATTAGACCTCATTATTATTATGAGATAGAAATAATTAATATCTGAAATTAATTGATACTAATAAACGATACCTTAGCGCCGTACAGAGAGATGTGCGCTCCGACAGTGCGACACCGAAAAACTGTAACGAAAATAAAATTCGAGAACACCATAATTTCTAAAAAAATATGGTGACATCAGAAATATAAATATCCGGATTTGTTGACGTACAGATTTCGAAATTAAGTGGATGCAACTATTTTCCGGACGATTTTTCACTCAGTGCAAAATAAGCTCTAAAAATTAAACTAAAATCACAATAATCTATAAAACCATTACATTAGCCTATGGCTGCAATTTTAACACAATATATATCATTTAAATGTGTTTTCAATAGGATCTTTAGGCAAGCTAATTTTTAAGTTATTTACGGTAACTATTTTAACCAATTATTTATTTCCTTAGTTTTAAATTTTTATTCTAAAATTGGATTGTGAAAGATGTCATTTTTTATTTTATAGTTTGCTTCTTAAATATAAAACAAATATCATTAAAAAATATATTAATGTCTGTCAGATTCGGGACTATAACACTCAAAAAGTTTTTAATAGATGAAAATTATGAATAATATGATTATTAGACCTCATTATTATTATGAGATAGAATAATTAATATCTAAAATTAATTGATACTAATAAACGATACCTTAGCGCCGTACAGAGAGATGTGCGCTCCGACATAGCGACATCGAAAAACTGTAACAAAAATAAAATTCGAGAACACCATAATTTCTAAAAAAATATGGTGACATCAGAAATATAAATATCCGGATTTGTTGACGTACATATTTTGAAATTAAATCGATGCAACTATTTTCAGGACGATTTTTCACTCAGTGAAAAATAAATTCTAAAAATTAAACTAAAATCACCATAATCTATAAAACCATTACATTAGCCTATGGCTGCAATTTTAACACAAATGTATATCATTTAAATGTGTTTTCAATAGGATCTTTGGGCAAGCTAATTTTTAAGTTATTTACGGTAACCATTTTAACCAATTGTTTATTTCCTTATTTTTAAATTTTTATTCTAAAATTGGATTGTGAAAGATGTCATTTTTTATTTTATAGTTTTTTAAATTTAAAAACAAATATCATTAAAAAATATAATATTGATGTCTATCCAGTTCGGGATTGTAACATCCTGAAAATTTTTAATAGTTAAAATTTTGAATAATATGGTTATTAGACCTCATTATCATTATGAGATTGAAACAATTAATATCTAGGATTAATTGATATTACTAAACGTTATCTTAATGTCGTACAAAAAGATGTGCGCTCCGACATAGCGACATCGAAAAATTGTAACAAAAATAAAATTCGAGAACACCATAATTTCTGAAAAAATATGGTGACATAAGAAATATAAATATCCGGATTTGTTGACGTACATATTTCGAAATTAAATCGATGCAACTATTTTCCGACGATTTTTCACTCAGTGCAAAATAAATTCTAAAAATTAAACTAAAATCATCATAATCTATAAAACCATTACAATAGCCTATGGCTGCAATTTTAACACAAAATTATATCATTTAAATGTGTTTTCAATAGGATCTTTGGGCAAGCTGATTTTTAAGTTATTTACGGTAACCATTTTAACCAATTGTTTATTTCCTTAGTTTTAAATTTTTATTCTAAAATTGGATTGTGAAAGATGTCATTTTTTATTTTATAGTTTTTTAAATTTAAAAACAAATATCATTAAAAAATATAATATTGATGTCTATCCAGTTCGGGACTGTAACGTCCTGAAAATTTTTAATAGTTGAAATTTTGAATAATATGGTTATTAGACCTCATTATTATTATAAGATTGAAACAATTAATATCTAGGATTAATTGATATTACTAAACGTTATCTTAATGCCGTACAAAAAGATGTGCGCTCCGACATGGCGACACCGAAAAACTGTAACGAAAATAAAATCTGACAACACCAAGGTTGCATATTCAATTCAGGTGCACATGGTTGCATTCAGGTGCCTATAGTTTCATTTAAGGTGGAAACATTTTGCATATAGGTGCATAATGTTGCATTCAGGTGCATAAGGTTGCATTCATGTGCTTATGGTTGCATTCAGGTGCTTATGGTTGCATTCAAGTGCTTATGGTTGCATTCAGGTGCTTATGGTTGCATTCAGGTGCATGTGGTTACATTCAAGTGTTTATGGTTGCATTCAGGTGCATATGGTTGCATTCAGGTGCTTATGGTTGTATTTAGGTGCATATGGTTGCATTCAAGTGCATGTGGTTGCATTCTGGTGCTTATGGTTGCATTCAGGTGCATATGGTTGCATTCAGGTGCTTATGGTTGTTTTTAGGTGCATATGGTTGCATTCAGGTGCATATTGTTGCATTCAACTGCTTATGGTTGCATTCAGGTGCTTATGGTTGCATTCAGGTGCATGTGGTTGCATTCATGTGCTTATAGTTGTATTCAGGTGCATATGGTTGCATTCAGGTGTTTATGGTTGCATTCAGGTGCTTATAGTTGCATTCAGGTGCATATGGTTGCATTCAGGTGCATATGGTTGCATTCAGGTGCTTATGGTTGCATTCAGGTGCATATGGTTGCATTCAGGTGCTTATGGTTGCATTTAGGTTCATATGGTGCATTCAGGTGCATATGGTTGCATTCAGGTGCTTATGGTTGCATTCAGGTGCTTATGATTGCATTCAGGTGCATATGGTTGCATTCAGGTGCTTATGATTGCATTAGGTGCATATGGTTGCATTCAAGTGCTTATGGTTGCATTCATGTGCTTATGGTTGCATTCAGGTGCATGTGGTTGCATTCAGGTGCTTGTGGTTGCATTCAGGTGCATTCAGGTGCTTGTGGTTGCATTCAGGTGCATATGGTTGCATTCAGGTGTATATGGTTATATTTAGGTGCATATGGTTGCATTCAGGTGCATATGGTTGCATTCAGGTGCTTATGGTTGCATTAAGTGCATATGGTTGCATTCAGGTGCATGTGGTTGCATTCAGGTGCTTATGGTTTCATTCAGGTGCATATGGTTGCATTCAGGTGCTTATGGTTGCATTTAGGTGCATATGGTTGCATTCAGGTACATATGGTTGCATTCAGGTGCTTATGGTTACATTCAGTGCTTATGGTTGCATTCAGGTGCATGTGGTTGCATTCAGGTGCTTGTGGTTGCATTCAGGTGCTTGTGGTTGCATTCAGGTGAATGTAACCATAAGCACCTGAATGCAATCATATGCACCTGAATGCAACCATAAGTACCTGAATGCAACTACATGCACCTGAATGCAACCATATGCACCTAAATACAACCATAAGCACCTGAATGCAACCATAAGCACCTGAATGCAACCATAAGCACCTGAATGCAACCATAAGCACCTGAATGCAACCACATGCACCTGAATGCAACCATAAGCACCTGAATGCAACCGCATGCACCTGAATGCAACCATATGTACTGAATGTAACCATAAGCACCTGAATGCAACCATATGTACCTGAATGCAACCATATGCACCTAAATGCAACCATAAGCACCTGAATGCAACCATATGCACCTGAATGAAACCATAAGCACCTGAATGCAACCACATGCACCTGAATGCAACCATATGCACTTAAATGCAACCATAAGCACCTGAATGCAACCATATGCACCTGAATGCAACCATATGCACCTAAATAATAACCATATACACCTGAATGCAACCATAAGCACATGAATGCAACCATAAGCACCTGAATGCAACCATAAGCACATGAATGCAACCTTATGCACCTGAATGCTACATTATGCACCTGAATGCTACATTATGCACCTATATGCAAAATGTTTCCACCTTAAATGAAACTATAGGCACCTGAATGCAACCATGTGCACTTGAATTGAATATGCAACCTTGGTGTTCTCAGATTTTATTTTCGTTACAATTTTTCGGTGTCGCCATGTCAGAGCGCACATCTTTTTGTACGGCATTAAGATAACGTTTAGTAATATCAATTAATCCTTGATATTAATTATTTCAATCTCATAATAATAATGAGGTCTAATAACCATATTATTCAAAATTTCAACTATTAAAAACTTTCAGGACGTTACAGTCCCGAACTGGATAGACATCAATATTATATTTTTTAATGATATTTGTTTTTAAATTTAAAAAACTATAAAATAAAAAATGACATCTTTCACAATCCAATTTTAGAATAAAAATTTAAAACTTAGGAAATAAACAATTGGTTAAAATGGTTACCGTAAATAACTTAAAAATCAGCTTGCCTAAAGATCCTATTGAAAACACATTTAAATGATATACATTTGTGTTGAAATTGCAGCCATAGGCTAATGTAATGGTTTTATAGATTATGGTGATTTTAGTTTAATTTTTAGAGTTTTTTTGCACTGAGTGAAAAATCGTCCGAAAAATAGTTGCATCGATTTAATTTCGAAATATGTACGTCAACAAATCCGGATATTTATATTTCTGATGTCACCATATTTTTTTAGAAATTATGGTGTTCTCGAATTTTATTTTTGTTACAGTTTTTCGATGTCGCTATGTCGGAGCGCACATCTTTTTGTACGACATTAAGATAACGTTTAGTAATATCAATTAATCCTAGATATTAATTGTTTCAATCTCATAATAATAATGAGGTCTAATAACCATATTATTCAAAATTTTAACTATTAAAAATTTTCAGGATGTTACAGTCCCGAACTAGATAGACATCAATATTATATTTTTTAATGATATTTGTTTTTAAGTTTAAAAAACTATAAAATAAAAAATGACATCTTTCACAATCTAATTTTAGAATAAAAATTTAAAACTAAGGAAATAAACAATTGGTTAAAATGTTACCGTAAATAACTTAAAAATCAGCTTGCCCAAAGATCCTATTGAAAACACATTTAAATGATATACATTTGTGTTAAAATTGCAGCCATAGGATAATGTAATGGTTTTATAGATTATGGTGATTTTAGTTTAATTTTTAGAGTTCATTTTGCACTGAGTGAAAAATCGTCCGGAAAATAGTTGCATCGATTTAATTTCGAAATATGTACGACAACAAATCTGGATATTTATTTTCTGATGTCACCATATTTTTTTAGAAATTATGGTGTTCTCGAATTTTATTTTTGTTACAGTTTTTCGATGTCGCTATGTCGGAGCGCACATCTTTTTGTACGACATTAAGATAGCGTTTAGTAATATCAATTAATCCTAGATATTAATTGTTTCAATCTCATAATAATAATGAGGTCTAATAACCATATTATTCAAAATTTTAACTATTAAAAATTTTCAGGATGTTACAGTCCCGAACTGGATAGACATCAATATTATATTTTTTAATGATATTTGTTTTTAATTTAAAAAACTATAAAATAAAAAATGACATCTTTCACAATCTAATTTTAGAATAAAAATTTAAAACTAAGGAAATAAACAATTGGTTAAAATGGTTACCGTAAATAACTTAAAAATCAGCTTGCCTAAAGATCCTATTGAAAACACATTTAAATGATATACATTTGTGTTAAAATTGCAGCCATAGGTAATGTAATGGTTTTATAGATTATGGTGATTTTAATTTAATTTTTAGAGTTTATTTTGCACTGAGTGAAAAATCGTCCGGAAAATAGTTGCATCGACTTAATTTCGAAATCTGTACGTCAACAAATCTGGATATTTATATTTCTGATGTCACCATATTTTTTTAGAAATTATGGTGTCTCGAATTTTATTTTCGTTACAATTTTTCGGTGTCGCACTGTCGGAGCGCACATCTCTCTGTACGGCGTTAAGGTATCGTTTATTAGTATCAATTAATTTCAGATATTAATTATTTCTATCTCATAATAATAATGAGGTCTAATAATCATATTATTCATAATTTTCATCTATTAAAATTTTTAGAGTGTTACAGTCTCGAATCTGACAGACATTTATATTATTTTTTTTAATATATTGGTTTATATTGAAGAAAAAAAACTATAAAATAAAAAAATCTTATCTCTCACAATCGGATTTTAAAATAAAAATTAAAAAAAAACCAAATTGTGAGTTACTGTTGCGCAATTCTGGGCTGGGAAGATGGGAAGGGTTGGGGGTGGGGGGGGGGGGGGGGGAACCGGGAGAGAAGGTGGGAAGGTTGGGAGGGGAACTGGGTGACCGGGAGTGGGGAGGAAGGACGGAAGGCGGGAGGAGGGCGGCCACGCGTCACCTTGCGAGAGGTGACTGTCTGAGTCCGGTCCTCCCGCGTTGCGAGAGGATCCGGACTCCTTAGCTTTGTATCAGGAAAAAAAAATTGTAACATCATTTTTTTGGCAATAAATTGAATACACTACTTGAGTGCGAAAGAATGCATACGACTCATGTGAGGGTGTTCATAATTTAGTTCAAATTAAAAGCCCAAACCGAACCAAGTGGTTGGATTTGTCAAGTTGTGAAATAGGACCAAATCGAATTTATTTGTAATCATATTAATTTAATATAATATATGTGCTATAAAGATTAAAAAATAGTTATATACATAAATATAAACATAGATATATATTTTCTTAATATTAATTTTGCATACATAGTAAACAAATTATATTAGATATCTAAAATTTTTGTGAATTTCATTTTGAACTTAGCCCAATCGGATTATTTCGGTTCGGAAAAAAAAAACTCACCAAATCAGACCAAATCAAACCGTATTCACTTTAATTGTAGTTTCATGGTGATATTGCGTCCTTTGGTTTATTAAAGTGAAGTTACGACGTAAAAAAAAACGGAGTTAGTAAACTGAGGTTTTTTAGTTAAGAAGAAAGTTTTAGGATGATTCGAAGAGAATCTATACTTCTTCTATTATCAAATCATGCCAAAGTATGGGACTCTGTAAGAAGTAGATATAGCTTTCTTTTTGATAGTCGAATGAAATAGTTTTCATATGTTTTTATTTAGGACTAGATCGTAGTTTTAAGTAGAGGAATGAGTTAGACGTCGGAGCATGCTTCCCAACTCTGCAAGCCTCTCCCTTCCTTCGGGAGAGTAATGCTCATCTAAAGAGTTTTTATATATATACCGTTGAAATAATTCGTATATAGGCCTCTGAATTTGTCAATAGTATATATCCTTATAATATATAGACTTTCGATATATATTTATACCATCAAATTATACAAAAAAAAAATGCCCCCCAAAATGTGATCTCATCATGCCTCTATGAAGTATAACTTTAGAGTAAGATTAGTCGTACTGTGTAGATCGATTGTGTAGTATTTTCAATGACCATATCAATCGATCAATTGAAATCTCAAATCGATCGACCGATTTTCGTCTCTTTTTGAAGATCAAATAGATCATAAGATCTAGACGTCGTCTTAATAAAAATCGATCGACTGATAAAAAGAAGTCTATCAATTGATTTTTAGATTTTGATCTTTTGAACATCTAGAGGTACTCATTAGAAGAACCTGTCAACTGATAAGAAGAAATCGATCCACTAGTTTTATCGTACTATGTCGATCGTGCCGAGACTCAAGAATGCTCAAAAACGGTACGACACAACCCTGCTTGAGAGTAAATTCATGCTTTTGTTGCAGTAGATGTACAACTATAGCTAATTAGATGTTTTTTTTTACAACAAAAAATTATTATCATACTATTAATTCAGATTACATAGTACAACTGAGATAGGTAACTATATATTTAGATGTATCAGGGATATTCTTGATCATTTATAAAATTAAGAAAAAAACTAGAGATTCACATGGAAATCAGAAGAAATATTTTACCGAAAACTCAGTTTAGTGAGAAATAAATATGAAAGCTTTTGAGTAGATCAACGTTCTAATTTATTAGTTTAGGAATAAGGTCGAAATATTGGGTATCAACATATAGACCATCTATATGACAAACTAATCCAATCTATTTGCAATTTTGCCGCATCATGGGCAGACAGTTACAAACTGATGGCTTAAACACAATTTTCTTGTGTATGAAATCTAACCTATAAGATATCTTTTAATTTCCAAGATGTAAATTTCTTTAAAGAAGAGATGTCCACATTAAAAGGAAAAAAAAAACATCTGATGACGAACAAAAGGGAACCAGGCAGCAGCCCTGCGCATCTTTGCTCTGGCTCACGGCGAGATGGAGGCCTCCTCCTCCAACACGACGAAACCGCCGGTGGCGGCGGCCTTCTCACGGGCCGCGGCGACAACTCACTGGCCGTGGCAGTGTTCCCCCTCGTAGGCGACGATCAGCATCGAGGGGTCGTCGGGGGCCCTCTCCACCTGCTTCCTCGCCGGGCAGCCCCTCACGCTGCTGCACTTGTAGTACCCTCTGCAGCAAAGAACAAAAGGCCCGTTAATTAGCAACTTAGCCACCAGCAGAGCCATGCATCAAAAGGCGTTTAGGTTGGGGCATGGCGATGCTTTGCCTTGGATATGGGGAGCCCTTGATGGGCTTCTGGCCATACTTCCTCCACGAGTACTCGTCCGCGGGGATGTCCGCCGTTCTGGGGCTGATAGCCGGCACCCTGATCGTCTTTTTCGCCCGGTCCTTCCTGCACGCACCCACACAGATGGAATGGAAACCACCGATTCCCATCCAGTTGTCAGAGCTCGCCTTTGAAGCAGGTGCGATGGCCTACTTCTAATTTAAGAACAGCGAGAGAATTGAGGAGTTGGGTTCGGTGGTTACTTTCTCTTGGAGCAGTGGAACCGGCCGCCATCCGAGGAAGAGCACTTCCGGGAGACGTCGTGGCCGTGGCACTTCCAAGACGCTGGTTTCTCAGACGACATGGTGGAGGCGGCGGCCGAGGGGTTGCCCGCTGCTGCGACGGTTGGGAGGAGGGTAGGGGGGCCCTGATTCCCATTGGACACGCTGCCGTCGCCGGTGTTGGGCGAAAGAATCCACGAGCTCATGGACGTCTCCCCACCGACCACGCTCACCGGCATCGGGGAAGAAGGGGAAACGAAGGAGGTACACGAGAACGTGGCTGCGGGTGGCGGCGCCAACGCCGCTCCGTCAGAGGCCGCGGCGGCGGCAAGGGGGCCGCGGCGGAACCGGGCGTGCCCGGTCCGGTTGAGGAGGGCGACGACCTTCCGGAACCTGCCTATGGCGAAGTCAGGCGCCTTCCGGCAGGGAAGCTGGTCCTGGTGCTGCTGCGCTGAGGACTCGAGGCGGTAGCTCTGTTCTGAAAGCTGGGTCATGTCACGGTCCTCCATCTCCCTGGAGTCGGAGTACCCGACCAAATCCACCGCCATGGCCGGCGTGTGAGAGAAGGATCCGGACCTGCTGATCTGAAGAGAGCTATCTACTGGCGGTGGGGTTCTACCATGAAACAGAAATAATAACAAGGAAAGCAGCAGTGGAGTAGAGAGCAGGTTCTCCGCGGGTTCCTTTCTCAGCGGAGCATGACTTTATATGGGTTCAAGGCCTCTATCATCTTTTTCAATTGGGTAATATTTTCCTCCTGCCAAGAAAATTTTATCCTGTTATAATAGTTGAGTAATTTTTAATTAACTATCTTCAGATGTAACTAAAGGTGTTCACTGTTCAGTTTAAACCGAAAAATCAAATCGAATCAAGTAATTGGTTCAGTTTGAACCTGAAAAAAAATTAATTTGGTTCCAAATCAAATCGAAAAGACAATTCGGTTTGGTTCGGTTTCTAAACTCTATAAATCAAATCAAACTAATTAAATCGAATTACAGTAATAAATTTTAATTTGTATGTATCTATCAAGTTTATTCAATATATTTACGTAAAAATATATATTATGGAGGGTAATATGGTCATCAATATTTAATACTCTATTTCAAATCTTATGTGATAGTGATTTATTAGAGAAATAAGTGATTAAAATCTTATTTAAGACTAAGAAAATCTAAAAGTTCATTTATTTTCAAGTTAAACCTTGGTTTGGTTTGATTTCAAAGGACTTCGGTTTGATTTAGTTCGGATTGGATCCGAATTTAATTTGGTTTGATTACTTAAAAATCTTCTATAAATCTAACCAAATCAAACCATGAACACTCCTAGATGTAACACAAGTCTTCATAAAAACTAACATATTTAATACTTATTATAACTCAATAAAATATATAAGTTGAACAAAGGGGTACATAAGTGGAACAAATAAATAGTTAAATAAAATAAATTTATTAACTATTTGTTCCACTTATCAGTAGATCAAATAGATAAGTAAGTAAAATAAATAAGTATATAAGTAGACTAAATAAATATGTAAGTGGAATAAATAATTTGTTCAATTTAACTATCTATTTATTTCGTTTATACACTTATTTGTTCAACTTATATTTTTATTAAATTTTGACAAGTATTTAATATTATTTTTATAAAAATTTATGTTGAAACCCATGACAACCAATCAAAATTTATCCTACTATTCTAACATAATAAAAACTCTCTTGTTAACGGAAGAATAGCATTTCTATTTTGAATTATGTTTCAGCACTGCTAATTTGACTACTTCATCGATCTCGGACTTGATAAACTCAACATGTATTAAAAGTAGATTAATTTTCTGTTCACAATAGAAAAACCTACTTCTAAACGATTAAATCTAAAGATCAAAAAGTCCAATTTTAAGTACAGCTAATAGCAAACTATAAAACATTACATGGACTAAAAGTCCAGAACTAAAGCAACCTTTTATTCATAATATGGAAAATTACATATGTACTCTTGAAAGTTGAAATACATCATATTCGAGTGAATACTTCCGGAATCTATAGATTATATTATATAACTCTATATTTCATATATTTTATTATGTTTATTCTATAGATGTAACTCAATCACAAATAAGTTAAGAAAATAAAAAGACTAACTTACCCCCTAAACTCTCTCAAAATTTTTTTCCTCTCTCCCTCTAGCCCCATCCGATCAACTCCACTAAGTCATCTCTCTCTCTCCTTTTGAAAAAGAATAATTTAATACCTTCACATCTTATTTAAGTTATGTTCACATGTTGATAAAATATCCTTTCTATTTTAATGGATTATTGACCATAGAGTGTAATTGATAAATTTTTTTGATTTAAAAATTGTAGAAAATAATATGAATATGTTAGAGATATATATTCAATATGATAAAATGTAGGAATATTATATGTAAAATTTTCCTTTACAATTAGAGAAATAATTTTGTAACACCATTTGGTAACATCATTAATAACATCAGCATTAAAATTATGCCACATCAGCAATTGAAATAAAAAAATAAAAAACACTTCATAAATAATAAGATTATGATATATTTTAATTGATGTGTTACTTTAATATATTATTAAATGATGTTACTAAACTATTTTCCTTCCAATTATAATGCCATGAGGTAAACAAGATGAGGGTGCGTGTCCATGCGTGTGGGATGAACTCCATTACGCAGAAGGTGGGGGGGAGGCCAGCGGAAAGAGCGGCGTTTACTGGTTGAACCCATTCACGTGCACTTCGCTCCGGGCAGTGGGATTGTGCCAAAGAGACTGGCGTATGACGTGGCAATTTTTGATTGGACATTATTTTTAACAGAGCATCTTCTCTGTACTTTATTTTGGGTACCAGAACTGACTCGAAGAAATGGAAATGACTTCCTATCGGTTAAATTGATAGGAAATATTGTTTGGGTTAGGGGTGATAATGGGTCGGACTTAGATCGGATCTGACTTGGTTCAGATCTAATTCAATCTCTAATCGATCGGTTCGGCTTGGGACGAGATATGTTTCTTAGAAATCCGACCCAGTCTTAGACGATTATGTGAGGTGCAACTCAAGTTTGGCCTGACTTGATTTCACCTTTTTTAAAATATTCTTATTAATTTTAATTTATTTTTATAATAAAATTTATATTTGTTATATCAAAATAACATAAAATAAATATTAGATTAATTTAGATAAACTTATTTCTAATTGTTACAAATATGAAATAAATATTAAGTTATTAAACATAATGCACGACACAATTTTCAATCAAAAAATTTAAAACATTAAAATTATCATTGTCTCACTTTTTTTTAAATACAGGATCACTGGGCCGCTCGAATTGGGCCGAGGTAAGTTCGGGTCCGACCCAATCTTATTTCGAACCAGACTTAAATTTTAAATGAGATTAAAATATTCGACCACGGATCTAAAGTTCGAATGGCCCGCCAAAATATTAATATGCAAATATATTATTTAAAAAAAATAGAACATATCACATGAGAATAATATACACATTATTTTTAATTTGATATTCAATTATATTGATACGATAGATACTTAGTAATAACAGAATGTACATTAACACCAGAATGTGTCAAATTTTTTTTCTCTCTCTTTTTTGTCCCCAAATCCAACCTACCGTGGTGGGTGTTGTAAGGGTTGACTCTTTTGTGCACACAACAAGGCCTAGTTTGATTGATGGTTAAACTACCCATGGGTAGTTTAACCATGGGTTGCTTAACCACAAACTTACCCAAATTTGCTTTGACAACTTACCCCCTCTAACCATGGGTAACTTGGTTAGATTACCCACTTTCTTTTTTTTTCAGTCAACTTAACACTTTGACCCAAGTTATCTTTCTTTTGTAATTAAGAAATATAAAAATATTTACATATACATAGTTAAAATAATATTTACAATTTAATAAATATTTTTTAAAAATTTTAGAAAAAAAAAAAACTACCCAGTGGGTAGCGCTGCCCCACCTCTTGAGGTGAGGCAGCACTACCCATGGGTAACCTGCAAAAAGCAGGTTACCCATGGGCAACCTTAACCCCCCTCCCCAAAACCATGGGAGGGGGTTTACCCATGGGTAACTCCAAGTTACCCATGGGTAACTCCAAGTTACCCATGGGTAACCCCCCTCCCAAACTGGCCCCAACTAGCGAAAAATTTTAGCTCCGACACGTCGTGCTCGACGCTAGAATTAGATTCGCTGTCCCTGCTAATTCGTCAATGGAAGGTGGGACCCACAGCTGACGTACGAAGTTTAGAAGCAGAACTGCCTGCCTCTGCCTTGTCCACGGGATGACGACCACGAAGGTAGTTTCGTGTCTTCTTCGTCCTTGTTGTGGTAGTGGTCGTCGTCTTTTGTCTAACCAAATTCTTCCACCGGAGTCCCTTTCTTTCGGATGCCGCACAAGTTCTGAACCATTTTTATTTTACTGTTTTATGTAATTAAACATTTCTTTTAACAATCGTTATTCTACAATACTATTTCTGAATCTTTGCCGTAGAGAACAAAAGCTTACCAGCACCTTGGCACATGTAAGAAAAAAAAAACTTAAATATAAGTCGTTATTTATAAAACAGATTTGCTAAAGGCCGAGCGCGCAATTAAGACACAAATCTAACATGTTCGTTGACTAATGTGCAAGTAGACACAATACATCGTCACCCACTAACTAATAGACACACCAAACGATTGGATGCTCTCTATGTGGTAAGTCTTTCTCTTTTATTTACATAGAAAAAGTCTTAGTGGATGGTGTGCAGCAAATTTATTTCTCGATGAGATTATTGGGGGGTGTGCAGAGACGGATTAAATTTTTTTTAGTGGAGTTATTAATCATGTATTTATAGATTTTTGTTCTTAATTCAATGAGATTATTAACAGTAAAATTTAATTTTTTTAATAAAAATTTTTACAATCGATGAGAATACTAATCTCACTAGATATATTCTAGATCCATCCATGGGAGCATACCCAATCCCAATACAATTGTAGATTTGATACATATCCAATCTTGAGGTGTGCAACAAAATCGACTCATTTATATATATGAGATAAATTTTTGCTCTCAAATTAAGACACGCGTTAGAAGATGAGAAACTCAATAAAGGCTGGTTGCCCACACTGGCATACTGTGCCTAGGCACAAAGTTGGCTTTTATCTTTGGAAGTTGGCACATCCATGTATCATTATTCGATATCAGAGTTAACCTGAGAAATTTTATTTATTATTATTATTAATTTTCTTTCTATTTTAGATGTGTAAACTAAGATAGATAATATGTTTGCCAAACACAAATGAGTGTTCAATACACATCATCGATCTTTTCCTCTCAACCTGACGCGGGACAATGCGGACGCACATGCCTGTCTGGCCCTGTCCGGTGCAAATCTCCTCGTGGTAGCCTCCAGCTCGTCCTGTCGTCGCCGTTCAAATCTGTCCGAGACAATTACAGGAGGGCAGCCGAAGTCAGTGCCGTATGGTCGGCCGCATGATTTTGGCCTGGGGGACGGCTCAGGCACAGCTGCTGCACGGGGGAACACGGCCCGCATCATAACCTCTTCATTTTTCTTAATCGAGTTAACTCGGTGGACCGCGTTTGAGTTCTTGAAACTAATATTATCACTCTGATTTTTATATACTAGTTAAAAAAATACGCTACGCGCATGTAATATATTTGTAAATATAATATTAAAAATTATATATTATAAATATTATTATATAATTAAAATTTTAAAATTAAAATTAAAATATATTATTTTTAAAAATATATTTAATATATAACAATTTATATATATTATTATGTTTATTGATATTTTATTATCTCTTAAAATTTTATAGAATTAAATATTTTTAACTATTGAACTTGATATCTTACGAGGGCCGTCGGTATTGGGCGGTTCTAAGTTGTTGGCGTATCTGCCATCGCCGCCGAAGGCGACCAAGACACTGATGGGGAACCTGGTAACTCTGACTCAGCAGCTTTGCATGTTCCTCACCGGCATCGAGATGGACATCCCCTACCTCACCCGCAACGGCCGCAAGGCCACCATTGTGACTGTGGGAGGCGCTGCCGTCTCCACCGCCATGGCCGACATCTTCTACCCGCTCAATTACTGGCAGTTCAGTGCCTTCGGCAATTTACCCGCCTTCACCGGCTCACCAGCGGTCTGGCGCCCTCATGGTGGTCTTTGCCAGCACCTCCGCCCCGCTCCTCATTCGCATATGCACCGAACTCAAGCTCAGCAACCCCAAGGTCGGCCGCCTCGCCATCTCTGTCTCCCTCATCAGTGATGTCGCAGCCATGATCCTCCTGGTCGCCGTCTCCGTGACTACCAACTTGTTAAGCCCCACCGCGCGGCATAACGTGATCCAGTTGTTCACAGTCAGGGTCAACTGAACCCTCCAGTCTTTGCTCCGGAAGGCTCCGACAATGTCCTCCTCGGGGAGATCCCCTTTCACAGCGCTGACCACGGCCTACCCCCAGACATCAAGAACATCGACTCCCTCTGTAGCCCCGACATCATCCGTCTCTGCCAGGCCTCCGAGTCCCTCCGCCCCCACTTCGAGCTCTTTGTCTCTGACGCCACCCGCCGGGACAGGTGGCCTCCAGCCTGCATCATCGCTGACGTCTTCTTCAAATGGACCGTCGAGGTGGCCAAGGAGGCCGACGTCTTCCACTGTACCATCACCACGTGCGGGGCTTACGGCACCGCGGCCGTCTGCTCTCTCCGGCAACACCTGCCGCACGTCGGGACGGATGCCGAGGAATTTCACCTCTGTGGATTCTCAAACAGCTACCAGTTCCGGCGGTCGCAGATGTCCCAGTGTATGCGCGCCGCTGATGGCGAGGACCCGTGGTCGGCCTTCCTCCGGGCTCTGGCGGCACTTTGTGCTCTCTTTGCAGTCCAACGTCATGCTCTGCAACACGGTGGAGGAGCTAGAGATTGCCCTCCGAATAAAACTGTTCATAAAGAACACAGTCGTAACTAATCTTGACATGCGAGACAGAAAACAGAGGATAGGAATTGGAAGGGGAAATCAAAGGCTAATGTAACATTTCCTCCACCGTGATATATAAACCAAAGACTTAATGTAAACCGGACCAAAGGCTAAACGTAAAATAAGTAAATGTAAACCGGCCGGCAATAGCTAAACGTTTCCTCCGCCGTGATAAATAAACCAAAGCCTAAATGTGAGATATGTACTTTTTAATCCTATACGTTACCTGGCAGAAAAAAATAGAAGGACAAATTAAAGAGTGAGCCAAGTTGGTTATCTAATAGAAGAAAATCGAAAGAAAAATTAAAGAGTGAGATTTGTACGTTTAAAGAGTGAACCGACCACGTTAGAAAATTGAAGGAAAAATAAAGAGTGAACCGGGCTAACAAAAGTTGAGCCGAACGAAAAAAAAAAAGTGTCACTTCATATATATATATATAGAAAACATATATACATATCTAATACAGATAGCTCCTTGGCTGTTCGGCCTGGTCACACCTCATACGCCGAGCGGACTCAAGATCGATGATCAGGTTGGACTGGCCCGGCACAGCTCAGGGAAGGCAAGGGCATCATCACGTGCTAACCCGAGCTACTGTCCTCAAAATCAAATGAAGAATCTCCATTCCGACCTTCACCGTAGCAATAACGTATTCGTAAGGACTTTCTAAAAGGTAGCCCATGCACCAGTTGGGAGAACTGTTCACGAGAGGAAAGATTCGAAGATCACGCTCCGGTAAAGATATAATTAGCATGAGCTAGCATACGTTTTATAGCGGGGTAAGTCTAGCTGACCTACTGTCTATTACCCCGGCCCACGGCAATCAGGGGCACATCTTTAGCAGGATTTCCAGGCTCACTCCGTGAAACCTCTACCAAATAATCCCTATAAAAATAGATGAACCTCCTTCGTCCAAAGGTATGCAATCTCTGAAACTCTAAACTCTCAACACTTAGCTCTCGAGCTAACTTGATCTTCGAGAGTCTACCCACCGAGGAAACACAGTGTTTTGCAAGTCGGGAGCTCGACAACAACGACACCATCGCCTCACCACTTTCCCTGGGCCTTCTCGCTTGAGCCGACCCCGTTACTCCAGCAGTAATATTTTGGCGCCGTCTGTGGGAAACATTACAAAAAGCTTCTATGGCACCCAAGGGAATGATGGTGGCTCGATCATCCGGTGATGAGATCATCCCCGCCAACACCATTGAGGAGGTCGCCGGAGGCGGTTCCGGTACGGGTGAATAGGATTCGACGACCTCCTCCAGCGTTGATCGGGTCGAGCAGATGATCTCGAGTCTGCACGAGATGCTGGCCCAAATGGAGCAAAACCAACATTCCGCAGCGGCTCGGGGCGAAGCCGCGGGTCGTCCGACTGCCCCTGTCGTGGTCATCCCCGATGCCGGCGAACCTACTGAGGTCCACGCCCATCGTCCGGCGCTGTCAGCAAGTCACGTCGACATTCAAACCGCGGCACCGTTGCATTCAGCACCAGCCCCACTGCAGGTTCCGACACTGCCACTAGCTCCTACGACGGCAACGGAGCACGGCCTGCTAAGGATGACAGAGGCCGATCACTTCACGGCCGAGTCGACACCTACCCCAACGGGCCTACTGGCGATGGAGCCTCGATGGAAGAGTGACCTCCAGAAGATGAACTGGAAGATTGAGGCTTTGCAGCGCGGTTCTCGTGTCCCCTGGTGGCAACATTACTGTCCACCTCACCGTTCATCAAGGAAATCACCTCAGCCTCTGTCCCTACGAAGTTGCAGCTCCCCAAGTTCAGGCGGTACACAGGATGACCAACCTTGTGCACCACCTCGACAACTTCCAGGGACAGATGGAGATGGTGAATATTTCGGATGCCCTAAAGTACCGGGCGTTCATGTCTACCCTCGACGACATGGCACTTCAATGGTTCAAGGCGCTACCATCAAGCTCTATGATGAGCTTCCCCGATCAGGCGCAATGCTTCCTAGACCACTTTTACAACACGGTGCAACACTCCCTATGTCCCGACGACCTGTGGCTGGTCGCGCAGAAGGAGGCTGAGATCTTTCGTGACTACGCCAATATATTCCATCTGGAGATCATGAAGGTGGTGGACCCTGACCTGAGAACAACAGTCAACATCCTGATGAGGGTTTGCTCCAACGTGCGTTTGTAGCCTCCATCGCGAAGAAACCGCCTGTAAGTCTCTCCGACCTCCTCTCTCATATGCAGAAGTACGTGAGGCTGGAGTCCACCTTCGGTGCAGTAGGCATGTTTGAACGACCATCCGAGCTGGGCTCGACCAGTGGAGTACCGGCCCAGAAGAAGGCGAGGAGGAGGAACACACGGCGCATGGGGAGAGTCAACTGGATCCAAGCTGACGACTAGACGAAGCTCAACGAATTAGGGATCTGCCTCAGTTGGCAGGCTTCCCTCGGAGATCTTTCCCATCATCAAAAAGCTACCGGGATTTCGGTGTCCCGAACCCATGGTGAGGCCCCCTTCAGAGCGTGGGGCCAACCTCTACTGTGAGTACCATAAGGACTTCGGACACATGATCGACTAGTGCCAGAGCCTCAAGGTGGAGATCTCGGAGATGTTGTGGCGTGGCATCATCAGGAAGGACGTTGTGGAGGTGCGGCCGAAGGCTCCCACCCCAGAAGAGGAGCGTGGAACCTCTAGGGGCAAAGGGGCAGTCCTGGTATTAGCGGGTGGCTCGCGAGCGGCAGCAACAGCGGGAGGAAGCGGAAGGCATACACGTCGGCCGCATGTTTAGGCTTGGGCAGACCAGCACCGGGGGCCCGAGGGGTCATTACTTTCTCTGAGGAAGATGTAGCCGGCCTCAGCCTCCCCCATGACGATGCACTGGTTATACATGTCGATGTCGATGAGTACGATGTACATAGAATTTTAGTCGATATAAAGCCGTGCCAGATGTCCTTTTTTACGACTATTTTGTAAGAATGACGAACCTGAGCTCCGAGTTGAAACCGATCGCCACACCCCTTTTGGGTTTAGTGGGACTCCGGTGAGCGCCGAGGGTTCGATCAGACTGAAAGTCACCCTTGGCACCGACCACGTCATGTAACCATTGAGGTCAACTTCTTTGTGGTGAAAGTGAAGTCAGCCAACAACACGATCTTTGGTTGGGGTCTGTTGGGGAAGTTGGGAGGAGTCCCCTCAACCTACCACCAGAAGCTAAAGTTCCCAACGCCGAACGGATAGGCGAGGTTGTGGGGAACCAGACCGAAGCCCGTCGGTGCTATGTAAATTCTATAAAGGCAAAGGAACCGAGAGGCATGAGCCCACCGAGCAGACAAAGCAGGTTGAAATCTCGACAGAACGGTCACTGGTCGTTGGCACCGAGCTTCAAGAGTTGGAGGAGCAGATAGTAGATTTTCTTAGAGCAAATGGCAGCATCTTCGTGTTGTCAGAAGACGACCTTCCGAGGATCGACCCGGAGGTCATCCAACATCATCTGAACGTCGACCCCAAGGTCCGACCAGTGCGCCAAAAGGAGAGGCCGTTGTCGACCAATCGACAGGAGGTAGTGGACGACAACCTCGCAAAGTACCTGCGTGCGGGGACCGTTCGCGATGCCTTCTACCCCGAGTGGGTTGTAAACGTCATCCTCGTGAAGAAGGCGAATGGGAAATGGCGCATGTGCGTGGACTTCACCGACCTGAACAAAGCGTGCCCGAAGGATAGCTTTCCCCTTCCTCGCATCGAGCAGCTCGTCGATTCTACGACGGGGCACGAGCTTATGAGTTTCCTCGACCCCTACTCGGGGTATCATCAGATCAAGATGGCTCCCGAAGACGAGGAAAGAATGGCCTTCACTATGGAAAAAGGTATGTATTGTTATACCCGAATGCCCTTTAGACTAAAGAATGTAGGGGCAACATACCAGAGGCTTGTCAACATGATGTTCGAACGCCAGATCAGGAAGATGATAAAGATATACATTGACAACATGCTGGTAAGAGTCAATGAGCCGAGGACCATGTTCGGGACTTGGTCGAAACTTTTGAAGTGCTGCAACATACAGGATGAAGCTGAACCCTGAGAAGTGCGTCTTCGGCGTACGAGCAAGAAAGTTCCTCGGTTACCTTGTCTCTAGTCGAGGCATCGACGTCAACCCCGACAAAGTGCAGGCGATCATCGACATGATGGCACCAAGGACCGTCAAAGAAGTGCAAATGCTCACGACCGAATCACAGCCTTGAGCAGAATTATGTCCAGGTCAGTTGAGCGTTGTAGGCTGTTGTTCGACATGCTAAGGAAAGGACGGTTCGAGTGGACCGACGACTATCAGAAGGCCTTTGACGAGCTCAAGGCATATCTGGCCAATGTCCCCATGCTGAGCAAGCCTGTAGCAGGGAGGAGTTGCTATTGTACATCTCCGCGACAGCCCACTCAATCAGTTCGGTGCTCATACGAGAAGAGGAGCGGAAGCACCTTCTAGTGTACTACACAAGTAAGGCTTGTGAGAAGCTGAACAACACTACTCCGGTCTGGAGAAGCCGGTTATGCGCTGGTGATGGTGGCTCGACGACTCATACCATACTTTCAAGCCCACAAGATCGTCATCCTCACCGACGTCCCCATCAAGTAGGTGCTTTGTCGCCCCGAGGCCTCGAGGAGGTTGGCAAAGTGGGCTATTGAGCTTGGAGAGTTCGACATCACTTACATGCCTCGGGTCGCCATCAAAGCTCAAGCCCTCGCCGACTTCATTTCTGAAGGAACGGCGAGGTCGCCCGAATCAGAGGAAATCGTCGGATGCTGGAAGGTCTATGTGGACGGGGCATCCAACTCTCAAGGTAATGGGGCTGGTGTCATCCTACATTCTCCCGATGGCCTCGTCCTAAGGTATGCAATTCGGTTCAGATTCTCTGCTTCCATATGGTAGCCGAGTACGAGGCTATCATCTCAAGGCTCAGAATGGAGAGATCGTTGGGAGCGACACGAGTCCTCATCTACAGCGACTCCCAGTTAGCCATCAGCCAGGTTTCAAAGGATTTCGAAGCAAGAGAAGAAATGCTCGCATCATACATGACCGAGGTCTCAAGAATGATGGGCGATTTTGAGTCAGTAGAGCTAATAAAGATCCCAAGGGCCGAACTCCCAAGCCGACACATTGTCCAAGTACGCGGCCACCTCAGAAGATCACCCAGAGTCCTCGATACTTGTAGAAGAGCTTCGCGAGCCTTCTGTGGGGTCTGCGGCAGAAGTCATGTGTACCGAGGCGAGCCGACGTGGATGACTTCAATTGTGGAGTTCATCTGGGATGGGCGGCTCTCGGAGGACTGAGACGAAGCAATGAAGACAGAGAGATGAGCCCCAAGATTTTTCATGATCAGCGACTCCCTCTACAAGAAAGGCTTTAGTTACCCGCACCTGCGATGTGTAAACACAGATCAGGCCAGGGAAATCATTCAAGAGGTGCATGAAGGCACATGCGGAAGTCATACAGGACCTAGGTCATTAGTGGAGAATAACCCGACAGGGTTACTAGTGGCCGACCATGCTAAAAGATGCTGAAGGCTATGTTAGAAGATGTCTGCAATGTCAACTCTTAGGGAGAATAGATCGGCAACCGCCCCCTCGGCCTCACCCCGCTGATGGCCCCGTGGCCTTTTGCCCAGTGGGGAATGGATATTCTCGGCCCATTTCTGCCGGCTTCGGGGCAGCGGAAGTTCGTCATCGTCGGGGTCGAACTTCACCAAGTGGGTCGAAGCCGAGCCATTGGCAAAAATAACTGATGCCAACACCTGGGGGTTCATCTGGAAGAATATCATCTGCTTATTCGGCCTACCAAAGACAATCATCACTGACAACGGCAAGCAATTTGATAATGCCAGATTCCGTCAGAATTGTGAGGAGCTCGACATCAACCATCGATTCACCTCAGTTGCTCATCCCCAGTCCAATGCGTAGGCTAAGGTGACAAACCAGATGCTTCTTGATGGGTTAAAGAGGAGGCTAGATGACCATAAGGGCCGATGGGCGGAGGAGCTCTCTCGTGTGCTCTGGGCTTACCGGGCGACACCCCGAGAAGCAACTCGGGAATCTCCCTTCGTGCTTGCCTTGGAGGTAGAGGTGGTGACCGCTGTAGAAATGCTCGTGCCTTCAGGGAGGGTTCTATGTTTCGAATGTGAGGGAACAACCGCTCACTACATTCTAAGCTAGATCTGATCGAAGAATGACGGAACGAGGTAGTAGCAAGGATGGAAGCCTACCAATAGAAAATGAAGCGGAGATTCGACGCAAGTATCAGGCCTCGACATTTTGGCGTCGGTAGCCTTGTTACAGAAACTAGCTGTCTAAGACCCCAAGTCGGCTGGAGGTTAACTCTCCCCTACTTGGGAAGGCCCATACAGCGTGGTTGAGGATCTCCGTCATAGAGCCTACCGACTAGCGAAATTGAGCGCATCGTCTATTTCGAGGACATGGAATGACGAGCACCTACAATGTTATTTTTCTTGAAATATCAATAAAGATATGTCTATTGAGAATCATCCATTCATAAACGAGGTCGCTTCGGCACTCTAAATTCGTGAACAAGGTTGCTTCGACACTCTAAATTCGTGAACGAGGTCGCTTCGGCAGTCTAAATTTGTGAACGAGGTCACTTCGGCACTCTAAATTCGTGAACGAGGTCACGTCGGCACTATAAATTCATGAATGAGGTCGCTTCGGCAGTCTACATTCGTGAACGAGGTCGCTTCGGCACTCTAAATTCGTGAATGAGGTCGCTTCGACACTCTAAATTCATGAACGAGGTTGCTTCGGCAATCAATTCGTACACGAGGTCGTCTCAACACACAACTTGCAATGAAAGCAATCTTAGAAACGAGGTTGGCCGAGGTCAAAGAGTTTGACAAATCTAAGATGAAATACAGCGGAAAACAGCTACGATGAAATCTAGAAGGGGGGGGGGGGGTTGAATAGATTTGAAACCAAATTAAAAATTAATCGATTAGCACACCAGAAACCTATCAGAATTTTAGATCTGTGACTAACGCACAATTTCAAACAGCTAACACAAATTGAGTTGTGTGTGAACAACGAGCCTACCAATCATCTAACACAGAGAATGATCAAACCACAGTGACACAATGATTTAGGGTGGTTCGGATTACACAATTGTGTATCCTACATCCACCATCCACACACACACAAATGGCTTATGTCGCCAGTTCAAACAGATCTCAAAAATTACACTACAACACACACACTCTAAGGTGACAGAGATCTCAGATCTGAACACACACGTGAAATTGAGCACAAGAGTTGCTCCAATTTCACATCACACACAAGATTTAATGAGTTTAGTATGAAGAACCAAATAGAACAAGTGAATTGCAGATTGAAAAGACTGGTTCGATTTCCCCCTGTACTGCTCCCAGATGAGGATTCAGACTTCCAGCTTCAGCTCAGAGATGTAGACTCAGGAACCTGGGAATTCTACTTGAGCTTGATCAGCAAAGGTACTTGGATCCCCCAATTCTTCAGATCTGGACAACAATTCTGCACGGATGAAGCCTCTCTCTGGTTTCGCCTTCTGCTTCTAGAGAATGTGGAAACTGAGGTGTGTGTCCCCAAACGATGTGTGGATAATGGGCATTTATAGTCCCATGTACCCACGAGATACCTTGGAGTTTTGGGGGCACAAAATTCCTGCACAAAAAGACTTGCCCCAAATCCTTCCACGTGTCAAAAAATTCAGATCTGGAACAAAAATTGAAGTGTGGAGACACAACTTGAGTTATGTGTCGACACATGTTCCTTGCTTTGAGTTCTGACAGCATTGACTGGTGACTTGTGTCGACATACATTTCACTTGTGTCGACACAACTGACCATAGAGCAAAAATAATGCTTCTGGGAGGTACAGGATGTGTTGACACACAATCATCCTATGTCGACACCACAGACTGCTTATCTTCTGACGGTTTCTGGATGCATAAGATGTGTCGACACACAACCAACTTGTGTCGACACCACTGGCTTTTTCACACTTCACTGCTTACTGGATCCACAGGATGTGTCGACACACATTGAACTTGTGTCGACACCACTGACACCTTTAGTTCTCAATAGCTTCTGTGAGAGGATGATGTGTCGACACATGATGTACCTGTGTCGACACAACTAATTTCCTTTCATAACCATTTGCACTGGGATTAAATCATGTGTCAACACACTATCAGAATTGTGTCAACACCACTGTCATCATATCAACATTTCTGTGAACTAAACATGAAAAATAGTGTTAGATATGATTGAAGTAGGAAATTCACATTTGTATGTATCATAGTTAAACATCATCAAAACAAGAGATCTAACAATCTCCCTCTTTTTGATGATGGCAGCTATGATTCATTTATCATTTCAGTCTACTCAAACAAGTTGTTTTAAGAACAATCATGTACACCATTCCATGTCATATAAAGAAGACAATCACATCACAAACTCACAACATTTATCACAGAATCACAACATTCATTGAAAGTTGGGTTGCATTCATATAATGTTCACATGAAAACAAACATAACATGCAATCAATGTTCCAATCCCAACATAAGCCAGCAAAGTATTAAACCACCAAAAAGAACTAAAGTATCACACATTACACCCTTTCTCCCCCTTTGACATCATCAAAAGAAAATAGTATCATTGAGGAGGAGGTGGAGGTGGCAGCTTGTCCTCAATGGTCTTCATCTTAGCATCTAATGCACCCAAGTTGTTTTGCAGAAGCAGCTGAACAAATGTCAATCTAGTGTGAAGAGTTTCTTCCATTTTTTCTGCAGACTTTCAAAAATATGTGCTTGCATCTGATTAAAGCCATGGGACATTGGAGGAACAACAGTTGATGAAGTGGCATGACTATGATCTCCAGTACTAGCATCATTGTTATCTGCAAGATATTGTTAAAATCAGTCCTAAGTTCTGCAATTTCCTGATCAATATGAGCAGTATGTATCTTCATGTGCTCCATATCTTCAATAAAATGAGCAAATGATAGTCTACACTTGAACACTTGTGTGACAGCCTCTTGTCTAGTGTGAATGCTGTGTTGTGTATACTCAAGAATGTCGGAAAGTAATGTTTGCAAATTAGAATGAAGACAACAAAGTTGAGTGGAAGCATCACCCAATGTTCCAACCAGTCTGTTAAATCTTCTAGAGGCATGTTCAGCTAACTCTTGTTGCCTCAAAAATTGACTGTTGACAGTGTTCTCTAACCGCTGAATTCTGAGCTCAAAACTGGTGGACATTTCTCTCATTGAAGAATTCAAGTTATAAAACTGAACTTAAAGAAACTTGTAGAGCTCAGGAGGGACAGATGAACCACCATAAGTGGATGCTGAAGTGCGATGTTGATGGAAAAAGGAAGTAGGAACAATCAAGTTTGGATAAGGGGTTGGAGATGCTTGTGGAGTAGATTGTGTGGCATAGCTTGAGGAGTTTTAGGCTCAATGTGTGGCTTTTCCACAGATCTCCTTCAGGAATTTCTGCATTTGGAACATGCTCTTCTTCTGAGTGTTCTGCTGGCTATTCCACAACTGGTCCTCTAGTGACTTGATCCCCTTCAACTCTGAATTTCATAAACTTCTTCACATGGTGCAAATAATAAATATTATTCTGAGGAATCTTTTGTACTTTTTCATTCAAAAAAGATACACCAAAATGCTCAAAAATAGTAGTTAAATGAGCAACATATAGAAGAGATCTATGAAGTTCTTTCCTGATTGTCTCAGAGATAATTTGAGACATGATTTCAATCAAATTGACGTTGATGTTCTCTTCATACTGTACAGAACAAACCTCTGAATATCAGTGAGTCTATTTCTACACCACCTTGAGGAGTAATAATAGTGGTAAAAATATGATTCACCAATCTGAGTAGTGGAGGGAAAGAATTGGTATTGAAACTGGTGACATTTGTTTGTTTTGAATTTTTCTTATCATGAGGTAGGCATGTGAGAATTGAATATGCCTCATGAAAATCAAATTCATATGTGCAATAATCCTCACCAGAATTAGGAATTTGAAACAATTGAGTTGCCAATTCTGCAGAAAAAAAGATTTTAACACCTTTGACCTCTGACTTAAAACCTTCTTCTATGTCCACAATATTCAAATAAAATTCCTGAACTAATCGGGGATAGAAGGTTCTAAACTCAGTAATGAACTTAATCCAACCTTGAAACTCAAACAAATGTACAAATTCTGGAAAAGCATCTGTAAGCTCTTTATCAGAAAGATCAACAGCCCTTGGTTTCAAAATTATTCTCCCTTCAGTTAAAACAGATTTGGAGGGTGTTCCCACCAGAGACTGGGAGGTATCTGAAGAAGAAACTTCTGGCAACTGTATTTTAGGGTTTGAGGAAGATGTACCATCAGATGTTGAGGATGAAGCATTCTGTTTGTTCTTAGGATTATTGTTCTTGAAATTCTTACCACCCTTCCTACCAATGCATTTGTAAGCCTTATGACCTTTTCTACCAAAAACATAACATGTGATATCTGCATCAGGGTTGTTTTTCTTAATAGTCTTCTTACCCTTTAGATTCTGATTGAGTTCCTTTTTGCTTTTCTTGTGAAAGTTCTTTGTTCTCTCAACAAGATTGGCCTTAGATTCATACTCAGTAGCTTCAGTAGTAGGTGTAGGAAGATCCCTAGACTTGTTCCTATCCATGTTTTTCTCCTCAACTTGTATAGCAATAATGACTTGCTCTATAGTCATTTTATCTCTCTTATGTTGAAGAGTTAGCGAAAAGTCATTCTAGGATGGTGGCAATTTAGTTAAAAGTTCACAGACCTAAAACTTTTCATCAATGCTCATGTGACAACGTTGAATCTCCAACACCAGGGATTGAATCTCATGGGCTTGATCCACTACGGACATATCTTCCTTCATCTTATAATCAAAGTAATTCACCACATGAATAGTATCTGGGCCTACATCCTCCGAACCATAGTTCTTATTTAAAGATTCCCATAACTCTTTAGCAGTTTCAGCAGAACAATATATGTCATACACTTTATCAGACAAGCATGATAGAATACTACCGATGCACAAATAGTTTTTTTTCCTTAAACTGTTTAAGCACAATAGATCTAGCAAGTTGATTCTCCTCTGCTGGAGGACCATTCTCAATGACAGTAAACAGAGTTAAGGAAGTAAGCCAATATCTCATCTTTTGTTGTCATCTCTTAAAGAACTAGCCATAAAACATTTCTGGACGAGCAACAACATCACGTGCCATATGAATAGATAGAATCTGAAATGACTTCAAATGTTGAAAAATGAGAAGTATATAGCAGGAGCAGACAGATCCAATCTAATAAATATGGCTAAAATAGATGACAAAGAGTAAGATCGAATGTATGCAAACTTGAAGGCCGAAACATGATGTCTCTTTCTTTGAAGTCGTTTCGCCCCTACCACAGTGCAATAGGATGATGACGAACTCCTTCCAAGATACGACGACCCAACACCACTACGGCGCGAAGGTGCACTCCAAATTGCACCGACGGACAAACACTTTAGACAAGTCGCTAGCTCTCAATCTCCACTGCAGAGAAGGCACGGGAAGAACACTGCGGCAAAAGGGAAAAATGTAGAAGCAAAAAAAGAGAGAAATAGATACCTTTTTTCTTCATTCCATACCCATTGCGGTAACACCCTTGTAAACACCCATTTTGACAATATATCGAGTACATTTTATGTTATACTGCAATGCCTTAAAGTGGCTCTCTTCAATTAACCTCTTGAGTAATTTTCCTATTTTTTTGGATTTTTCTAAGATTTTTAGGAATTCTTCTAGGGCTTTAAGGGGTCCACTGTGCATAATTGATTCGTGACAGGCACAATGGTCGCGGTTCAGGAGTTTGATCCGCGATGGGTCAAACCGTCACGTATCACACTTCCTTTTCTGGCGCCTACTATGTTTTGAATCGCATCCACCCAAGTTGTCGCGTTTAAGGGTTTTCAATTTTGAATTATAGCAAATTCCAAAATTGTTTTTAGAAAGATTTTCTTGCTAATTAGAATCGCGTCCACATAGTCTGTTGTGTTTCTAACCTTCCATCATATGAAGATCGATTCCCTTAAGAAGATTGATTATTTCAAATACGTGACCACTTATGTTGTCGCGATTCAACATTTCCATTTATTAAGTTTGGAAAGAATCAATCGGTATTGGAAGTGTTTTAAACGCATCGGTCTATGTCATCGCGATTCTAAAACTTGCTATAATCGATGTTTGGAAAGGCTTAATCGGAATAAGTGGATCTTGTTAAACACGACACTTTGGTCGGTCGCGATTCACATCAATAGATGACCACTGTGTCTATCGCGATTTAGCAATTTTGCCCCTATAAGAAGAACCCCTGAGGCCATTGTTTGACACATCCCAAGCACTACGGCGAAGCCCTACCGCACTGAAGAGTCAGACTCTGAGCTTAAAACCATTCTCCTCAAGCCATTGTCAAGTTTTTCATCCCTTGGTGCATTGGTTCCTCTTCATCTCAAGTGCATTGAGGAGGAGGCTTCTTCCAATTCGGGCGTTATAGCACCAACCACTTCGCCAATTTTCCTTTTCTCATCTCATTTCACCTTTAGTTTTGCATTTTATTTCATTTCATTTAGTTCGTTCATCACACTTCATATTCATAACTCACACACTCACATCATTTCTTCCACACCTAGTCACTCTAGAGGTTTAACACCACCTCCACAAGGTGTGTTCAGGCCCATGCAAGTGTATTTTTCTTACATTTCTTGGGATTTCATGCTACACAACTTAGACTAATATTGCCTTCACTTGTTTACTTGTTTCTTTCTTTTGCAAGGTAACTGCGAAGCTAAAGTCTTCTCTACCGACCGGCCGATTGGAGGAGTAGAAGTCAACCCACCGCTTTTCAATCTCCCGCGATCTTTGGGTGAAGGTAAGTAACGCTCCGCCTCTCACTCACTCCTTCAGTACCCTCACAGACCTGGCGATCACATTTTCTCCATTCTCGTGCACACATGCACTTTCCCTTTCTTCTTCCATATCCACTCATTCCTTTTATATCTTTTAAAAAAATCTTTTTAATTACTCTTTGTGGGGTGTTTGAACGAAAAACACATTAACAACCCCCATTAAGGGTGGGCGACCATTCGGTTTCCAAAATGGGTAGGGAATCCAAGATGAAGTCATACGGTCGGTCAACAGTCAAAAAGCAAAATAAAGAAAGCCATGTAGGCGGCCAGCTAGACCTCCACGTGCGCGCCACGAAGGCAAGTCACGGGTGTGTGAAATAAGGCCCAAAGCCCACAAGCCCAAATGGGCCCTCCTCCATAGCCCTCCCTAGAAATTACATCTCTAAAGAAAAGAAGCAACTATATAAAGGAAATGAATTTTTTCTCAACTTCCAATACGGGATAAACCTCACATTGGAGAGCCAAGAACTCTTTATAGAGTTCACCAAATCAAATGAAACTAAAAATAAACTTTTAAATTTAACATTAAATATTTCAACATATTCATCTCAATTATAAGACGGTTGGGTTAATGTAAATAATGAGTAGCTGTCAGTTGTGTTTTCACTCTAATGTAGTGTTTGTGTGTCTGTGAGAGAGAAGGGGGATAAGGAGGGGGATCCCTGTGTTGTTCGGTTTTAATTAACAATGTATTTATGTATACATTTAATATTATTCTTATATAGTTTCTCTTTTATGATATAGGTGGCCCCTACCTAAATTTTCATTTTGTGTTTGTTTGGAGGGTCTCTCTACTCAAGTAAACCCTTCATCCCCTCTTTATACATGTGTTGATCTATCAAGTTTGGGTGATAACTCGTGTTTATTTGAAAAATCATATAGGATGTGTCTTTTGAAAGAATGTGAATGTACCATGTGGATATGTCTTTGCAGGAATGTGAATGTATGGATGTGAATATATATGGGTCAAAACTTTTGTTTGAATCATTCAAGATATATACATGGATGTGAATGCATGGACCTTTTTTTTTGCCCATTCGTGACTATTATTATGATATTTTTTTACTGTCTTTTGATAGTAATAGCACATATTGAGCATAAAGTCATGAATTTTCTTGTTGGACAGTTTGTAGATGTTTGATCATCTGATGTTCATTATTATACATGCTTTACGATTTTCTTAAAATTTTGACAGCATTACTCTTCTCCAATATACCTGTTAATTTTAACTACTCTTCTTGCCACTTGTATTTTATACACGTGACTTCTTAAGTAAAGTTAAAAGTAGTAAATAGTATATAGGGATATAGAGCACATCAAGTGAGGTCATGTGACCCCACTAATTTTTTTTTTGAAATGGCCATGTAAACAGTCAATTTGTGTGGTTTTTGTATAGGAGGTGACCCCACTAAAAATGACCCCACGGTGACCCTATCTAGTCCCCAGAACCAGGACCCCAAACTTCCATTTTTTTTGCCCTAACCTCACCTAGTTTGCAGCTTTCGCCCCTGTTCCACTACTCAACTGCTTGCTTCTCGCCACGAGGCCATCACGAACTTCACCATTGCGCCATCGCAGACCTCAGCCTCTGCACTTGCTGTCGCATCATGGACCTTCGTGGCACTCGTCGACGTCGTCGCAGACCTCCAACCACACACAGTCGCATGACCATTGCGACCTCGCTGTCACGTCACGGACCTTCGCCGCCCTCGTCGATGTCGCTGCGGACCTCCGACCTCAAGCAGTCGTGTGGCCGTCGCGGACCTCGCCGTCATGGACCTCACGCAGTCACCCTTCGCTACTCCACAGTCCGCCTGTGCTATCGTTGTCGCAAACCCTTGCCATTGTGGACCTTCGACATCGCCTCACAGACCTTTATTGCCCTTGCCATCTCAGCATAAGGTAAAACATCAGATGGTCTTTTCTTACCCCATCCCTTTGGTTCATCTCTTGCATTCTGGATTCTGCCCTCCTTTTCCATTTATTGGCCTTTTTTTTTCTTCCTTTCTTTTGTTGGGTTAAGAGGCCATTGTCTCTTTGTGATGTTGAGGAGTAAATAGACGATGCCTCTTTTTCCTGTTATAGAAGTGGAAGCCCTGAAGGGCTCCTTCGTAGTCCTCCCTCTTCGTCACAGAATGCAGGAAGTCCTTGCCGTCGCATTGTAGCAGAACATAGGCGCCGCCAGTAACCGATTTGACGTGTTCATCCAAATCTCTAGAATAGGCATAAATGGGTATGTAATCCAGCGAACCTAGGTGGAGGCTCCCAGCGAGCCTGGGTGGTGGCTCCTAGTGAGCCAGTCTCACTTATATGATGTGTATTTATATATATATATATATTTATTTATTTATTTATAACTTGTTATATGTGAATATGATCCGGTGGGATTTTTTGTAGCTTGTTAGTTAGTAGCCTTTAAGTTATTGAAATAATTTTTTTTGCTAGGATGAAACATTATCTGGTTAAACTAAGTCAAGGACAAAGCAATGTAGGAAGTTCAAGTAGTTGTAGAACTTCAATCCCAAGTCAACAAGAATGTTCCTCTGTTGATGAACTTGATTTGACTATTTTAGAATCAGATCCAAGATTAAGAAAAAAGATATCAGAGTATCATTCAAAATTACAAGATGATGTGAGAATAGCATATCTATTAAAAAGTCCTTACCAACCTCGGAATCATAATTTCCCATTGAAGCTTTTAGGTGGAAAAATGCGTGGATTTGTTCCTTCTTGGTTTGATGAATATGTAACTTGATTAGAGTATACCGTTGAAAAAGATGCTACATTTTACTTGCTTAGTTACTGATTCAAGCCTGATCATGGAAAATAGTTAGGTGGTGATTCATTTGTTTCTGAGAGTTTTTCTTCTTGGAACAAAAAGGACAAATTATATGTTCATATTGGTGGTCCTAATAGCTCACACAATATAGCTGTAAAAAAATGTGAAGACTTGATGAGACAAAAATAGAGTATTCAAGTGGCTTTTTCAAAGCAATCAGATCAGATTAAGATTGATTATCGAGCCGGCCTACAAGCTTTAATAGATTGCATAAGATTTTTTTTACGTCAAGGATTAGCATTTCGTGGACGTGATGAATCTGACAATTCATTTAATAAAGGGAATTTTCTTGAGTTCTTGGGATTTCTTACAGATCATAACTCATCTATTAATGACGTTGTGTTCCACAATACTCCTCAAAATGGCCAAATAATTGCTCCTCATATACAAAAAGATAATATAAGTGCATGTGCAATTGAAACAACAAATGCAATTATTAGAGAAGTTGGAGATGGTTTGTTTACCATACTTGTTGATGAGGCTTGTGATATATTTGGCAAAGAACAAATGGCTATGGTTTTGTGCTATATTGATCAGAGGGGTTTTGTTGTTGAGAGATTTGTAAGTATTGTTCATGTTACTGATACTACTGCTATGTCACTTAAAATTGCAATTGGATATGTTCTCATGAGATATGAACTCAGCTTATCCGGAATAAGAGGATAGGGTTATGATGGTACTAGTAATATGCAGGGTGAGTTCAATGGTCTTAAAACATTGATTATGAGAGACAATAGCTCAGCATATTATATTTATTATTTTGCTCATCAACTCCAATTGGCTCTTGTAGCTGTTGCTAAGAACCATGGTGACATTTCTTGGTTTTTCTTTGTTGTTTCTCAAATTATAAATGTGATTGGTTCACCTTACAAACAACGAGACACTCTTCGAGAAAAACAAGCTACTAGAGTTGTAGAAGCCTTAAGCAATGGTGATCTTCCCAATGGTAGAGGTTTGAATCAAGAAATAAGTTTCAAAAGAGTAGGTGATGCCCGTTGGGGTTCTCACTATAGAAGTCTCATAAATTTGACAGTTTTGTTCTCTTCAGTAGTGGAGGTGCTTGATTGTATTTATCAAGAAGGATCTCTGAAACAAAAAGGTGAAGTACGTGGCTTATTATTTACATTGAGAACTTTTGATTTTACATTTCTTCTACATTTGATGACAAAAGTATTGTCCATCACAATTGAGTTGTCAGTAGCTTTACAAAGAAAAGATCAAGATACAGTTAGCGCCATGTCACTTGTGAAACTTTCTGAATAACGATTGCAAGATATAAGGGATAAAGGTTGGAATGATCTTTTTAAAATAAGTATGCTCATTTTCTGACAAAGAAGAGATTTTTATTCCTAATATGGATCATCAATATGTTTTTTCTGGAAGATCTCGGCGCAAGGCCTCTTGTATCACAAGTTACATCATTTTCAGATTGACTTGTTCTATCACATATTATATATGCAATTGTAAGAACTGAATAGTCGTTTCAATGAAACAGACACTAAGTTGCTTCTTTGTGTGGCTAGCTTAAATCTTTGTGATTCATTTTTAGCCTTTGATAAGGAAAAGTTATTTAAGTTTGCTGGATTTTATCCAATTGAGTTTCCTAACTTTGTTGATCTTGTGACACTTCATAATCAGTTTGAAAATTATATCTTTGATTTGACATTAGATGAGAGATTTTTTAACTTAAAAAGTATTGGTGATCTTGCAACAAAATTGGTAGAGACAAAGAAACATGTTCTGCATCCGATGACATGTTGTGTATCCGATAGTATATTTACTTATAAAGTTAGCATTGCTTCTTTCAGTGGTTACTGCAAGTGTTGAAAGAGTATTTTCAACAATGACTTATGTGAAGAATAACTTGCGGAACCTGATGTGTAGCGATTGGATGAATGATTGTTTAGTGACATTTATTGAGAAATATTCAAGTATAATTGTAAGGAAGGAACTGATTGTAATGAATTGTCTCATTTTTATTAAAATGTTTCTTTTTTATTCTAAATATATTTCAAATTATTTATTTATATTATATATAATCTATAAATTATATAAATATTAAAAATACTATTAGATAAAATTTCTATGTCCATCCCTGATGGTATATTCAAGAAGTGTATGGAGATACTGTCGAAATTTTAAAACAATCATAAAGAGCATCAGATGATCAAATATTCATGCAGATGGGCAAGATTTGATATAGGTACCCCCTTAAGTCTGACAATGTATGAATACAAGTAGATGTACATGTGAATTTGCTCCCAAAAAAGAGGAGGTGCTGTCGAATTTTTTACTAAATTATATACTAAGTATATATAACACATAATGTGCAGTTATAGGGAGATCCTGCTGAAATCTTATACATAATCATGTCTAAAAGTGTGGAGGCCTTATCCTTGTTGGGCCGGAGCAGATCAGGCCTGACACTTGTGTAAGGGAGATGACGGTCGCCGGAGGCAGACGAAGGATCCTGCAATTACCAGAAAAGATCAGGGGGGGCCGGTGAAGACCGGGGAAAACCCTCTGATACCTAAGTCAGTGAAAAGCTTGAGAGGCAGGGGATTTTCGTGTGTAAGGGTGTGTTCGCATGAGAGAGAACGTCCCTCTGCATGGCACCATACCTGTGTCTTTTATAGGCAAGGGTGTAAACTAGCGTGCGTAATGTCACTAGATCGTGCCTGGAAGGGCACCTTGAAAGGCGTGCGTAACTGGAGGAGTTAGACGCTGGGACGCCCGTTGGGCTTCCAGGCAGTTAACGCGCCTCGTAATAGTGGGGCGCGTGGTCCGCGACGGTTTGGAACCGCTGTGAGG
>CM024755.1:185735694-185809341 GCA_014218235.1 Colocasia esculenta | reverse complement strand
ATTACAAGTCTTGATAGACCCCTTGCTCTGATACCACTGTAACGACCCCGACACCCAGACCCCCGGCTCCCACCTAGAATCCGGCCACTGGTGCCACCGCCCACGGGTCCGGAGACCCGAAAGGGCTAACAGATCAGTCTAACAAGATATGTAAGAGAAGTAAGTGACGATAAATAAGCACTAAATGTACTAACAAGTGAAGGAAAAGCATCTACCACAAGTACATGTCTAGTACAGTCCCAAATAGTAAAGTACGAGTACAAAAATAAATAGGGAATAACAACTCTCTTAGGGACATACCCCGAGGGTGTCGAAACAAGTACGAAGGGAACACTGCTCACGGAAGACACCGTCTACTACAGCCCCGTCTCCTCAGTCCGACGCGGAGGGTATGCTGTGAAGTCTCACCTGTAAAGGAGAGAAGGAGCTTCATGAAGAAGCCCAGTAGGCACTACCAATCTCCCACTGGTTCTAACAGCATAATAGATATAAGTGCAAAATAGAAATTAAGCAAGTAAATCTATCCTACTAACAGAGTAAGTGCGGAAGCGTAAAGTAACTACACGGCCATCGGTCTAAACCAAATGTTGGGACCAGAAACATGTGTAAACCACGGCACTGGGAAGAACCCAGGGCTGCAAATACAGATAGTGAACAACTATCTGGACAAAGACACTAGCCCAAAAGACAACTACCATTAGTTAACGATCAGGTGTGCCTCGCGTCTATCCTTGACCACCAATCCATGTCTAGCACCTCTCGTCGGAGTGAGACGCGGAACTAAAGTAATACAACAACAGGCCCACATTTTGCCTTGCAAGAGTATTTTCTCGATATTTCTGGATCTCACTCATCCTTCCCCGGTACTTCCCCTCCATTTCTAAAGCTGGTCGGAGGTCGTGGGCTTTCATTTTTTGTCGCGACGAGCATGGCAGCCGCTTCTCTAAACACGTCTGGTACCCCGGACGTGATTTAGGATACCCTGGCTTATCGCGATGGCCTTGATGGGCGCAACCTTAACGCGGCCGGCAAGTCGACCGCGACTATATCTTAACGCGTTGGCCCTAAACGACGCAACAATGAATTCTTATTTTATTTATGGAAACTGCCCCTATCATGAACGCGTCCGCCATAGGTGACACGCTTCCAATTTCATTTTCGGCAGAATTTTCATAAATAAATTAGGAAAGCTTATCGCGTCGCGTTGTGCTGACGCGACCCAGTTTATAGTTGCGTCCTGCCGCCCGGACGCGATTCAGAGCCGATTCAATGTGGCCCAAAAAGTCATCGCGCTCAGGCCCGTAATCATGAGAAAATCCTATATTCACGTCCTTGCCAGCAGACGCGATTCAGAGAGGTCAAATCATCAAAGCCACTTTAGCAGACAGCGCAGCCCTCGAATATTGCCCCTAAGGTAATCGTGTCGGTCATGGCCGCCGCGTTTTAAGTCGCGGCAGCCTTGGCGGACGCGATTCCTTTCCTTATCGTGGTGTCCTGACATGACGCGATTCAGAAGCCTGACGACAATGATATTCATGTCTCATCAATTTGACTGTCTTAATCACGGCCTGCCACCCAGACGCAATCTATTGCTTGTCGCGACGCCCTTGCCGGACACGTTTCAAGTCGCGGCCTGCCACCCAGACGTGATTCAGCTTCTTGTTGTGGCGGTCGTGCCCGACGTGATTCAAAGATCTGCCCCTATAAATTGACCCCCGAGGGTCATTTGCAGAGGGGGGGTTCCAAGAAGCGGCGAAGCTCTGCCGAATTCCCCCTCGACTCTGAGACATCACCCACGTCGATCCATTCTTCTTCCACGAAGTCCGGCGCCATCGTCTCCTTCCATTGCACGTGCGAGGCGGGAGCGTCTTCCTTCACATCCTCCATCAATTCCGGAAACAGCCCGTCACGCCGCACCAACATTTGGGGAAGCACCCCCCCCTCCCCTTTCTTTTCTTTTCATTTATCTCCTCCGGCTCTATGTGGCCCATTTTATTTCTTTTGCATATACACACGTGCATGCATACACACACACACCGACCTACATTTTAGGGGTTTAAAACCACCACCCGGTGAGTCCTTCCCATTTTTATTTATTTCATTTATTCATTTGGGATTCGATACTACACGCCTTATTTGACTAATCCCCTTTTTTTTTGTCCTTTTCTTAGGGTAATCAAACGAGGAAACGCCTTCTACCATGGCCGGTCGTGCTCGTAGAGGAAGAGAGGACCCACATCATCCCCCGCGCAATCTCCCCGCTAAAAAGGTACGCTCGCGATCACTCCTTCCATCTCGTACCCCTCGCTGTGCATTCTCCATTCGGTACCCTCACGTACATGACGATCACGATCTTTTTTTATTTTTATTGTCTTTTTTGCTTTCCCACTCCACTATCCAATCCCCCCTCTTTGTGGGACCGCACGTCATTCCGTCAGCGGTGTCTACAACGTGCAAGTTGAAAAGGAATGAGAGAAGTCTTTTGCTACTTGGTTAAGATAACGGGTAAGTGTCCAAATGTTTTTATGCATAAGTGTTCAAATGTTTATGCATAAGTTAGTCATAGTTGTCATTATATGTCTGTTTATTTGTTACATAGGTTGAAAAAGGCTTTATCACTGGTCCAATAGTTCAAGAGATTAGTTATGGGCCTTCGAAGATTGTACGTATTTATCCAGACTACATTGTGAACGGATACTGATTTCATACGAGAGATTATGGATGGAATAAGTCTACGATGAATAACGGTGTATGTGTGAAGGGAAGTGCCTACAATGAAAATGAGTTAGACTATTATGGCATTCTCAAAGAAGTCATCGAATTGCAGCTTTTGGGACAAGACAACCATGAATTTCTCTTCAAGTGTCATTGGTTTGATTTGAACACTATTCGTAATGACACAACATATGGGATCATCGATGTCAAACATAAGTCTAAGTTGAGTACGTATGAGCCATTCATTCTGGCAGCACAAGCCCAACAAGTTTACTATTTAAACTATTCATCCCCCAAATTAAGAGATTGGTGGACTGCATGTAGAGTGAAAACAAGGCTATTCCATGAGTATGATCTTGTCTCGGCTGATAAGGAAGTCAAAGATGTTAATGACAATTTCTTCTAATCAGACAGGACTTACGCACGAGAGTTGGCTACTTCTACGCAGTTTAGTGTAGATGATATAAATGAACCAATTTTCTTATATAGGATAACGAAGTGGACGAAGTAGACCCAACTGCCCTAGACGATCAATTTGTTGAGGGGGATATGGAGTCTGATGGGGAGGAAGAGTGGATCGATGATGATGACGAAGATGATTCTGAGTTAGACATATCTTCCGCATTTGATGATGAACATATATAGATAATATTTGAAAATTTTTTAAGAACTGAGTGTTGTTGCTAGTATATATTGTTAAATAGCTGATTCAAAATTGAGTGTTGATGACATGTTATATCTTTATTGTTCTCAATAGAGATATGGTGCATGGAGGACATAGTGGGAGGGGATCCGTAGCCCCCAGCAATGGGAGGGGGTCCAGTGGACCCTCTAATTCTGTAGGCTGAGGGTCTACGTTGATAGGTATATATGTACTCAACTCAATTCTTTTAGATTACTGTGTATATTAACTTATATTTTTTAACGTGCATATAATTTTGCAGGGTCCGCCTCCCCGACTACGCCGGTTGTCCCGACGATATGTATATCCAAACTCAATTCTTTATATTACTGTGCATATTAACTTTATATTTTCTAACATGCATATAATTTTGTGGGGTCTGCCTCCCCGACTATGCCGATTGTCTCGGCGATAGGTATATATATATGTACCCAAACACAATTTGTTTACATTACTGTGTATATTAACTTTATAATTTCTAACATGCATATACTTTTGCAGGATCCACATCAGTCCTAATAGCGTCACCTTCCCCATCCCATTCACGGCAGGTACATACATGTTTTCGTACTATACTACATTCTTGTCTTCCAATTTTTTAATAATAGTGCACTTATTATTTACATCAAAGGTAGAGAGTCATCATCTATAGGTGGAGTAGGTGACCCAGATAGTTGGACGTCAACCATGCTGGATTTCTGGGTAAACTTAATCACTTCACACTTGGTATATTTTTATTATGTTATATGGTTTATGTAGAAAATTAATATGTGTAATTGCAAGGGGAAGATAGACCCAAGATCTACTTCTCGCTATATTACATCGTTGTTGCACTCACACGTCCCAAGACCAGTGGAGTCCTCGAGTCAATTCCCCTTATCTATTCGAGATTTCTTATTTGACATGCTCACAGTATTATTACTTTTTACTCATTTGAAGTCATTTCTTTAACTTCTATCTCTCTTAATTAGTGTACTAACTTGAGTAATTTAATATCTAAACAACGGACGTACGTGTTCACGAGAGAGAAGTATCTCCCTCAAGCACGAGCCGTCTGGGAGTCTACTTCCTAGACTAATTTTAGAAAGTCACTGTGGGAGACCCAGGACAAGGCGGCGAAGATCTCGGGTAGCCAAGATCCCACGGCCTGGAAGGATTACAGCCCAGTGTGGATGAGGAGGGACTATTGGGAGTCCCTTTGTGTTCGTTGGGCTAGTCTTCCATGCCAGGAGAGGTCGTAAGCGGCCAAACACAATTGGGCCGCTTATCCTGATAAGAATGTGCATACTAGTGGGTCGTTGTCTTATACGACCGACAACCAGAAATTGGTAAGTATATTAAGTTTTGATTGCTTAATAGATTATTATTGGGAAAATAACTAATTTTGTTGAATTGTAAGTAGAGTCACGAGCTCACGCGTCCCCCTACATTTCGCGAGTTGTTTGAACAGACTCATAAGCGGAAGGGGACCGATGACTATGTCAGTAAGAGTGCTCATGCGATTGTTGTAAGTCTATGTAAGTATTTTTTATTAAATTGAGATATTTAATAAATGTACAATAATTAATATGGTTTTAATTTGTACTGTAGGAGACCTATGATAGGACGATGGCGGAGAGATATGTGGAGGGCACTCCCTAGCCAGAGTTGGATCCGGAGGCCTGGGTCAACACAACGGGAGGACCGAGGAAGGGCCGAGTGTACAATTTTGGGGACAACCTAGATACTACTCCAGTGCTGTCCTCATGTGCGAGTTCATTCGCTCCACCGGCCTATGTGAGTTCGTCTGCTGCCGTAGTGGTGGAGAGGACATCAGATCCCTCATCTGGGAAGAGTTGTCGCAGCAGCTACCACTGCACCTCGGCGCCATGGTCCAAGAGCTAGTGGATGCCCTCCGAGGAGCGGGCCCCTCACAGTAGGCCCCTCAAGTCAATATTACTTTTAAATTCATATAGTTTGAATGAACACACAAGTCAGAGGTTCAAAATATGAAATAGGAATTCGATCGGTTTGTCGATCGCTCCGACATGACCGAGTGGGTGAGAGCGATGTGTCATAACTGATGGAATCCAGATTGGATTCTCAGTTTGGGTCCAGCACTCAAACCACAAACATTGACAAAACCCAAGTGTAAAGGGTCAAAACACGCAAGTCGGGGGTCCAAAATCTGAAATAGAGATCCGATCGGCGTACTGTTCACTCCGACATTACTAGGTGGGTGAGAGCGACCTGTTAGAACTGGTGGTATCCAAATCGGATGTTCGATTTGACTTCGGCGCTCGAAGAACTGTTTTCCTAATTGAGCTATTAGAAAGATCGAGAAATACCAACTCGGAGGTCTAAAATATGAAATATCGATCTGATTAACGAGTCGATCAATCGTACATGGCTAGTTCGATGAATGAGACATGTGAGAGTTGACATCATCCAAATTGGATGTCCAGTTTGAACTCGGCACTCGGAGAACCCTTATCCTAATTGAGTTATTAGAAAGATCGAGAAATACCAACTTGGGGGGTCTAAAATATAAAATATCAATCCAATTAACAAGTTGATCTATCCTACACAACTGGGTCGATGAATGAGACATGCGAGAGTTGACGGAATCTAAATCAGATGTCTGATTTGACTTCAGCGCTCAAAGAACTGTTGTCCTAATTGAGCTATTAGAAAGATTTTGAAATACCAACTCGAGGGTCTAAAATATGAAATATTGGTCTGATTAACGAGCCAATCAATCCTACACGGCTGGGTCGATGAATGAGACATGGAGAGTTGACGGATTCCAAATCGGATGCCTGGTTTGAACTCGACGTTTGAAGAACCATTGTCCTAATTGAGCTATTAGAATGATCAAGAAATACCAACTCGAGGAGTTTAAAATATGAAATATCAATCCGATTAATGAGCGGATCGATCCTACACGACCGGGTCGATGAATGATACATGCGACAGTTGTCGGAATCCAAATCAGATGTCCAGTTTGAACTTGGCACTCGAAGAACCGTTATCCTAATTGAGCTATTAGAAAGATAGAGAAATACCAACTTGAAGGTCTAAAATATGAAATATTGGTCCAATTAACGAGCCGATCAATCCTACACGACCGGGTCGATGAATGAGACATGCGAGAGTTGGCTGAATCCTAATCGAATGTCTGGTTTGAACTCGGCGCTTAATTGAGCTATTAGAAAGATAGAGAAATACCAACTCAGGGGGTTTAAAATATGAAATATTGGTCTGATTAACAAGCCAATCGATCCTACGACTGGGTCGATGAATGAGACATGCGAGCGTTGACGGAATCCAAATCGGATGTCCGATTTGAACTCGACGTTCGAAGAACCGTTGTCATAATTGAGTTATTATAAATATTGAGAAATACCAACTCGGAGGGTCTAAAATATAAAATACTTGTCCGATTAACGAGCCGATCAATCTTACACGACTGGTTGATGAACGAGACATGCGAGAGTTGACGGAATCCAAATCGGATGTCCAGTATGAACTCAGCGCTGGAAGAACTATTCTTTAAATTTATTTAGTGAATATTCGTGTATTCTTTCTTTAAATGTATAAAAATAATAAATTTTGTATTATATTTATAATGTTAACTTTTTTTAATATAGGATCTTGCAGGCCATGATGAGCATTAGGCAGATGGAGAGGAAGATGTGGCAAATTTATCTTGACTCTTTTTACTTTTTTATATTATTATTGTGGATGTTTTATTGGTATTTAGTGTTGTGGATGATTTTTTATAAATATTTGTTGTTATAGATGTATTTTTATAGATATTTATTTATTGTTGATTTGATGGATGTATTATTTTTCACAAGTGTCATTATTGTCAATTACTTGTGGGTTTTAAATAAAAAATAAAAACTTTTCAACCGAATTATCGATGAATTATTTCTGTCGAAAAATTACCGATGGAGTTTCTGTCGAAAAATTATCGACATAAATACCAACAATTTTTTTTGTCGGAAATGCCAACGAATTTATTCAGTCAGTAATTTTGCCTCAGTTTTCGATGGATTTTCGATCGTATTTTCGTCGGCAATTTTAAGAGGAAATTTCTGACAGAAATAAGTCGTCGTTAATTCTGACGGATATCTTTCTGTTAGTAATTCTGACAGATTTTCTGGCGGAAAGAGATCCGTCAAAAAATTTTGAAGCATTATTTCCGACAGAGATATTCCGACGGACGTTCACCAAAAAGCTGTCAGAATGAACCTTTTCTGACGAATTTTTGACTACTTTCTGACGGATTTTGTCTGTCGTAAAATCTGCATTTTCTTGTAGCGACTGGTCTCTAGTAGACGAGCTCCTACTTAGTAACTGTGGGCACCCCAAAAAATTCTACCATGACCTCCATGGCCCAGTCCCATTTAAAAGCAAAAAGACCCACTAAAAAGCCCACTAAGAGGCCATCTAAAAGCCCATTACCAAAAAGCCCAGATACCCCATGCAAGGGGGTCATTTAAGCTATCACAACACCTCCCCACTACAAGAAAAAAGCTGTTGTGGCAGCAGAGGTGAAGGCGGCTGGGGTCCTCCTCTTCCCCCATCTTTTTTGGCTATCTACGCACACAAGAAGAAAAGGGGCTAGTTGGGAACATTCTTCTGGGCGTTGGCTGCGTGAGAGGCTGGAGGAGAGTGTGGACGATCCGTTTCGCCGCCGCCGTTTGTCCCCGTGTCGACTGTGGGTGTCCTCCGGAGGCTCGCGGACGTCGATGGTCTCTCGTTGGCGATGATGGGTTGCTGGTTGACCTCGTTGACTCCCCGGTTGACTAGGTTGACTGAGGAGGAAACAAAGAAAACCAGAGATGAAAGGGGAGGTTTGTGATCGCCAGGGCCTTACCTGTGCCCAAGGGAGTGTTTTGACCACGTTGTTGTAGCAGCCTCGCGCAGCGGACGGAGATGGGGCTTCAACTTCTCCTCCTTCGGCCGGCCAAAGGAAGAGAACTCCACGGTCACGTTCACAATGTTCCTGCCACAAAAAAAGGCTCTATTAGACTCAAACGCAGTGTAGTAAATGTTCAAAACGAAGAGAGGAAAGCCCAAAAGGCGAGTCCCATACCGGTTGCGGACTTGAGAAGAGGGGTGGCCAAATGCTATGACCACCCTTCTTCCCTCCGTTTTTGGTTGGGAAACCCCTTTCTAGGTGTGTAGGAAGGTGCCTACGTGCCTAGAGTGTGTGGGAAAGTGTGTGTAGCATGCAAAATGTTAAAATGAGAGGAAAGGAAAGAGAGGAAGAGGAAGGAGATGATCCTCGTTGTTGGCGTTGTTGGCTCCATGCAGGGCTCCTCAGCTCAAAGAGAAAGGAGAGGATGAATGGTAGAAGGTAAGGTGCAAGTTTCTCTCTCTTCTCTCAAAGTGGCAGCATAAGGACGTCCGCCTCTCCTCCTTGCTCAGAGGGCTCAAAGGGAGGTTATATAGACAGTGGAGCTCGGGGTTGAGAGCCTTGGATGCTCAAGTGTGAAGAAACACACTTGCACACTTGGCAATCCATGCATTAAAGGTCCAACCAATGGGGAGAGGCCAAGTAGAATTTTACTGGGTCAATGGGGTGCCTAGGTGGCCCATATACCCGTTGGGAACGGTCACATGCGTTGCATGGCCGAGAGAATGGTGCAAGGGGCTGGAATCTCGGGGTAGTTGCGCAGACCAGGTAAACAACATTGACGTCCATTGATCAGGCCGCCAACCGCATGCAGACCTCCAGGGATGTGGACGTCTGTCTTGGTCAGCGTCCAGGGTTCTTGCCGCCAACCAGTAGTCGGCGGCTATCGATGCTGCCGTCTACATGGTATCCGAGGCTGGTCAACAAATGGTCAAACGATGCTTAGTGGGCCAAAAGAGCCTTGCGGGAGATGGGGCAAATCTCACGTCTACAGAGAGCAGGGGAAAAGGCTCCCTCTTAGCTCCCTTTGGAGGGCTACGCAGAAGAGGAGGGGCTGGGCTTTCTCCTCCTCCTTCCACCATTACTGGCTACACAGGAGGGCAGCAGGGGGCTTCTCTTCTTGTTAGAAGCTGGTTGCTAGCAAGAGGGAGGAGCTGTTGGTGCTATCTACGTTAGAGAAAGGGGCAAGAGAAAGGTTGTCGTTGGCTATTTTGGCCTACTGAAGAGAAGAAGGAAAAGAAGAAGGAGCTTCCCGCAGCTTGGTCTTCACCTGTTCCATTTAAGAGAAGAGAAAAAGACCAAAAGAAGAGAAAGAGAAGAAGGGTAAGAGGAAAGAAAAGGAGGAGGAGGGGACTGCCGTTGCAGTCCCCTAAAACTTGTCTTCTTTTCTTTTGTTGTTTTATTCACTTCTCATCTCCCATGTAGTTCCTCTCATCCCCCAGTGAAAAGACCCTCTTCTTCTACTTCCTTTTGTTGTTTGTATGCTCCCCCTTTCCCCTATTTAGCTGTGTTTTGTCTTTTCTTTTTCTTGCATGAAACCGAAATGCTCTCCATGTGTATGAATGAGACTTGCTTTCTCTATGTGTTCTTTCTCTCCTCTTGCATGAAACTTCATTCCATCCCCATTTGGGCAGTGAGGAGGGGGATTCAATGCCTCATCCCACTCTCAAGGGAGCTGTGTTGTGGAACCATTGGATACCTCTTGGCCCATGGAAGGGCACCCCATGAGAGGTCCATCCATGGCCATTCCCACACCCCAAATCAAATGAAACCGAGTGAAGGGGTATGGGGGCTTGTTGCTGCTGTGCATGGCTCTCTATCCCTCTCCTCATTTCAGCTTTAAGAGACCAAATACCCCATCGCTGCCCCCCTGTTCCACTGTGTCAACCCCACAGATTCACTTTTTTATAAGGTTTTGAACACCAAGGGTCAGGTAATCGACACCTGGTGTGACGGCCCTGGATATTTATGCCTATTAAGGCTCCATATCTAGATCCGCCTCCCGCGAACGAACCGTAGTCTCGCAAGGGATATCTCACACAAGTGTCCAGTAAGAGTATAAATGACAACTACACAGTATAAAACACAAGAAAGTATATGTGCTCATATCTGCATATAACAATTTACAACTGTCCCATTACATTATAACATGTCCAATTAAAAAGTACAACTACCTAGGGCATACCCCGAGGGAGCACAAGCTCAGAAAAACTAACTACTACATACTGCTGATGGTACAAGTCTGCCACAACACCACTGCATGCCAAACACACGGCAAGCCGTGAAAAGAACTGTAGGGGAGTGAGCCTCAACAAGTCACAGACTCAGTAGGGGCTAACCAAAACAACACCGTAACCGGGGACACCTCAACCCCAAAGGGTCTCACTGGCAAAACCAATAGCCAAACCATTTCATGCTCATAACATTTATATTTAAATAACAGCTTAAATAATAATTGATAACAAATGCATGTTCCTCATAAAGAAAGAGGAACACAGGACTAGCACAACACTACTAGTCCGCTCAACAACTGAAATGCCTAGGCCGCAAGCCTCACAGGCACATTACTCTAACGACTGGTCGCCTAAGCTACAAGCCACACAGGCAAACCACTGCCTAGGCTACAAGCTTCACAAGCGAACTCCAAACACATGGGTATAGGACTGCTGACCAAGAGCTGGTTCATTCTACCCCAAACACATGATATGTCGAAAGCCACACATAAGGTAATAGGACTAGCTACAACGGGCCAATCCCTCATATATTAAAACCATAATCGCAACCTTACCTGAGGATGGGTAAAACACAACGAGTGGAAGGTCACACCACACGACCACCACTTCAACACTTGAAAAGACTAGTACACAAAATACCATTACAAAGCACCACCCACAAAGGGTACGGGTACCTATTACCACAAGGTACTAGCACGGAAACCGCAAGTAAACCAGTGCTGTAACAGAGCACACCCATAGCGAGCTAAACCACATTTAGTGAGTCAACACTCACCAACCATAACCAAAACGGTGCCACCACTCGGACACACCACAGGCTACAACCGCAGTCACAACTGTGCCAACACCAGGGCACACCTCAAACGGATCAAACCTCGACTACGAGTCACAAACTCACGAACCATAGCCAGTGGCAAAAGCACGAGTCGAAAAGGAACGACGCCACCACACGGGAATTGACTACTGGCTGATCAGGCCAGTATCCAATCCGGACAACACAACACAAGAACAACTTCTCAGTCTCGTAGCCACGGACCCTCAGTCCAGCTACAGCCACAAACTCACAAGTCAAGCAACTAACTGTGGAGACTAACAAACACCAACACTATCTACAGTCTCACACACTACAGGCCCATGCCTGGCACCTTTAGGGACTCAGGCCCGAGCTCCCTAAAGTGAGGCACTGGAACAGGACTAGCTGGGGCCAGTACGTCTACTGGTGTTCATACCCCCAACCACGAGCGCGCTACAAGCGACTACACACCCACAAACACAAGCCACTGTCCTACTGTCGTCTTTCCCTCACGGGCGTACAACTCAAACACAGGAGTGAGGGTGTCCAGGAAGACGACACAGACCTCGAAGGTACCACACTGTACCGGGACAAACCCCGAGCACAACAAACACACGTGCCTGGCTCACAAAGAACCTGGGGTACCCGACTAGAGAGGCATTCCGGAATAGGCGCCGGACCACCACACTCGCTATACACAACCACAACATTTACACATTTATTACAAATCACGATACACGTGTAAGGAGTAGCTTGTCCTGGTCACTCGTGACCTACAAGCTAGCCTACACAAACACATATATGAACCATATTAATAATAACACTATAGCCTAACATCGGCCACCTCGTGACCTCCGTGGCAGCACACCACCACTTAACACATAAATCAGTATAATAATCTTCAAAAGACAACAACATACCAGGGCTAGGTCGGTGTGGACTTCACTGCCCAAACATTACAATAAACCACATAAATCACATTATAATAATCATAATATCGACCTCTAGTCATGCTTATACATGCATGTCATCCGAATCATAAAAATACTTCCAAATTCTTGGCTAGGCTCACACAAGAACCTCACTGCCATAACACCACAAACTCACTACAATTTTTGGAATACAATTAACATAATAATGTACAATGTGCCATACACACAACCACATGCATAACACCCAAACTATGTAGACACCACGTGTATAATACACCAACCAGGTGCATCACATGTCCAACACCATAAATCACGGAAAAAAGGAAACACAGCTTGCTGGGAACTCACCAGCGGATAGACGGCAACATCGACCGCCGCTAACGAAGGACTAACGGCAACATTGATTGTCGTCTAATAGGTCAACGGCAACATAATAGACGTCTAACAAAAGTAGATGGTCACTTGTTGGCCGTTAACTTAAACTCAGCGGCAACGTACTTTGCCGTTAATATTTTACTTGAAGAACCTAACGGCAACTAACCTTGCCGTCAAGATCTTCCCTGAAGAGTTTAACGGCAAACGATCACGCCGTTTATCTCTTCCCTGAAGAACTCAACGTCAACATCCCTTGACGTTAACTTCTTCAGCTCCCAGCAGCTGAACCAACCACAACCCCTGAGAGCAATCCAGCCCTCAAAACCGCGACGTGATGAAGAGGGAACACTTCCTCTCATCACCACATACCACCGCAATGCCGGAAAGACACGATCCAATGCATGGATCGGCCAAACCACCCTAAAACCCAACAGAAGGGAAAACCTCCCCAAAATCATGATTTCACGCAAATCACACGCAACAGACATGGAATAACACACAAGAGAAGTTAAAGGGTCTACGTCCCTACCTCAGAAACGCATATAAATCCCGATAGAACCTCGATTTGCACCGAACCCCCAGGAGCTTCCTACGAACACCGCCTTTCAATCCATCATTTCCCGCCTGATCTGCCGCTGCCACGCGCACCACGGCCTTCCTACGTGCTCCCATCGGCCGCCGAAAGTAGTGAAGAGGCACAAGGGTGAAGGTGGGGGAAGAGAAGGGGAGAAAGTGGGGAAAGAAGAAGGCTCGGGTTGCCCCAAAAAACACAAGCGCCTCAGGTTAACGTCAACCTCTGCGCCGCTAACCAAACCGCCCCAACTAGGCGTCCACAACGCTCGCCGCCAAGTTCAACGGTAGACGTCCACATTGATGGACGCCAAGAGCATGTTAACGGAAGCACCCTTGTCGCCAACACACAGTCGACGTCACACATCTGGACGCCAACACACTGTCGACGTCAGCATCCTTAGACGTCAACAGGCATAAACCCTATCACAACAAGAACCAGAACGCGACGCAAGTCAATGTCGCAACCTGAACCAGAGAACCTTTGGGCTATTGGGCTAAAACCGTCAGCCCACAACACCACAAAACACCAATCAAGACTACAACCAAGGCCCAATGACCCACATTGACCAAGGGCACCACACTGGACCCACTAAACTCGGATCCACGATGATCCGAAAAATGTGCGACGTTACACCTGGGCCCTGTTCGAACTCATGGACAGTGTCTATATGTGTTGAAGGTTCTATCCCCCAAATTGGACGCCCAGATTCTTCATGGATTTTGAGAACCACGTCCAAACAGGGCTACATAATCACTTTTTCTTGTGGTTTTGAACACAAGAACTAGATAATCAATATCTGGATCCGGTTCAAGCCTATAAATCAGTTCCAATATGTTGGAGGTTATGTCCCCAAATTAGACGCTCAGACTCCTCGGGATCTTGAGAACCACGTCCAAATAGGGCTGCAGAATCACTTTTTCCTATGGCTTTAAACACAAAGGGCCAGATAACCAATATCTGGGTCCGATTTAAGCCTATAAATTGGCTCCTTACGGATTGAATGTTCTGTCCCCCAAGTTGGACGCTCAGATCCCTCATAGATTTTGAGAACCGTGTCCAAATAGGGCCGCAGAATCACTTTCCATGAGACTTTGAACATCAAGGGTTAGGTAATCAATACCCGGACCCTATCTGAGCTCATGAGTGGTGTCCATACGTGCCAAATATCCTGTCCTCCCAATTGGACATTCAGATCCCTTACAGATTTCAAGAACTGTGCATAAAGAGGGCTGCCGCATCACTTAGACTTGAGAATTGTGCTGATTCGGCAGGACTGATCCGGTAGGGCCTATTCGGCAGGGTACCCTGCAGAATGGTTATCCAAAAGTCAAGTGATTCTGCAAGGTCCCTTATCGTATCATTTGAACAGAACCTTTTCCTAATCACTTGTACAGAATCAATCTGCCCTGCGGAATGGCCCTTGCGGGTTCACCCCTGCAGAATGGCCCATGCCGGTTCACCCCTGCAGAATCACTCTGCCCTGCAGAATGGCCCCTGCAGAATGGTTTTGGCTACTGGTTCGCCCCTGCAGAATGGTTTTTGCTTGCCGGTTCGCCCCTGCAGAGTGGTTTTGGCTGCCGAATCGTTTTGTCTGTCGAATCAAATAGGTTGTGCATGATGATGTTTGAGCATGTAATGACTAAATGGCTTCAAATCATGAAAAGAACAATGATAATCAAAGCATGTCAAAGCTATTGCGTTGCCAAATAGAAGAATTGTGTAATAAATAAAAGAACAAATGAACAAGCATGTAAATTGACCTTAAAAGATGAATAGCACACACACACACATCTAACTCTCGTGCAATCTTATTACAATTTTGTGGTTTCATTCTACACCTTTTATCGGATGTCCCATTTAGGCCACAAGACCTTCTATTCTGACGATTAATCAAGGGTTTTCTCCTTTAAAGAGATGTAATTAACGTCGTTGCGCTCAGGCAGCGGCGGGATATTGGTTCAGGACCGACACCCACCTTCGTTGACGAAGTCAAACGGTGCACACAATAGACCTAAAATCCTTCGACCCTCGAAGGCAGACCATTTGTTGTCACTTCGGTGACTGGCACGTCCGCGCTATGCAAATTGTCGATTCATCTCTCGTCACCCTTGTTCAAGAAGCACCCGACGGGACTTGAATTTGCAATATGCATCCATGAGAACATGAGAAACATGATAAAAACAATAAAATATTTGAGATTTTAATTTTAAAATATATTTCCACAGCGTGGCACGCCCGGTGGGACCAACTTCCCTTCATCTCTTCGCCAGAATAGAAAGCCTTGTGGCCTTAATACTCCATACTGATAGTCATTTTGAACTGACTGACAGGTACTAACAAAGCAATGGCTGGAGTGCATTTTGGACCCCTGGTCCAAGATCATGTCAGGTACGACTACCTTTCCGTGCCGACTCGTTTCTAATGCTTTCCTCTGGTTGTGGAGTTCCCCAACTTCTTGAGGGTCGCATTCGTCGACATCCTACACCCAGAAACCAAAAGGAAGCTAAAGCTGAAGCTGAGCATGAAGTTGAAGTCTAAAAGACCACTGAGGAGCTGAGCTGCCACGTTCATCACGTGGAGCATGGCAACCGCTACAAGAACAAAGTAAAAAAAAAAAACAGATATCCTCAACAAAGGAGGTTGAGAACATTGTCACTCGTCGTGCACGAGTTTCTAACTCAGGGAAAAGTGTGCGAATTAGGGACCTAAGAATTCATCTGCAAGCCAAGAGAATTGAAGTTTTACCAGAGTGGGTTTCCACGACAATACCCGTAAAGAATTCATTTCATGCTTTAATTGGAAAGAGGGAAATGTTCAACACCTTCAAGGGCAAGCTGCCCCTAAAATCGATCAAGTTCAAGCAGGTGTGGAGGCCCAAAAAAGTGCAGACACCAGACAAAAAGAGCCCGTTCCACAAGAGGCAAAACCAAGGGAAACAGTTGATGTGAGGGTGTCAAGATACTAGAGACCACCACATGGCTTTAAAGCCAAATTCAACAGGGAGGGGCTTGTGCTTATGCTCGCTTCCACAACAAGAAGGCAGAACTTCGGAGGTCCGCCTATATTCCACCTATCCGGGAAAGGTCTCCCATACCAACGCTCTCAGCCACATATGACCGGCAGGGGGCAACACAGGTCGTGTACGACAGCATCCCCAGGGCAGCGCTAATGTGGGGGCAACGATGAGATTCCCCCGCCACCACCACCAGAAATGACTCCTGGGGGCACATTACGGGAGATTCCTCTTGTTGCACCCCTAGATCCACCTATCCTGGAGCTGCTGCAACATACTAGGCCGAACTTGAAGCACAAATGACATATAAAGGTAAAGAGACGAGGGACATGCATCTCGAGAAGCTGAGGGATCAGGGGAGACTCCTCAAGGGACCTTAGGGTCAATCGAGGCTTCGGCCTAGCGCACTATCGCGCGACCAGTCAATGAACAACACACAGTTGCCTGCGGCTACGGCTCAGCAGCCACGTCCACAGGCTCAATACCAACTCCTGCAGCCGCAGTTCTTCCAGCAGCAGCAGCAACCATATCAGCCACTACAAGCCTATTCTACACAGCAACAGTCATTGCCTGCTCATGCTCCTGAGCAGCAACTTGAAAACTAAGAGCCGCTCTCGGTGCCACCGGTGGCCATCATCAACACTCATAGCAATCAACCGGCCCACTTCTATCCTCAACAAGTGGACCCTGCCACCATCAGCAAGCTAATGGTGGAACAGATGATCGAAATGAAGCTTGCCGAACGGGGAGACGGAGAGCATATGGCTTTTGATATGTACAGGGTGCCTTACTCTGCACACCATGCTGTGAAAAGACTGCCTCCAGCATTACAAAGCCTCCGAAGTTTGATAAGTTCAACGAGCGAGGATCCCCAAAAGAGCATATAGCCTCTTACATCAACATGATGGGGGACTTGGCAGCCGATGAATCGTACCTATTGAAGTTCTTCGGCTCCTCCTTAACAGTCTGGCATTTTAGTGGTACTCTAGTCTGTCAGCAGGGTCCATATCTGATTGGACCGATATGCAAAAGAAATTCAGGGAAAGATATATATTGCCGAGAGGGAGGTCACAGTGGCTGAACTCTACGCAACCAAATAGAAAAATGATGAGTCAGCACTAGACTACATCCGCGGTGGAGAAACCTAAGCATGAGGTGAAAACGTCCTCCCCATCAAGAAGATGCAGGTCAAATCTGCAACCAAAGTCTGAAAAGATAATATTGGAAAGGATGATCGGAGTGGAGATCTGGTCATTCGATAGGCTGAACAGTGTGGTGGCGAAAATAGAAGCTTCCTGGCAAAATATTCCACCAACTCATTTACAAGCCAAAAGAGCAAGTCGGCTGACAAGAAGCCTGCTGGGAGGATGCACGTGGTGGACCTCAAAACTTTTGAAAAGCAAGAGATGGGGGCAAGGCAGTGGTCGGATCCTCTGACAACAAGACTGAACCGCAGAGAAAGGTCATCCCTTTCCAGGACAAAATGAGGAAGCCATACTCCTTCCCCAAAGAAAAGACCAAAACATTGTTTGATTGGGGTATCAGATACAATAAGATCACCCTCCCAACACCTAAGAGACCCGATCAGGTTGCAAAGAAGGACGATCCCCGATACTGTCTGTACCACCAAATCTTGGGGCATCCTTTGGAAGACTGCTATGTATTCAAAGACATCATGGAGTCTTTGATTAAGAAAGGAGAATTGCAAATGGGGGATTACAAGGTTGATCCGCCTAGCCGCATGAGCTACCTGCCCGGTAAGCTACAATCAACATGATCTCCCTCTATCAACAATTGCCAGAAGAGATCTCCGAAGCCAGCACGAAGAAAACATATGAGAGTCATATCCTCACTCCAATCAAGGAGCAGGAGGAGTGGAAAAGAGTACCCAATAAGACAAAGAGGAAACCAGAAAAGAGGCCGGCTCCAAAAGTGCATATTCGGGGAGTGACGCCTCAACCGCCTCCACCGGTTGTCACCCGATATGGTATCCAATAGAACCAGGGTCGTCATCCAAAGAAACCTGGCAATAGAAGGCTTCTAACGCCTCTACCACATACAGAGGGGGCAGCCCTTCACTTGCGCGCTTGCAAGTGCTGATCGATGAGCTTGATGAGTACGAGTAGCCTGAAAGGCATCCTGTTCAATTGCAAGAGTGTTCCATGGGAGGAGATCGAGAAGCTGACTCTGGAAGTACCAACTGAACAAGAGAGAACTTCAGCCCCAAGAAGATTTGTTCTGGGAGCAAGAGCCAGCAAAACAAAAGAAAAAGAAAAGAAGATCCAAGAAAAGAAAGCAGTTGCAGTCTTCACATGTAACACCATCTTCTCTTGTGGGTTTTGGTAGAACACCATGAAGAAGAAGAATTATATCCTTCCCCTAATGATGTTAATCAGGTTGGGGCTTCGGGGGCCGAGTTCATAACAAGGTCTGGAAGGAAATGGGGACAACCTCCTCTGGCTAATCAAAATATCATTTTCAAGGGGGAGCCCTCATATCAAATTCCAGAACCCGAAGTGCGAGGGGTGCAAGTTCCACCTCCCCCGGGGCTCTATGCTAATGAAGAGGCTGGGGGCATGGTCCCATCCTTTGCTGAATTTTGGCAGCAGAAGAGCAAATCAAAATGTTGCCTAAACCTCCAATAGCTCAAGAGAAAGCCAACAATTAGCAAAGCGATCCGATCATTGGACTCCAGGCTAGAATGGGCACAAATGACAAAGAGAAGCTGAAGCTAGATGATGTCAGCGCAGAAGACAGAATCATCAAGCTACTAAAGAAAATCCATACACGATTCAGTGTTTTGGAAATTCTGTCACTAAGTGAAGATACCAGAAAAGCGCTGATCACAGCCTTACAGACTCCAGCACAATATGAGACCTGCCTGGAAGAAATGCAAGTAGAGGTTGTCGTCGCCAATACGGAGTCCATCACATTCACTCCGAACGACGTGCTCCTCCTCATGACCACTCACAACAGACCCCTATACATGAGGGGGCAATTGAATGGGCTGCCCCTGAATAGAATTCTGGTAGATCCTGGAGCAGCGGTCAACATCCTGCCATATAAGATCTATCAAAAATATCATTTTATTGTGTACCTCACTTCTGTGCACGATGTGAGAATAGCTGGCTTCAACCAAAAGTTTGAGGTACCCCTAGGGGTCATAGAGCTTGATTTGATTCTGGGGGACTTCAAGACAAAGTCCAATTCCATGTGATCAGTGCAAGCACCTCCTACAAGGCTCTGTTGGGTCGGCCTTGGCTCCATCAAAATGGAGTCATCCCATCGACTTTGCATCAGTGCATTAAATATATAAGAGAAGGGGAAGAGCAAAGGGTTTTTGCCGATGCGCACCCGTTTGAAGTATATGAGTGTCATCTCCTTGATGCTAATTTGTATATGGATCACTCAGAAAGTCCGGAGCACTTGGAAAGCCAAGTCCCTCAGAAGGGCAAAGGAAAAGAGATCACTATCGCCGATGAGTGGTTTCCACCACCACCTCCAGGGGTCGCTGCTGCAGAGCCCGCACCAACAGAAAAGTGGACGTACAGTCATGTGATGTCCCAGTGTGCGAACATGGTCCAGCTGTGCAAATAGAAGATGAAGAACCGGAGCTCATTCTGGCTCCAGAAGGCCTTACAAAATCGGCCGTTGAAATAGACTGTCAGACTGTGAAGGCATTGAAAACTATAGTGATATCTCACCTAGGTGGCCGCTTCACGGTCTTTTATGCGGCTAAAGAACAGCCAATGAGAAGGGATGATGACTGTAAAATCCCCGAAGAGACCGGAGATCCCTTGGTGCCAATCATAGGGTTCTCCGACATGTCCAGCACAGTCGCTAAACTGGCTAAAAGACAACAAATCCCTTTCTGCCAACGCCTCAGCCAAAGGGAGATGTTCAAAAAACTATGGTGCCCTCCGAACATGGATAGGGAATTGTTGAAAATTACACAGCACCCAGGACTCGGCTGGTCACTAGGAGGAAGCTACACCGCTGGCATGATTAGCATAGCCAACCAAACGGAAGAGAGCCCATCAGGGGTGGTTTATGATGACTACCCTAAAGAAAGAGACACAGCTGAAACAGCTCCAGACACAAATGACAAACCTCCCCAGGGGGCAACAGTGTCTCCCACATGTACTTCCATGGAGCTCCCTGCCACCCAGGCACTCCCGACAGCCGAAGAAAACAGAAATGATGAGACTGCCCAGTTGGTCTCTACAAGCACAAAAGAGATAAGAGACCAAGAAGTGACAACAGGCATATCGCCAAATCCAAGTCAAGAGACCTAACAGACATAAGAGACTAAAGAAAGTATCCCAGCTGAAGACCAGCAAGGAGAATATAGAGGTGCTAGAGCCAAACGCTGATGAAGAAGGCTTTGTGGACCTCCAGCCAGCACCAGAAGAGTTTGAAGATGGCAGCCAAGCCACAGTGGATGAGTTGGTAGAAGTGAATCTCAGCACGGAGGATGATTACAGACCAACCTTCTTAAGTGCCCTCATCCCAGAAGAAGAGAAGCAGCGGTATATTCTGCTGTTAAAAGAGTTTCGGGACTATTTTGCCTGGACCTACAAAGAAATTCTGGGACTCAGCCCTGACGTGGCCCAGCACATCTTGGCAGTTGACCCGGAAATAGAACCGGTCAAGCAATCTCATAGGAGGATGAGACCGGAATTGATAAACAAGGTAAGCACAGAAGTCGACAATTGATAGACGTGGACTTTGTTGAAGAAAACCAATACACTACCTGGTTAGCAAACATCGTGCCAATCAAAAAGAAGAATGGACATATCAGAATCTGCGTAGACTTCCGAGATCTGAACAAGGCATGTCCAAAAGATGATTTTTCGGTGCCAATCACCGAAGTGATGATAGATGCAACCACGGGCATGAAGCCTTGTCGTTCATGGACGAATCATCCGGCTATAACAAATCTAGATAGCCGAGCAAGACAAGTGCACACTGCTTTCAGGTCACCAAAGGGATCTTCCACTACAAGAGATGCCCTTTGGTCTCAGAAATGTTGGGGCCACCTACCAAAGAGCAATGACAAAAATTTGATGAGCTGCTCTACAAGAAGGTGGACTGCTACATTGATGATCTGGTTGTCAAGACAAGAAAAAGAGAAGACCACCTGGCTGACCTCAGGGTCGTATTTGAAAGGCTGAGGCGGTATGAGCTGAAAATGAACCCGATGAAGTGTGCATTCGGGTATCTAGTGGCAAGTTTCTAGGCTTCATCGTCTGATATAGGGGAATAGAAATTGACCCTGTTAAGATTAATGCCATCCAAGAATTGCCGCCACCAAAGAACCTGACTGAGCTCAAGTCACTACAAGGACGACTGGTCTACATCCGTAGGTTTGTCTCAAATCTATCTGGGCAATGTCATCCCTTCCACAAATTGATGGGAAAAGATGTCCCTTTTCAATAGAACCAGGAGTGTCAGAATGCCCTGGATCAACTGAAGACATACTTGAACACTCCACCGGTGTTGGGTGCTCCAATAAAAGGCCGTCCTCTCATCTTATACATAACAACTATAGAGCACTCCCGGGAAGCTATGTTGGCACAAGAAAATGAGGAAGGAAAAGAACAAGCTCTCTACTACCTCAGCCGAAGGTTAGTAGGTGCAGAAGAAAGGTAATCTCCAATTGAGAGAGTCTACCCAGCCTTGGTGTTTGCAGCCAAGAAAATGAGACATTACATACTATCGCATGAGGTCAGGCTGATCTCCAAAGCCGACCCCATCAAATACAAATTCTCTCAACCGGCGTTGAGGGGAAGAATTGGCAAATGGGCTGTTATATTGATAGAATTTGACATCAAGTACATCCCTCAAAAGGCAATCAAGGGGCAGGAGTAGCTGATTTTTTCATAGCTCATCCTGTGCCAGAAAATTCTCCGCTCATCACAGAGCTACCAGAAGATGAGACCCTCGAAGTGAACCAGTTGCAAAAGCTACCTGGCAGCTATACTTCGATGGGGCATCAAGAATAGAACCGACTGCATATGGAAGCGCAAGAGTCTGAGCAGGGGCAGGCATCATCCTGAAATCGTCGGAAGGAGAAGTCACGCACACCTCTTGCTCAATTAACAAGCCGTGCACAAACAATGAGGCTGAATATGAGGCTCTAATCATCGGCTTGCAAGTGGCCCTTTTTATGAATATCAGGGTGTTGCGAGTGTTTGGTGACTTGATGCTGATTGAAACAAGTGCAAGGAGAGTTTGACGTCAAAAAGCCAGAGTTACTGTCGTATCACCGAAAGGTCAAAAGACTGCTATCCAGATTCTATCAAATAGAAATAGAGCACATTGGCAGGAGCAAAAATGCATAAGCAGATGCTCTGGCAAAATTGGCCAGCTCCTTGGCAGCGCCACCAATGAGAAGCTGGAAGTCGTCGTCATGAATTGACGACAAGTTCCCAACATGATAGAAGATGAGTCTGAAAATGAAGAGAACTGCCAAGAGGAAGTGTCTGTGGCTGAAGAGATCAGGCAAGAAGACTGGAGAGAGCCCTTGCTACAGTGGTTCGAGCACCAACAGTTACCAAAACAAGAGAGAAGAAAAGATCAAATTGGTCAGAACAAAAGACTCAACGAGTTAAGAGGCGGAGTGTTGTTCAGAATCATGGTAGACTCCAAGAAAAAGATCTTGCTGAGGTGCTTGTCACCTGAGAGGTCTGGAGAGTCATGAAAGAGGTGCACGCCAGAACTGCTGGCGCCCACCAGGCCAGGCCAAAAATGAAAATGGATATCAAAAAGCTTGGCTATTACTGGCCGACCATGTTCGAAGACTATGGCAAATTCGCCAAAACGTGTCAAAAGTGTCAAGAACATGCGGTCATACCAAGAAGACCTCCAATGCATTTGCATCCGACCATTCGAGCTGGCCGTTTGCACAATGGGGAACAAATGTTGTAGGCCCCTTGCTACCTTCCTCTTCTGGATGTAAACACATCCTGGCCATCACAGATTACTTTTCAAGATGGGCCGAGGCCGTGGCATTAAGAGAAGCAACAGGGGAGTTGGTGGCACGCTTTATCCAGTGAAACATCATCTTCAGATTCAGGAGCCCAGACCGGATCATATCAGATAATGGAACACACTTCAAAAATCAGAAGGTGTCCAAAATGGATTCCAAATACAAAATAGACTGGAGGACTTCCACTCCCTACAATCCACAAGCCAATGGTCTAGCAGAAGCTTTTAACAAGACGTTGTGCACCCTGCTGGCCAAGACAGTCAGTGCCAACAAAAGAGATAGGGAGGACCGGATGTATGAAGCCCTATGGGCCTATCGGACCATCTACAAGACACCAACAGGCTACTCACATTTCTCCTTGGTGTACGGTTTAGAAGCCGTGGTCCCGGTAGAACTGAAAGTACCATCTCTCAAGGTAGCCATTCAGCATGGGCTAGCTCCTGAGAACCAAACTAATATCGAAGAAGACTCGAAGAGCTCTCCGACTTGAAGGAAAAAGACTACGAGCTCAACAAAATATTCAGGTCTACTAGGCCCGCATAGCATGTTCCTTCGACAAGCTCGTCAAGGGCCGTGAATTCAAGAAAGGAGACCTTGTCATGGTCAAGAAAAGAGAAGTCATGGCCGGCAACCCAAAAGGGAAGCTGAACGTGAATTGGACTAGGCCGTACATGCGGTGCAGAGAGTCTATGAAGGCGGCGCCTACGTCCTAGTCAACCATCAGGGTGAAGTGCATTTCCCCCCTCAATGGAAAACACTTGAAGTTGTACCATGCATGTCACCTGCACTTCGGCGGCCGGTGTCGTGAGCAGCAAGAGAATGAGCAAGAGCTAGACCCAGGTAGCTTGTTCGACAAATGAGGAGCTCGGCCACAAAAGAACTGTTGCATTTGCAACAGCAGGGAGTTTCTACACTCAAGCTCCCCCTTTAAAAAAAAAGAGGATAGACAAATACAAAAAAAATTAAGCCCTTAAACCCCCGGGACGTTAGTCACCGATGACGAAGAGCCAAAAGAAAAAACAAAACAAAAAATGGCATGTAACGCATGGCAAAAAAAAAAAAGAAGAAGCAGCCATACCGCTAGCCGGACCATGGCTCTGAGGTGACGAACGTCCCAACAAAAATTTATAAGATTTCCGTGATTTTCCGCTGATTTTGAGGGGAGGACAATGAAAAGAGCCCCCCATTTAATTAGCATATCACCTCTTGGTGAGCTTATAGAGTTTGTTCAGGTTTTCCGTACCTCTCCCCCTATGAAAAGGACCTTTTAAAAGATAAAAGCTTCATGTTTTTCCTTGAACATAACAAATAAAGAGACTTAAAAGAAATTTCTGCACCTTGGCATGCAGGATGGACCATTATCTAATTGACCTAATCCCTACCATCTTTTGTGGGCAGGGGACCTATGGAGCTATTGTCAACAAGCCCGAGTGGCCGGCATCATCATCAAGCATGCCAAAGTCGCAATGAAAGCTGACGATGGCGACAAGCCTAAGAGACCAACATCATCCAACAGTGAAGTCCTGCCGGTGATCGCGCCAACGCAACACGAGGCCACATCAGCAATCTAGTTACGAAATGAAGAGGCGTCAACAAGCTCAAGCAGCCGACGTTGATCGAACGTCGGCAAATGGCGCCAATGTCCTCACATCCTTTCAAAAAAAAAATAAAAATAATAATAAATATGGAGGCTAAAAACAGAGATGCCTCGTCAGACTTGTCCATTAGACAAGGGCAAAAGGGACCAAAACCCGGCCATGGTGAAAACCCGCAAAGGGCGCCATGGGTAAAATCGGGTACCCCGCTACACGAAAACCCAAAAGAGCATGTAGGCAAAAGCAAGATGGGGTCGGATTGGGTAAAACCTGAAAGAGTGTCCAATTCGATAAAGAGAAACAAAAAAAAATAAAATAAAGGCAAATGTCAGAGTCCAACAGACACGAAAATCAAGCAAACGACTCTGTCACCCTGACATTGAACAGACAACAGAAGCCCCGTCATCCTGACGGTGAATAGTCAGTAGAAGCCTGTCACCCTAACGGTGAATAGTCAACAGAAGCCCGTCACCCTGACGATGAATAGACAATAAAAACCCGTCATCCTGACGGTGAACAGACAACAGAAGACCGTTATCTTGACAGTAAAAGTCCTTGTCATACCAACGGTAAGTAGACAATAGAAAGCCCCGTCATCTTGACAGCTAAAGTCCCTGCCATACCGACGGTGAACAGACAACAAAAGCCCCGTCATCTTGACAGCAAAAGTCTCTGCCATACCGATGGTGAATAGACAACAGAAGGTCGTTACTTTGACAGCAAAAGTCCCTATCATGCCAACGGTGAACAGACAACGGAAGCCCCATCATCTTGACAGCAAAAGTCCCTGTCATACCGATGGTGAATAGACAACAGAAGGCCGTTACTTTGACAGCAAAAGTCCCTATCATACCAACGGTGAATAGACAACAGAAGCCCCGTCATCTTGACAGCAAAAGTCCCTGCCATACCGACGGTGAACAGACAACAGAAGGCCGTTACCATGACAACAAAAGTCCCTGTCATATCAACAGTGAATAGACAACAGAAGCCATGTTATCCTGACAGCAAAAGTCCCTACCATACCGACGGTGAACAAACAACAGAAGCCCCGTCATCTTGACAGCAAAAGTCCCTGTCATACCGACGGTAATCAGACAACAGAAGCCCGTCATACCGACGATCACCAGACAATAGAAGACACGTTCTTTTGACAGCAAAAGTCCATGTCATACTAACGGTTAGCAGGCGGCAAAGGATCCCGTCACCCTCATGGTCAACAGACGGCAAAAGATCTCGTCACCTCAAGATTCCACCAACATACAACACAAGATTGTGAAAAAAAAAAGAGGCTAAAAATAGAGATACCTCGTCAAACTTACTTGGACTACCCCACCGAGTAAGGGTAAAAAGGACCGAAGCCCAGACATGGTGAAAACATGTAAAGGGCACCATGGGCAAAATCGGGTACCCCGCTACACGCAAACCCGGAAGGACGTGTAGGCAAAAGCAGAGGGGGTCGGGTTGAGTGAAAACCCGAAAGGGGGCTCAATCCGATAATGAGAATTATATAATAGTATATATATATATATAGCACAAATAATGTGCGCCCACAAAATGCACAAGTAGAACATCAATAAATAAAAGGAAGTGTTTTTCATTGATAAAAGTCAAGTTACACATCATCGAGGTACTACCTCGACAATACATGTGCAAAAGGGGATAAAAGACATGAGGAAATCTATTCTAAATCCCTGAAAAGATCTTCTAAGGGCAAAATGCCCAAATGAAGTGAGGAGGCCCTCTCTTCAAGCAACTCTTCTGAGCCTGAATTTCCTTCACCTTCTCCTCAGCTGAGGCAGCTTGTCCGCCACGTGTTTCATGGCCTCATAACTGATATCAGGGTTTTGACTCGCCATCAAGCGCAATATAGACATTTGTTGCTTGATTATGGCGTCAAAAGAAGGTACGACCCCAGAAGAGACAACAGGCGGCACCTCGAAGTGTACTTGGGCATCTACATCAGACCACAGGCTGGCGTCTATTTCATAGTACGAAGAAGGCAGTGCAGCTGCGGTAGCCATGTCGCCTGTTGAAGGAATAGATTGCATCTCAGCCGTGACAGTGGGGGTCGTCATTACCTCTGAAGAGACTGCACCACTACCAACAGGTGCAAGCGCCACTTGAGGAATCGGTGCATATGAATGGTCATCAGAAGAGGCTTCAACCAAAGGATCATTGCCCTCAAGAGCATGCTCAGCTGGGGCACTCGATGCCTCTGCTAAAGGCAGCTTGTATGGCATCACTGCCATTGCAGGTAAAGGTTCAATGTTGGCCGCCAACTGCAATTCAGAGGTGGAGATGTTCATATTAGACCCCTACACAGAATAGACAAGCTTGTTAAAGGTTTGCACTAAAAATGCTTAGTGCAAAAGCAAAGCAGCAATACTTACAAGAACAGACTCAGCAGGGGCTGTAAGATCTTGCTCTGCACTGAATGTCAAAGAGGCGGCCGCACTGCTGGCGGAGTCGTCTTCAATGCCCTCCACGGCCTCTAACTTTTCCCTTGTCAGCTCCTTCTGCGACTTGGAGGTCGGTGTCCGAAGAACATAGATCATAAGAGCCCGAAGAGCTACCCGAAGAAATAGTCACTGGATTCTCAAGTCCTTCAGGTGAGGGTTCCCAGCCACCTCTACGGATTTTTACGAGGGCCAATCTGGCGGCTACATGGGAACTCACACAATAGTTCTTAAAGGCCGGCTAAAAGAGAAAGAGGAGTCAGTGATAAAGAGATGAAGAGTAACCCATGAGATAATGAGAAGCTTGCCTTCACCTCGCTGAGGACTAGCTACCGGAGGAAGAGGCTCTCTGGCCAAACTAGAAAATTCTGCCGTCTGAGAAGGGACAGGTACGTCCCCAGACGCTGCCATTTCTTGGATAGAAGAAGGCATTGGCACCATCACTGGCGCCGTCTCAACCATGGGAGGCACCCGGGTTCGGGTTCCAAGCTAAAAAAAGCGGCTGCCCAAGCAGCACCACTTGGCTCTGTCCAACAAGTTATTAAGTAAAAGAACAGTCACAAGAATAGAAAGCAAGAGACGAGAGAATAGCCACCTGGGGCTGCACCGTCAGCCTACTGACTGACAAACTCTTCAAATGATGAGATCACCAAGACAATGACAAGTCGGGCATTGCCCGCACTGATGAGGCTAGTCTGTATCCGGCTACAACGTCAAAAGTCTATCAAGTTGCACCCTCAGGCGCCGCTCGCCTCTTGCACCACCTGCGGGTGGAGGGCATTTGTGCGCACCCCAAAAAATTCTGTCATGGCCTCCTTGGCCCAGTCCCATTTAAAAGCAAAAAAATCCACTAAAAAGTCCACTAAGAGGCCATCTAAAATCCCATTACCAAAAAGCCCATAAACCCCAAGCAAGGGGGTCATCTTAGGCTATCACAACACCTCCCCACTACAAGAAAAAAGCTGATGTGGCAGTAGAGGTGAAAGCGGCTGGGGTCCTCTTCCCCCATCTTTTTTGGCTGTCTACGCACACAAGAAGAAAAGGGGCTAGCTGGGAACATTCTTCTGGGCGTTGGCTGCGTGAGAGGCTGGAGGAGAGCAGGGGAAAAGGCTCCCTCTTGGCTCCCTTTGGAGAGCTACACAGAGGAGGAGGGGTTGGGCTCTTCTGTTCCTCCTTCCACCGTTACTGGCTACACAGGAGGGTAGCAGAGTGCTTCTCTTCTTGTTAGAAGCTGGTTGCTAGCAAGAGGGAGGAGCTGCTGGTGGCTATCTACATTAAGAGAAAGGGGCAAGAGAAAGGTTGCCGCTGGATATTTTGGCCTGCTGAGGAGAAGAAGGAGCTTCCCACAGCTTGGTCTTCACCTGTTCCATTTAAGAGAAGAGAAAAAGACCAAAATAAGAGAAAGAGAAGAAGGGTGAGAGGAAAGAAAAGGAGGAGGAGGGGACTGCCGTTGCAGTCCCCTAAAGCTTTGTCTTCTTTTCTTTTGTTTGTTTTATTCACTTCTCATCTCCCATGTAGTTCCTCTCATTCCCCCAGTGAAAAGACCCTCTTCTTCTACTTCCTTTTTTGTTGTTTGCATGCTCTCCCTTTCCCCTATTTAGTTGTGTTTTTTCTTTTCTTTTTCTTGCATGAACCGAAATGCTCTCCATGTGTATTGAATGAGACTTGCTTTCTCCATGTGTTCTTCTTTCTCTCCTCTTGCATGAGACTTCATTCCATCCCCATTTGGGCAGTGAGGAGGGCGATTCAATGCCTCATCCCACTCTCAAGGGAGCTGTGTTGTGGAACCATTGGATACCTCTTGGCCCATGGAAGGGCACCCCATGAGAGGTCCATCCATGGCCATTCCCACACCCCAAATCAAATGAAACTGAGTGAAGGGATATGGGGGCTTGCTGTTGCTGTGCATGGCTCTCTATCCCTCTCCTCATTTCAGCTTTAAGAGACCAAATACCCCATCGCTGCCCCCCTGTTTCACTGTGCCAAACCCCACATATTCACTTTTTTATGAGGTTTTGAACATCAAGGGTCAAGTAATCGACACCTGGGCCCTGTTCGAACTCATGGATAGTGTCTATATGTGTTGAAGGTTCTGTCCCCCAAATTGGACGCCCAGATTCTGTTGCCCAGCTAGCTAGCCCAGAGGGGGGGTGAATGGGATATTAAAATTATTTGATACTCAAATCATGTTCACACAATAGTCACAAAAACAACACTTCACATATTGTTAGTGTTAGTGAAGACAAAGATAAACACACAAAAGCAATCGCACAACACAGAGAATTATCCTGGTTCGGATCTCCTCTCCTTAGGAGTCCTACGTCCAGTCCCTGAGCAATATCTCAGGATTTCACTAACAAGGGTATAGTCCCCCTTAAGGACACTACACCACCCAGCACCCCAGTTGGTCTTCCTTCACCTGAAGGGAACAACACCCTGGATACCCCACCAGGTCTTCCTTCACAACCGAAGGGAACAAAACAGAAAAAGTGAAATTAGATCAAGCCCCTAGATCAACCTTATACAATGCTAGATCTGAAGCTAACTGAGAAAAATATCTACAGTGAGGGACATTCTCAGTTTATAGAAGCTCTCAAGACTAACACACTTAATGCAGAGAGCTAAGAGCTTGAACAGAAGGGAGTGAGGCTTTGCTCTTCAGAATGCTCGCAGAAAGCTTGTCAAGGATTTTCGTTTTTTAAACTCTGGATATTTTCTTCTGGAGCTTCAATCTTCTATATATATCTTCTATTTGAAAATTTGAACATTGAAGTGCTCGTTGTTTCTAAGCTTTTGTTTACGTTAGACTGCATAGTCCTGTAGAGCTTCCCGTTCAATGGTCTCATGCACGCACAGAGAAAAGATCTTCTGTAATATCCTTTGGCTTCTATTTTGTCCAACGTTGTATGACGAGTGCTGTCAGAGACCTGCACGCATTACAAGCTTAAACAATAGATAGCTAAGCTGTCTCTTGTTGTCAGTCAACGTTAGATTGATTTTATACAGAAGTAGAAGTTCCATTATGTTCTTCTAAAAAGATGTTTACAGAATAAGCATGAGAATGGAAGATATTGTCTGCATGCATGCAGTGATACGTACTATCGTAATAAATGCACAGCTGTCAGAAAGATATGCGTGAAGACTTTGACTTTTCAACGTATTAAAAAATTAGCTCGAAAATCAAATCGTTATATTTCACAAAATCATTATATGCATGACTTATGAAATCGTTGTGAAAATGAGTAAATCGTTATGCAATCATAAGTAAATAGATGTATACACAAATGGTTATATATATTAATAATCCAATCGTTGTAAGCGAATCGTTTGTGAAATGTATCGAATCGTTACAGCGACCAAGTCGTTATGTAACTTGATGAATCGTTACAGTGACAGAGTCGTTATGTAACTTAGCGAATCGTTATGAGAGCAAATCGTTGTGATCACTTAACAAATCGTTATGATCACTTAAGAAATCGATATGAGACCAAATCGTTATGATCACTTAACGAAATCGATGTGAGACCAAATCGTTATGATCACTTAAGAAATCGATATGAGACCAAATCGTTATGATCACTTAACGAAATCGATGTGAGACCAAATCGTTATGATCACTTAAGAAATCGATATGAGACCAAATCGTAATGATCACTTAAGAAATCGATATGAGACCAAATCGTTATGATCACTTAACGAAATCGATGTGAGACTAATCGTTATGATCACTTAACGAAATCGATGTGAGACCAAATCGTTATGATCACTTAAGAAATCGATATGAGACCAAATCGTTATGATTACTTAACGAATCGTTGCGAGAGTAAGTCATTATGAATACTTAGCAAATCGTTGCAATCACTTAACGAATCGTTGTGAGGGCAAATCGTTGCAATCACTTACCGAATCGTTATGGAGGCAAATCGTTATGACTCTACTGAAATCGATGTAGCATAAAGAAAATCGATGTGGACTTAGATAGATTTCATGCTTTGAAACAAAATTGCTACAGTAGGAATAATGCTTACCATTTGGCGTGATTTTCCTTGTTTTATTTTCTGTGCTCAAGACTTGTAGAAGATTCGTTAGATTAAACTTTATATAGTTTTGTTAATCACCAAAATAGATATGTAATTTATTTAAATTACATGGGGATAAATTGATCATCAATATTGGTATACAGGATCTCAGGCATTGCCGTTACTCCAAAACTCGAGTTGTTGTGTAAGGATACCATCCTTCCTTATAACCCACCACAGGGTACAGTCCCCCTGCTGGACAACTTAGCAACACCTGCAGGCAGGTCCACACCCGGACCTAGGCATGACTTGGCCAACCCGGCCTCAGCCACACCCTCATTCTCAGGTCGCCCCAGGGTGAGATGCTGGCACACGCACCTGCCTCGCAGCATGCCGCCCAACAATCTCCCCCCCCCCCCCCCCAGCGCACCCCTGGGAATCGAACCCGCGACCTGCGCTGATATATAGGATCTCAGGCATTTCCGTTACGCCAAAACTCGAGCTGTTGTGTAAGGATACCATCCTTCCTTATAACCCACCACAGGGTAAAGTCCCCCTGCTGGACAACTCAACAACACCCACAGGCAGGTCCACACCTGGACCTAGGCATGACTTGGCCAACCCGGCCTCTGCCACACCCTCATTCTCAGGTCACCCCAGGGTGAGACGCTGGCACGCGCACCTGCCTCGCAGCATGCCGCCCAACAGATTCTTCACGGATTTTGAGAACCACGTCCAAATAGGGCTGCAGAATCACTTTTTCCTGTGGTTTTGAATACAAAGGACTAGATAATCAATATCTGGATTCGGTTCAAGCCTATAAATCGGTTCCACATATGTTGGAGGTTATGTCCCCCAAATGGACGCTCAGACTCCTCACAGATCTTGAGAACCACATCCAAATAGGGCTGCATAATCACTTTTTCCTATGGCTTTGAACACAAAGGGCTGGATAACCAATATCTGGCTCCGGTTCAAGCCTATAAATTGGCTCCTTATGGATTGAATGTTCTGTCCCCCAAGTTGGACGCTCAGATTCCTCATGGATTTTGAGAACCGTGTCCAAATAGGGCCGCAGAATCACTTTTCCATGAGACTTTGAACATCAAGGGTTAGATAACCAATACTCGGACCCTGTCTGACCTCATGAGTGGTGTCCATATGTGCCAAATATCCTGTCCTCCAAATTGGACTTTTAGATCCCTTACGGATTTCAACTGTGCATAAAGAGGGTTGTCGTAGACTTGAGAATTGTGCTAATTCAGCAGGACTAATCTGGCAGGGCCGATCCGGCAGGGTACCCTGCAGAATGGTTATCTAAAAGCCAAGTGATTCTGCAGGTCCCTTGCCGTATCATTTGAACAGAACCCTTGCCATTCCTTGTGCAGAATCAATCTGCCCTGCAGAATGGCCCTTGCCGGTTCACCCCTGTAGAATGGCCCCTGCCGGTTCACCCCTGCAGAATCACTCTGCCCTGCAGAATGCCCCTGCCGGTTCGCCCCTACAGAATGGTTTTGGCTGCCAGTTCGCCCCTGCAGAATGGTTTTGGCTTGCCGGTTCGCCCCTGCAAAATGGTTTTGGCTGCCGAATCGTTTTGTCTGCCGAACCAAATGGGTTGTGCATGATGATGTTTGAGCATGTAATGACTAAATGACTTCAAATCATGAAAAGAACAATGATAATCAAAGCATGTCAAAGCTATTGCATTGCCAAATAGAAGAATTGTGTAATAAATAAAAGAACAATGAACAAGCATGCAAATTGACCTTAAAAAATGAATAGCATATACACACATCTAACTCTCGTGCAATCTAAATTGAAATTTTGTGGTTTCATTCTGCGCCTTTTATCAGATGTCCCGTTTTAAGCCACAGGACCTTCTATTCTGGCGATTAATCAAGGGTTTTCTCTTTTAAAGAGATGTATTTAATGTTGTTGTGCTCAGGCAGCGCTGGGATATTGGTCCAGGACCCGACACCCACCTTCATTTGACAAAGTCAAATGGTGCGCACAATAGACCTAAAATCCTTCGACTCTCGGAGGTAGACCATTTTTTGTCACTTCGGTGACTGGCACGTCCGTGCTATGCAAATTTACGATTCATCTCTCATCACCCTTGTTCAAGAAGCACCCGACGGGACTTGAATTTGCAATATGCATCCATGAGAGCATGAGAAACATGATAAAAAGAATAAAAGATTTGAGATTTTAATTTTAAAATCCATTCCACAGTAACTAAGTTTTTCCCAATATTAATTGGGCTTTACTTGGGCCAAAGGACTGAGATTCCCCCTCTGCACCTACACCTTCACTCCCGAGCTATAAGATTTAGCTGAGAGAGTATGTTCGAGGAGATAGCGGGGTGAATAGGTCTCTCATTTTACCAACCTCTCGATGGCCTGCACTGTGTTGGCGTGTCACTTCATGAGCTCTGAAAGATGTTGTTGGTGATCTGCTCAAGTAAGGAGGAGGATGTTTGCTGCCATGCATGCTTTCCCATGCAGATTCATAGCAATCTCACCACACAGACATCATCGAAACCTTGCACTTCTTATTTCTTATGTGCTATGACTGTGCCTCTTGAGCCATGATCTTTACTTCTCCTCGATTCTCTCATGGGCTTTTCAAGGTTACTTTTAAAGAAATGAATAATTTATAGGTTCCTTGAAATAAACATAGTATCTATTTGAATATTCTTGAGAACTTATTCAGTCTGAAATCCTATGCAAATGTGTTGACCTCACCTATCTATAAACAATTGTTTATTCCATATATAGCTCAAGAACATCTTATTTTAAGAAATAAACAAATTGTACATCTGTTAAAGCATCATGATCACAATTCGAAAATATTCATGAAAGAACTTTCATTTCAAATTTGCATTTGATACATTTTTTTTGAAACTCTAACATAATATTTCGAACATATCTTGCTCAGACTATATATAGATTACTTTTTTATATACAATGTTGACTACTAGCCAAAAGATAGAAAGAAAAGTCTCCTTTTACAGGCCATCTACCACTGACGGAGTACAATTTTATGGTATGAACACCTACAAGGCTATGTAAGGATGACAACTAGAAACATAGCACATTTAAGGGGCTGACAAAATAACATTTATGAGCCAAGACGTGTGAAAAAGGAAATACACAATAAAAAAATATTTTTTGGATGTCCAATTGCATGTCATGCTCAAGATTTATCTAACAATAATAAAAGAATGTATCTAACAGTCATAAAATACAAGACAAAATGGATTAAATCTGAAGATCCAATTGTTATTAAAATTGTGTGTAACTGATGACAAATATAGAGACAACAATCGGATCGATCTCAGCTATTCATCAGAAGAGAAGAAGACAACAAAGACTGATCATCTAAAGAACAACTAAACAATATAAATATCAGTCAAGATTTCAAAATAGCATAATTTGTGCATACATGAACACAAGAGCATTCATTTGGGCAAAAGAAAAAATAGTGAGCTGATCAGACATTTCTTTGAGAAAACCAGAAAAATTGAGAGTGAGAGCAACTGATAGTCAGGCATTCAAGCATTCAAAGCTCTCCATCGACTCTCTTACTCTCACTACATTCTGACGAACGTTAAAGAGAGGAGTCTAGTCTTTAGCGACATCATCTTCACCAAACTTTTGAAGCCACACTTGATCTTTATTCTTTCATCTTCACCAAACTTTTGAAGTGTCTCATACTTTAGAGCTTTAAGTGTAGCCATCATCTATGTTGCACGAAAACGACCTTGGATGCTTCTCCGTCGTTGTCTAGATCGAACGTATGCAAGTAGAAACAGAATCATAGCAGAACAAAGAGAAGAAGAAGAGACAAGACACACTAATTTACGTGGTTCAGATTGACGATGTGTCAAACCTACTCCACGGAGCCCTACACCTGTACAACTGCCTTTTCCACTATGAAGAAACTGATATAATGCCCTAGGCTAAGAATATGGCCTTAAATACACGGAATCAAAAAGAGGAAACTGCCCAAAACTAGGCGCGCCGGAAGCGGTCTACCACTTTTCCTAGAGCAGCCAATTGCTGCACTGGCGGAAGTGGTCGACCTCCCTGGGCTGAAGTGGTCGACTACTTTTCTCATAGTGGCCGTACTCTGCTCAAATCTTCTTGGTACCGTACCGCGTGGGCTTCACCTCCCCGCACCCCCCAAGCCCGTACCTGGGTGAAGCCCGTTGAACCACTTTTATATTTTACCCTTATATTTTGGTGATAAAAAAACTTATGATTAATTAAATATATTTAATATTATATTTTCCTAATAAATATAAATTTATGGTACTATCGCTGTGTGATTTGCACTGAAAAGTTAAATCGATGTCTATTCAATATACATCGATTTCAGTTCACTAAGTGCACATAGATTCTGTTGAAAACATGGATTCTGTTAAAAACATGGATTTCACTTAAACATCGATTCCCTTGAAAAACATGGATTTCACTTAAACATCGATTCCCTTGAAAAAAACATAGATTTCACTTAAACATCGATTCCCTTGAAAAAATATGGATTTCACTTAAACATTGATTCCCTTGAAAAATATGGATTTCACTTAAACATCGATTCCCTTGAAAAATATGGATTTTACTTAAACATCGATTCCCTTGAAAAATATGGATTTCACTTAAATATCGATTCCCTTGAAAAATATGGATTTCACTTAAACATCGATTCCCTTGAAAACATGAATTTCACTTAAACGTCGATTCTCTTGAAAACTTAGATGTTACTTAAACATGGATTTTGTTCAAACATAGATTTCACTTAAACATGGATTTCATTAGAACATGGATTCTGTTCAAACACAGATTTCAAACTTAAACATCGATTTCCTTTACACTCAGATATTTCAAAATGGTTTTGGTATCTAATGAAAAGTCAAATATATTTCATTTACGTAATCTTCTGACAGAAGATCTTTTTGCTTATCTCTCTAGATCTCTTCTTTCCTGTTAGACAAAAAGGGGTTTACCTACCACTTCTGCGTGACAGCAGAAAACATAGAGGTATGAGCCTTTTTGACAGAAACACTCTTTGATCTAAATACTTTCTTCTATACTTGCAGACCTCGTAGACCACAAAATGTCAGAAAAAGAGAAGATGAGCAACGGCTAGAACTCCAACGGATTTGTTCAAGTCTACTCGAATAAAAGGATGAAGCAAGGCAAAAGAAAGGTGAGAGCTTTCCCGAAGAACATTAAAAGAGTGTACAACTAGTGAAGAACCCGAACTCCAGATACACTCAAAGGAAAAGAGAGAAAGAGCCCGAGCCCAAGAAGAAGTGTTCAAGCGTCTGAAGCCTTCAAGTTTCAAGCTCCTTCTCCTCTCTTCACTCTCTCTCTGTGGTCATTGTAATTCTAGGGGAGAGTCCGTTGCTGAGAGTTTCTGAGTTAGAGTCTATTCTTGTAAAACTCTCAACTTTGTTCTTTTTTTTCTAAGAAAAATTTATGTCCAGTTGTAGGACTGTATACAGTGTAGAACCTAGCTAGGGGTTTAAGTCTAGCAGAATCGCACTGGGATTTGTATCAGGAGGTTGACTTCTTAACCTGTAAGAGAAGTGGGCTGCCTTCTTGCTTGGGAAAGAGAAGAAGACCAGCTGGGGTGCTGGGTGTTGTATTGTCCTTGAGGGGACTGTATCCTTGGTTAGTAAAATCTCAAGAGATTACTTGGGGACTAGACATAGAACTTCTATGTGGGAAGGGCCGAACCAGGATAAATTCCTTGTGTTCTTTGTGCGATTATTTATTTGCTTCCGCACTGCTACTCTCTATCACACTCAACTAACCAAACTTTCAAGTGATAATTTTCTGTGTTTAAGTTTATATTTCAGATTTCAGAAAACCTATTCACCCTCCCCCTCTAGGTTAGCTTACTGTCGTACCAAAAGGGCCAACAAAGCCTACCCGACATAACATGTCCATACCACTGTTGTTATCTCGTAGATGCCCACTAAATTTGAGCCACATCTCAACAATCTACCTATTAAGAGATCTTACAGTCGTTGGCCAAAACACTTGTAAGGTTGACCAAATTAGGGTATATATAAGTGAGTTTACTTGTTAGCTTGTAAATAAGGCTCTTACTATGGGTTACACAGGGGTGGTGCTACTCATTCTTAAATGTAGTGAGCTACTTTGTTGCTCAGAAAGAGAAGAAGATCAATAGTTGCTGGATATTAGTGGGAATCCCAGATTGGTTGGATTTTGAGGACTTGACATAAGACTAACCTGCATCAGTAGTGAGTCATCATAAATCTTGTGTCTTTATATATATATGTGTGTGTGTGTCTAAGGATTTAGATTTTTCCACTGCAATACTCACACACATAAGTCACACGGGCTCAAGAGTAGTTGCATTAATGAATCGAAGTCATATAGATCATCCTTAGCATCTAAAATTTACAACTATCCACAGTCAACTAAATTTCTCATTTACATTCAAAAGCACACCTTTTTAATACTGTCCTTAAATTAAAAAAAAAATAAAACTAAAAAGGCCCCGCCCCCCTCGTCTTTGTTAGTTCTATCTGACTTTCATGGAGCCGATAATAGAACTCCCTCCGAACACAGAAAGTTCTTTTATATCTCTAAATTGGTGAAGAGCAATCTCATATCTTCTAAATGTCTCCTCATTTTTACTCATGCATATCACTAACTTAAGTATTGGAGAGTATTCTCTGAGATCTCCATAGCAAAACCCCCTAATTTTCCATCCTTCTTACAGATCCATCACCTGAAAGACGTGGTGCGCCGTCATTATCAAATTTCCTCACAACATACAACAATTTTTGATAGGGTGGGAGATCGAACATCTTCAAAAACTCTATATTGACAATAACAACGAACTTACTAAAGGTACAAGTATTTGATAGCACTCCTCCCCCAAGCTCCCAATACACACAGCCCGGAGCTCTCATCTCCCTTCGATGACGGATGAGAAGACCCATAGAGAAGCTCGCACCAATCCGACGGCGTAGATGAGGCGGATTGGCTCAGTGGGTGTACGTGTCAGCAAATCCAGCCGCCAATTTCTCCTTCAGGCCCTTGCGCAGGATCTTGCCGGAGGGGGCCTTGGGAATGCTCTCCACGAAGAACACCCGGTGGAGCCGCTTGTAGAACACCACCTGCTGGGAGATGTACCGCTTGATCTCGTCCTCTGTGATGGCCGTGGAGCCGTCTGAACGTCGCACCGCGAAGGCCACGGGGACCTCCCCGGCTGCTTCATCCTTCATGCTGGAAAAAAAAATTAAAAATTTTTAGTACATGATTACCCATCAACAAGATTTTTTTCGATTACATAAATTTCCTCAATGAATCCACATCTGCGAATTGTCGCATAAAATTAAATGGGGAAAAAAGGGTGTTTTGTAAATTTTCCTTTTTTATTCTTATAAAAGAGAACTTACTGTGGTTATCATTTGGGTTTTTTTGTAAACATGCCCCTACAAATTATCTTATTCATATGCATATTCTCTATTTCACCAAGGTCAAAAATACTTCTGATATATTCGAATGTGAGAGTTTTACTCATAGAATTATGAATCTACCCATGTCTGACGGACATTTCTGATATATTTTTCTTCCTTTTCTGCAACACAATTTTTACGCTACAAAAACCAGTAGATGCGCCAAGTTTAAGTAACTACATGTACCAGAGATGTTTCTGGTTCTTCAAAATGTCAGGAAACAAATGCAAATATGGTATTTTAGAGTGGTGTTCATACAAAATGCCCTTTTTATTTTTCACTACCGGGAACAAACAACCACAGACGACGATTATAGGGGATTAATTAGGTAATTAATTGTGTTAAGCTAACTTACGGGACGACGGCAGCGTCGGTGATGTTGGGATGGGTGACGAGGAGGGCCTCCAACTCGGCGGGGGCCACCTGGAAACCCTTATACTTGATCAGCTCCTTCAGCCGGTCCACGATAAAGATCTCCTCGTCGTCGTCCACGTATCCGATGTCGCCGGTGTGCAGCCACCCATCTTTGTCGACGGTCTTCGCCGTCGCCTCCGGTCGTTCAGGTAGCCTGTCATAGTTAATAAGCTAGATTATTTACTCTAAAATTCTAAATATGATATTAAATTTTTTTTTCCAGTTTTTGGCTTCTATAGTATACCCCTCCGCTCCTCTAAGATATAGCTGCAAATGTTTTGATATATCAAGGGTACTTTAATTTGATCATTCATAAAAGATAAAAGTCAGGGATTAGATATAGAAAATTTGTTCATGGTAAAAAAAAAATAGATATACAAAAAATTGTTAATATCAAAGTGGGTAAGTTGTCCCTCTCACATATGATTTGGATATGGCCACAGTATCAAAGTGGGTAAGTTGTCTCTCTTGCGTACGTATGATTTGGATATGGCGTAGAGAGGAAGAGAGAACATAATATTCCAAGTGCATCCTGTCCCCCATGGTGGAGTGTGGGTACTCTGAAACTGAGATCAAATAAAACATGTGACGGAAGATGCCCACACATATATGGAGATAGACTGTGGTGCCCTGGTCGAGCTGTACGATAAGAACCACCATCTTTGTACCACACTTAAAATTGAAAAAGTCTACTATTTATGTGATTAGCAATCTATTAAAATAAAAATATATATTATATTAATATATAAACATAACTGTTAAATAAGAGATGAAAGTATTAAAACACAGCTCTTCAAGAGGGGATAGAGAGAGGTGACCTAGTGAAGTTGACCCAGTGGGGTTGATTATGCGGGATTGAGGCCCAAAAGTGAGGAGAGAGATATTTGTCAAGGGCAAATTATTCTTTTTATTTTTTTAACTCAATTATAATCGAGTTATATAAATCAATGAAATCAAATAGTGACGACACATATGACCATAAGTTTGGTTGCTCCCTCGTCAAGAAATCTTCGCAGGTGCGCCGTCAGTGGAGCACATGTTGGTGCTTATCCATTGGGACATGCACTTCTCACCATGTACCCTACCACTCCGCTCTGGTTGTGGTTGCAGTTGGCCGGCCACTTTCTTCTTGAGAATTTCATTAAAGAGAGCATGATATCGCATGATATCCCTCTCTTTTTTCTTGATCACACATCGTGGTTTTGCATTATTTCCATCTCCTCTTTTGATGACAGAAGCTAGCTAGAAATCCTCATAATGTGGTCAGGAGCAAAGAGGATACGTATATAGTCCTTCATAATTAATTCAAGAACAAAATGGTTGTGGGCATGGAAGGTTTTAGTGGCACCCACCAATTCACCAATTGGTACGTGAGTGACGACAAGTGAGGTAGACAAATCACATCCACTGCTCTTGCAACCAGAAGCACCCACATGCCTGTCTCCTCTTGCTAGCTAAAGCCATTGTCCTTTACCTACCTGTCACTATATCTTAATAATTTCGTCATCATGAAGTCACTTTGGTCCCAAGATCTATGGTTTCTTGTATTGTATTGCCTTTCTCAAAATCTTTAGATTATGCGTATCCTTAGTTTTAACATATATGATTAATTAATGCATGATCGACCCCTATATATTAGACGGTTCCAGTAAGTACACTTCACTGGTTACACATTTGTTTCCCCTTTTACATGTTTGCATTTAGAATTCTGCACTCTGCTTGATATAAGATGAGTCATAGCTTCATCTTATAGATAATGAATATATACGGAGAACTGTCAACGGGCTGGGTTTGGACTGGCCCAGCCCAAACCCATCTTTAGTCCGTAACTAATTTGGCTTGGCCCAACCCAGTCTAAATATAGTGGATCTATATTATCTTAGCCCATGCAAGTCCGTCTATTTGATCAAATTAGTATCACATGATTTGATCCCAAGTTTATCTTTATCTGTTTATATTATATATATATATATATATATATTAATTTTCACCGATCTTACTTAAATCAGACATGAGGCACACCGAAATCATAAGTTGAATTTTAAAAATTTTAAAGAAAGACTTAATATTTAACTGAGTAAGCCTCTCTTACAACCGAAGAATTCCAATGTCAACGTAACAGCAGAACTCACTCTCATTTTGTCAAAGTTCATAATATTAGACTGAGTATTAAATCTTCTTTAAATTATAAATTAAAATCATCAATATTTATTCATGGGCGAATCGTGATCCTACCAGTTGGGCTCGTTTCCGGCCATTTTCTCCCCGGTGGTAGATTTCTTGGTCACGCTCTCCCGGGCTGGGGCCCTTCCATCCCTCCCGCCGCCACCTGATTTCTTATGGAGGAGAAATACTTAGTGCACACCTATGGTACGTGCACTAACTTAGGCACACCCACTAGGGGTGTGCCACTTGTTCCTTAGGGTTTGAAAAAGTTGATTGAGGGAGATATTATAATCCCCAAGGAACACATGGCACAACCCATAGACGGATCTAGAGAAGGACCAGTGGGGTTTTGTGACCCCACTGGAATTTTAAAACTCTATTGATGAGTCTAAAAATTTCTATTAAATTAGTTTGGTTGGAAATTTTCTTAAAGGAGTGACCCCACTGAAAATTTTTCTGGATCCGTCTATGGCACAACCCTAATGGATGTGCCATGCTTAGTGCACACTAAGGTGTGCACTACGAGTATTTCTCCTTATGGAGAGCCCCACTCTCTGGCTCACCCTCCGCCTCCCCCACGGCTGCAACAATCAATCACTGCGTCTGAAACTTTGACCCCCGACGTTGGTGGCTGGTTCGACGGGCCAACCCATCTAAGCCCGATAAAAAATGAGCCTAATTTCTGGTCCATGTTATGGGCTCAGACTGAATAATCATATTTCAGATGGGCTATTTTACCGGTCAACTTGATAGATTTATGGGCTGGCCCAACCCATTGACACCCATGTAACATACTATACGTATGTATACACTCCCATAAGCTAGAATAGACATGCATTATGGTCAGACTGTTCCTGTTGAGTTGCGTATATAGTGGTCATCTTCTAAAAAAGATATATATTAAAAAAACCGGGAAAAAATAAGCGATCATGGTTCTCAACGTATATAACCTTCAAAGAAGGCTTTTAAGAGCCCGTTGTTTGCACTTAATGTAGAAGCTTTATAAGATTTTCTAGGAGAAGGAAAAAAACAAAGTCGAAGGGGAACTAAAAATGAAGGAGCTGAAAGAGAGGATCAAAGGTAGCTAATTACGTACCTTTCATGATCTGGGCTCCCCGGATGCAGATCTCGCCGGGATGGTTCCTGGGGAGGGACGCGCCGGTCCCGGGGTCGACCACCTTGAGCTCGGAGTTCCTCACCACGGTCCCGCAGGATCCCAGCTTCGTCTCGAATGGCTCCTTGGCGAACCCCAGGCACATCGACAGCACCCCCACTTCCGTCATCCCGTACCCCTGCGGCAATTTAATTCACAATATAATTACCATTAGTTGTTTTGTGCATTAGAACAAGAACTAGATCTCTGTAGCTAGTCATGGATAGACCAGATTCTCCTCCCGTGGGGAAGCCGTCGTGGTCGTTGTGGGTGGGTGGGCCGGAGAGAGAGAGAGAGAGAGTAGCTAGCAGATGTATGAACACTGCCACAGTAGTTAGCTAACTAGCCAGTTAGAAAGATGTCTTGGGATCTATTCACCTGGCCGATCTTGGCTCCGGGGATCTTGGCCCGGAGGGCGTCTTCGAGCTCCTTGCCGATGGGCGCTGCCCCGTACATGATAATACGGATGGAGGACAGGTCGTAGCGGTCGACGGCGGGACTCTTGACGAGCGCCAGCACGATGGGCGGTACGAAGGGCGCCACAGTCACCCGGTACTGCTGCACCAGCTCCATCATCGCCACCACCTCGAACTTGGGCATCACCACGATGGTCGCCCCAGCCCTCAGCCCGCACATCAGCACAGCGTTCAGCGAGTAGATATGGAACATGGGCAGCGAGCACAGCAGCACGTCATCCTCCCGGAACCACAGGTTAGGGTTCTCTCCACCCAGCTGCTGCGCTACGCTCGTCACCAGCCCCCGGTGAGTCACCATCACCCCCTTGGCAGCCCCGTCGTCCCCGACGAGAACGGCAGCGCCACGACGTCGTCGGGGCGAACTCCACCTCGGGAGCCTCCCCTTCGTCCGCCGCCGCCAACTCCGAGAAGGGCATGCACCCCTCGGGTGCCGCCCCCTCGTCCGTGCACACGATTGTGACTCCCTCCAGTTCCCGGATCTTGTCGACATACGCGGCCTGGGTCACCACCAGCCGCGCCCCTGCAGCCCTGGCCTGCTTGTGGATCTCGGCGGGCGTGTAAAAGGGATTCGCAGTCGTGGTGGCAGCGCCCCGGTAGGACGCGCCGAGGAAGGCGAAGGCGAACTCGGGGAGTTGGGGAGGAGCAGCATGATGACATCCCCACGACGAACGCCGGAGCGATGGAGGCCCGCGGCGACACGGCGGGCGGTTAGCTCCACCTCGGCGTAGGTGTATACGCGGCCGGTGGGGCCATGAATGATGCAGGGCTTGTGGGCGACGGCGGGGAGCTTCTCGAAGCAGTAGACGTGGGCCGGGAGGTGGTCGGGGATGGCGATGTCAGGGAGCTTGGAGCGGTAGATGATCTCCTCATGGGAGGGGGCGGAGATGGAACCCATTTGAAGTACTACTGGTGTAGCGCACACACGCAGAGAGAGAGAGAGAGAGAGAGACTGTGTTAATGGAAAGGTGGAGAGGAAGAGCGCAGGAGGAGTGTGGGTGGGTTGCCCAGCGTCTTCTCTCAACCTCCCTGAGAAGGAGAAGACGGGTGGGGGAGAAGCTAATATAGTGGTGGAAGAAGATACAGGGACCACATATGCTTTGTAACTGGGCGCTATGTGCCTATATTGCGTGGGAAGGGGAGTGCACGACCATATGACTGCCTAGATTTACAACTTAGACTAGATAATATAAACCCCCCATAGAAAAGGTTAGACGAGAGATTAAACACTAATTTTGATCTGGTCAGGTTAGAATGTTGAAAGAACCATATATTTTTCTTTAATTATTAGTTGAATTGGTTTAGATGCTCACCTGAATCCTTTTCCAAAAGAAAATAAAAGATATATATAGAGAGAGAGAGAGAGGGAGAGAAATCTAGAGAGGGCAAGCTGAATTATTTTCAATTTTGAGGTGAACATATCCTATATTTAAAATATTATAGGTAGATGACAATACAGAAAGCGCTTTGTGATCAGCTCGTTTTATCATCCATCTGAGTTATAGATTAAACAGTTGGCAAAAAAAAAACTTGTCTTACTACTGCAGATCATGAACATAAGAGAGCATCCGATCGACTTAAGTTCATGACTAACCTTATTTGTCCTATTTGATCTCACGATTGAACATTAACCAAGATAGGAGAAACAATCGAAATGGTAAAGCAACAAATGACATTCGTACGTAGTTACAGTTCTCAAGTTACTAGTATCATTCAAAATTTAAATCAGAGCAGAGAGTCAAATTTCAGTTCAGATAATAACTCATCTCACATTTATCAGCTTTTAATTGTGTAGGGGATTTTTCTCATTTGACCGGTCGCATTATGTGCAAGGGCAGGGGTTGGTGAATGCTAGAAGACCGAAGACCCACACAACTAATTAAGAAGAGAGACATATATCCGGGTCATCATCTTAGTAGGCGAAGTATGAAGGAAAAGACCGGGGAGAGGGGGTTGGTGAAAGCCAGGAGAGAAGACCCATACAAACTAAGAGGAGAAACATATCCAGATCATACGACGGAAAAGACTGGGGAGATAGAGAGGCCGGCGGTTGGTGAGACAGGGATGCCTAGAAGAAGATAAGCACACATGGCAAACTTCCACACACAAGGAATAGATTACATCTTCACCACCATATGAACACATGGATCTAGTTTCTACAATACAATACACTGCATTAACGTCAGGCATGGAACTAGTTGGGTGTTATCTTAATTAATCAGACTGATCGGACGGTCCACGTTTACCTTACTTGAAGATATATAATTAATATATCATTTCCAATTTATATTTCATTCAACACTTGGCATGACTTATCTCTTGAGGTTAATCCCGGGAACAAGAAAAGCTAAGTTCGCATGTTGTATAGATCTGCTGAAACTCGAATTTAAATTCAAAATTAAGAATTAATTAAAAAAATTTATTATTTTTTCCTCTATGCTTACCAAAAACAGAATATATTCGCATCTCTCTCTTATCTCTCCATGCCCAGTTGGGACTCAGATAGGATCACCCAACTTGATCTCGTTCATGCCGAGCTTTCGACTCTGTTGACGTGATCGTCCTATGTGACTCTAGCGGAGGTTATATCATACGAGAAATATTTGCTACATATATATAGAGGAGGTGTGATTCACATCTCTTCTTTTTTGGGTGTTGATTAAATTGATGTGATGAGACGTCTATTTCGATGTGTGTGCATAATAATAGATGTGGAAATTTTATTCATTAAAATCACTCTAAATGTTAAGATTCACCTATAGATATTATTTATAATTGAGTGAGGTCATTCTATTTGGAAAAAAAAATAATCAAAATAATTTAATGAAAAAGTTTGTCTATTAAAATTTTGGAAATCCGGTGCGCACTCCCATGGAGGGCATGCGGTCGCTGTCTCACCAACCCTCGCCAGGACGGTGCCAACGGTGCCACCGCGTCAGCGTTTAGCAACAACTCCCGCTGGTCAAGGATTAGCAACATCGCAAGCGCGGGAACATTTTTTTTTTAAAACCACAAGCTCCCCTTTTTTTGAACGGGATATGTATAAAGATTTGACCAAATTTTATAATATTTCTTTTAAACGGCGAGATTTTAGTTCAATGTCGTGAAAATTCCTTTTAGGCGAACATTTACTTATATAACGATTATTCTTGGTCTACATGTCATTTTGAGATGTAAATCTTTTCCACCAATGAAGGTCTCCTCGATTGCCGGACAGAGGAAGGTGAGTCAAGATAAGATTAGCTAAAAAAACTCAAGGTTTTCACTTTTTTACTCTAGTACCAAACTTTTTATCTTAGTTGAATAAGTAAACTCGTAGAGATAATGGGATAGGTGAGGTTGCTATTTGGATGAAAGGTTGCTAAGACATATAATATTATAAACGTCATTTTGATAATTGTGTAGGATAAGTTAACATAAAGTTAGATAGAAAAAAACACAAGATTTTCACTTTTTTGTTTTATTATAAAACTTAGGATCTTAGTAGAATTGCTTCACTATCTTAGTAGAATTTCTAAAATAATATAAAGTGATAATTTATCAGCAGTTTATCCTAGATAATGGATTATTAGAGATTTTACCTATTCATATTACCGAAATGCGTATCTTCTTACCTACACAAATAATTCGCCTCTATCAAGCTTTCGGCATAATCACAACAAGAGACGAGATTCAAATTTAAAAACCCCTAAAAGTCAAAAAGAAAAAGAGAGGTATAATGCCAATTACGACCAGCCTCCAGACGTCATTCCCGAGAGCCTTGGCCTTGTACGATAGTAGATCGGGTGCTTTTCACTTTCGATTAAGGCACTGTTTGGTTTGGCTTCGGCTGAAGTCAGGATCGACAAAAGCCAATTTTGCAGGTGAGGTGTATAGACGATGAGAATTTAACCTTGTCACCTGTGCCATGCTTGCGAAAGATGAGTCACTGTTAAAGAAAGGAAAAAATAAAAACAAAACAACTGCCGCAAGCTTGCCCGCCACGTCACCCTCGCGGCGCTTTCGAGGGCGATTTCACAAAAGTGGCACGGGAGTCGCTTTTGCGAAAGCAGACATTGTGTTTTCCTACTGTCTATCTCTCTCTTCTCTCAGAATCGACACACGTGCGGAAGCTGATGACACCCAGAAATATTAGCAATGATTGTAAAGTTGTCAAAGATTTTACACCTCAAAATCTCCCCAATTTCATTTCCAAACAGTGCCTAAGACTCTTTTACGTCATAGAGATTTATTGTCGCCGATATCACAAGTGCATTACTGTGAGGGGTCTGGACTCCCTCAAGGTCGTCATCCAAGAAGGAAATCGATAGCTTTCCCAAATCGATAATGGCTCTTCCACTCCTTAGTGGCCGACTTCTTCCGCTCATCCCCTTGATAAGCTCACTAAGCGTATCTCTTCCTCCCTCAGTGAGTATCTCCGCTAGATGTGAAGCCTCAAGATAACATTGATCTATATGCTCAGAGGCCAGTTGTCATTGTTCTTAAGTGGTTTGCGCAGAGTCTTCTACCTTTTGGCCATGTCTTTGTCAAGATAGCCCTATCAGATAAGACTTTTGATCTCATCCTTAAGCTGCTAGTGATTCTTGATGTAGAGGTCGTGATCTTGTTGGCAGTTGCAGTGCTTCCGCTAGTCCCGTAGTTGTGTACTCGACTTCAGCAGCTCAAGCCACTATAGGTACTCCTTGTCCTTGATTTCTTGGTAGACTTCATAGACTGGAGTGGCAAGTGGAGTGTAGTCCTCATACTTCCACAGGGTTGATTAGATGGACGTTTCTTATTTTCTTCATCATTCTACTTGGGGGAGTCATAACAGGTGGATAAGACTTTCTCATGCTCTGCATGATGTAGAGCCAATGTGATTAAGTCAGTGAGGTTGCAGGGGATGGAGGACCTGCTTCCACTGTAGTCTCACATCCTAGGTACCTTAGTGAGGGCATTGATAGTAGAGACTATTTGAGCTAGGGGATATGGACAGTCTCAATCTAGAACCAGATGATGCAGTCCCAGAGTTTTTCCCCTTGGGCCTACTTAAGGGCGCCGAGCAAGACAGCGACAGACTTCGATGGTTCACTTTCAATAAAGCTCTCCTTGAAGAGCTTGTTGAGTTGTCAGAAACTTGTGATGTAGCCTGGTGATAAGGCCTGGAACCAGGCCCTAGAACTTTGCACCAGGGTGGTGGCAAAGGCTCGTCACCTGATAGCATCTAAGTCTCTCTGCAAGGGTATCAAGTCTCGAAGTTGTCCAAGTGATCGATCAGATCTCCTAGACCGTCATAATGCTTCAATGTAGGAAGCTGGAGCCTGGATGGTAAGGGGGGCCTCCAAGATCACTTGGGCGAAGGGTAGTTGCTCCTCCTCGTCATCAAAGAGACGACTTCGTCTCTCTTGTGGGGCCTTGATGAGGTGCTCTAGCTTGGAGAAACGTTGTTCGAAGTCCAAGAGTTAGCGACCAACTCTGGGTTAGGATGAGAAGGGGATGGAGGTGTATCCCCTCTACCAAAGGGACCCTATCTGTCAGGTGTCTAGTAGCAGTGGTGATGGCAGCAACGGTAGCATCAATTGAAGGAGATGTCAGTAGTCGAGAGATGCTTCTTCTCCCTTGTAGGTTGGAAGAAGCCTCTTAACCCTTCTGATGAGGGGGTGTTGTAATACCCTATAGCATCATTTCTAATGATGTGCTTGCCTTTAACGATGAAACAACCACTGGCAGTGTGACCACTATGGTGCAAAATCTCCACGCGGGAAGGATTAGATGGAGATCACCGAGATTGCCCCCCCCCCACCCCCCACTTGAACTATCGTCAATTCTATGAGCCTACCCATCTTCTCATTGAGGGAGATGATGGCTTGGGGACCTACTTCTTGGTGGCAACCTATTGCCGAAGAGATTGGGGGAAGGAGAGCTCCCACAACAGTGCTTGGAATGGCACCAGAGACGGAATGAGAGGATTGTGAGACCTTGCTTGGTAGGGCACTCGTCGTCGGGGTCTTTCCCTTGTCACCTCCCTTCTTTCTATTGTTGTTGCTCTTGCGAACAACAGTCGTGGGTAGTTTTCCCACATAGATCGCCAAATGAGGAGGGTCAATCTTGAACTTTGATGTAGATCATCTGATGGCTTAGATGATGAGAAGATCTACAAGATGAACAAAAGATCAAGGGTCTTAGGGTTTTGATCCCGAGAAAAATCTTTCGACGCCTAAGTCAGTAGGAGCATGCATGACCTCAAGCAAGAGAGAGTCGATTTGAGATCGCACTCCACCAGCCTGAGTATCAGATGAGTCTTATCTTAGTGCAAGGATATATTCCTCTGGGTTTTATGGGTTGCACCTCCGTAGGTGGTTCCTCAAGACATCGAGGTAGTTAAGACTCTGATCGTGGGTATAACTTTAGGTAGTGGCCATGAGGGGCTTCAATGCTTTTTATTATTATTATTGGTTCGGTAGCCTAGTGGTCCACTAGGCGCAACGTAGAAACCCAAGGCACCAGGGTTTGTGTAACACCCGGCTTCCAGGCTTTCCGTCCGGTGTCTTGGATGACTGGCCACTAATGCGTCTGAGTTGGGCGACGTGTTAGTGTCACGTCATGAGTGTCCGACGCGACAGTCATCCTTGTCACGATCATTTTGTGCGTCACATTCTTGTCGCGCCCCGCTTTCCTGTCGCGTTCTTGTCACGACCGATCAACGGGTCGCGACAGTGTTCCATTATTTTGTTCATCTGATGCCTATCAGGGTGGTAGGCGTGTCAGTACGACCTGTCGGGTTGTTGCGGCATCCCTGAGGGATGCGTTCTTATCGCGGTGCGTTGACCTATCGCGTTAAGGTCCTTAACGCGATGCGTCGCCCCATTGCAACTTGGGTGCCGAAGGCTTAAGGCCTTGGCTGGCGACCCCTTCCCCCTTTCTCCCTCCTTCCCCTCTCTTCTCCCCCTCTGGCGGTGCTCCGCCTCCCTCTCTCCCCTTTGTGTGTTTCAGGCAAGGAGGAGGGTCGTGCTCGTGTTCCCGACATCGTGGAGCTTGCGTGGAGCGAGGAGGAGGTGGCCAATCCGATGTGAAGGGCCCTTATGGGTTCGTTTCTTCTTGAAAGGTAGGGATTGCTTGTACTCTTCTCGATCCAGGTGGATTGGGAGCTTCTCGTGCTTTCTAGTTAGTTTAGATAGCTCCTCCATGCTCCCCTCCCTCGTGTGGTATGTGTGTGGCTTATGGGAGGCCCTGGGATGGAGCATCCCGTGGGTCTGCCTCTCTGCTGGTGTCGCAATTGCGGTGCGCATCACGACACCAAAAGAGGTGTATGCCCGGTCGGACGCGACCTTGTCACGACACGTTGCCCCGTCGCGATATGGATCGCTGTCGCTACGCATTTCCCCGTCGCAATAGGGTTGCTATCACCGTGCCCTTCCCCGTCGCGATGGTATTGCGATGGCTAAGGGGGACGCGACAGTACCTGTGTTGCCTCGGGTGTTTCCGTGGACCCGTTAGCGTGTCTGCGTGTGCCCTAGGGCAGGCTTGCCCTTAGGACCTTCTGGTGGGGAACGCAGCAGGTTACCTTGCTGCATTCAGTGACCGAAGGTGACACCTTCGTGGCCGTGTCCTGGCAGCGGTGCCAGGAGGGTCGCATCTATCTAATAATCGATTGGTCGACGGTCTATTGATTATTAGCAGAGCGATGCTTTCCGTATCGACTGATAGTGTTCCGAGGCTCTGGATCTTTCATATGTGCTTTTGGTTGGCCGACGGCCCTCTCGAGGTTCTGTGCGTGCCTCGTGCTTGATGGGCTTGTCGTGGGTTACAAGCCAGTAGTTCGGCATGGTTTTTGTTGTACTTACCCTGCCTGTTCGCCCGGTGCTTGGCACTTGAGGGCTTGTCCCATTCAGAGGTTGTCTTTATTTCCTGGGACCCCCATCCTCGGGAGCCTGTTGAGGGAGTGCTCCAGGCTACGAGCATGCTCGAGTTGGTAGCTGAGTTAGCGGACTCTAGAGCTGAGGGGAAAACGAGGTTTGGACAGCGACGCTGAGTCATTTGTAGAGCTCTCTTGTCTGGGGTGGGATGCTGAGGTGGTTGAGGTGGTTCTTTTCTCGGTGCGGCCCAGACAGTCCTTGTCTCACTGCCTCTCTCTGTGTTGGTTTCGGAGCCACGTAGTGGTTCTAGGCGTGGGGCCGCAGCTTGGCCAGGCTACGGTGGTGCATGTGCTCTTGTGGTGTTCTGTGGCGGCTCTATCTCGCTCTTCCGGGGAGGTTAGAGGCAGGAGCCAGACTGGCGAGCAGAGGGAGTGGCTGGTGTGTCCTCCTCTTGGCTTCCAGTGGCGGTGGCTTCGTTGCTATTGTTGTTGTGACGGCGTTTCCTCACGACGTTTCCAAGTGTTATCCGTTACCCTAGCTTGCATGGAAGTTATAGCCTGGTCGTGCCTAGTTTCCGCTGGCATCGTTGGTCTAGCCTTGCTGGCCCGTGCTTCCGGTGGTTTCTGCTCCAGTGTTCTCTTGGTTCTGTAGTCCTGTTCTTGGGTGCCAGTCTGTGCTGGCACTAGTGTGTGTGGTTTCCCGACCTCGTGGTGTGTCTGGGGTGGTTTTGCTTGTGGGCTTTTGACCATGTGGAGGTTTAAGGTGGTTGTGCTTGTGGTGAGACGTCGTTCTCACTTGGTTGTTCCGTGGTCTCGGTGGGTGCGCCGAGGGTTGCTTCCACTTGGTGCCCGACTCCATTGGTTTTTGCGGGAGTCGTGCGTGTGTCATGACCTTGGTTGGTGGTCGTGGAGTTGCATTGTTTTGTTCCGCTGCTTTGCAGTACCCTGCTATAGTTGTTCCTCGCTTTACAGCTTTCTAGTGTAGTTTTCCTATTTTCAGAGTTCCTGCTGCTCTGGCTGGTGAGGAACTGGTAATCCCTACTGGGTCTTGTTCGCGAGACTCACCCCCCTACTCTCTTCAGCTAGGGGCTCGTCGTCGCAGGAGCTCGGTGTTGGACGGGTTTACGGAGGCTACTGTGGCGCCGTGTGCTGTCAGCAACAGTGAGAGCGAGTGTTGTGAGCTCTTGTACCTGAGTGAGTTGAGAGTTGTGCTTTGCAAGTTCTCGGGGTATGCCCCTTAAGGACTGGACATTTCTTTTTGTACATGTGCTTTTATTTGGGACATGTTATACAGACTTTTGTATATTGTATATCTTTTTATAGTTATTTAAATTCAGTACATATCTCACTAAACTATTTCTTCTAACCCTTCTGGGTCTTCGGATCCCTGGGTGGCGACATGAACTTCAGGGTTCCTAGCGGGGGTCCGGGAGGTTGGGTCATTACAGTTTGAACCTCGATTGCCTCCCACCCACCCATTCGCTTCCTCCAGATGACCACTATAAGAAAAAACGGCTTCTTTGACAGCCAACTTCTGCCGAAAAAAAAGTTACTGATAGATTTTTGATGGAAGATGGTCGTCTGATGGTGCTTGTCGCTAATTATGGATGGAAACAAATTCTGTCGAAAATTCATTGGAAATTTTCAATTAAATTTCCATCACAAAATTTATCGACAAATATCATCATAATTTCCTAGACTTCCTATTTTTGACCGATGTTTTGTGTCAAAAATTCCATCGAAACTTTTTCGATGGATGTCATTTCGTCAAAAAATTTGTCAAAAAGTCCTTATGTTTTATTTAAAATTTTAGCTTTTTTGGTAGAAAAAAATTCATTGAAATAAATTATGCTAGAATGTCGTGCATATTTTTAGTTACATTTAAAAAATCATAAAAAGCCTATTTAAATAAAAAAATCTAAATAAACAAGCAGATCTACCACAACACATAAATTAATAATTACATTAAATATAAAATTCAAAAGTATCAATTTTTTCAATAGAATAAAAAGGGTTTTACAAATATACCCCTCTAAATGTCTATGTTTTGCATATATATCCTTAATCTAAGTATATTATCATATATACCCTCTATTTACATGAAATGATGTGGTTATACCCTCGTCTTAACTCTCGTTAGTTTTACTTAGGTTAAAGTTGTGTTAATCGACACAATGACTAATAATCCTCGTACTAACCCTAAACCCCCACTCACGCACCTACCTTTATAGCTGGGAGTCAGAGGCGGTTGTGGAGACTGCCTTTGTAGGTGTTCTCTCCTTCGTCATGGCTGTCGCAAAGTGCTTGGCTGCCCGCCTCATCTGGGAGCACCTCCTCCTGCTTGCCGCATGTCGCCCTCTTTCCACAGTGGTGGCAGTGGTTGTAGAGCCGCCACCCCCCCAACCAATGCTACTGCTACCAACAACAACGTCACCATGAAGGGGATGCAGATCTAGGGGCAGTCGTTATATCTAGACATGTGCCATGTCATTACCACACAGACAGAGGACAAGTGTATGCTCAACTCTTGCCGCCACCTCCAACAGGAGAGCTTCGAGGTCACCTACCTTCCCCATGTGCAAGGATGGGCTCATCAACCTCGACCGCCTTTCCGAAGCCATCTATCCTAACAACGGCCTCGTCTATATCATGATCGTCAACAATGAACTTGGTATCATGCAGTCGATCACTGAGATCAATGGTCAACAACAAAATTGTCTACACCAATCCCATGCATGTGTGGGACAAGGTCTCCGACAACCTCACCAGCTTCACAACCCCCTTCTCCCTCAAGGTGATAACCCCAACGACACCCTCACCTTCTTCCTTGCACCCTATGGCTCCATGTCCCACAACAACTTCGGAGGCAGGGTCCTCATCCTGTTCATTGTCACCCCATCTTGCATCGCTCCACCATCGATCCCCATGAAAGCCATCTAGTTGGACACTTACAACTTCTAGTTATGAGTGCCCTGCAAGTCAACTCACATTAGCGATGACACTTATAATCTTGTACTAATTTCTTTTGGTAATAATATAAATGGCATCTTCTCACTTTATATTGCATGCATAGGATGATGTTTATATATTGTGATGTCCACGGATCTGTGCAATGAGGATTAGGATCATGATGAGATCATGATAATAAGACATATCCTCTTTAAACATAGATCATAAATATTCCTGGTCATAGGTTACTCGAGAAGGACATCGAGATAATTGGACAGACCAGTGTACTATATACTCGTTCATATGATGGAGGCAACTGGTCTCATAGTTATTTGTGTGGCGACACTAGGGGTATAGTGCAAGTGTTCATTGGAGAATGAGTTCACTAAATGATCTGCTCTTAGAATGTTGTATGGTTGATGATACCTAATTGTCAAACAGCAATTCTATGGTCATGATTGTGTAACTGGCCCTTTGACTTGAAATAACAAGGATGCCTTGTTTGAGTACTCTATTTTTTGATACCGAAGTTATTGGTCTGGAAGCTCCAGATCTAGTACAACTAGTTATTGGGAATGGTAGCCAATCTTACGAAGGCATTTGAGTGTCAATAGATGATCATCTACTCTCGATATCATGAGAGGAATATCGTGTGTGTTCTTACTTAAGCAAATCACTAGTTAGGGTCAATCAGATTGAGAGAGAAGTAGTTCTCTGGGAGAATCTGATAAGAGTAAGAATCAAATGGATTCAGTATTGGCCTGATTGCACCATGCCTAATGTAGTGCCCTAGAAAATTTTCTTAAGTTATTTTGTAAATTGTATGTTTATTTCTGCATGAATTTGAATGCTGGTTTGCGAGCAACTTGGCATCAACATCTCTTGGCGTTAAGCCCTGTTAGCGTCAAGATCGCCTGCCATTTAATTCCTGTTAATGACATACTCTTGTATCATTTATTATTTTTTGAATTTCTTGAATTTTGGGCAAGCTCGTAAACGACACTATCGATGGACGTTTACATTGTTCCTGACGACAACCTATGTTGACGTTAAGCTGACTTGCCTATTTTTGATATTTCCATTTCGAGAGATAGAGAGAGATAGGCCATTTTAAGGTGAGTTTAATGCGTAGATCTGAGCGTTTTGCATCCTAGGGTCAGGATTCAGGCTGGCCATTGCGTAGGAGATCTTTATAAGACTGGATTTCGCAACTAGATAGGGGTTTTCACACTGGTTTTTGGAAGAGAGAAAGAGGGCCGAGGAAAGGGGTTGCAGTGCTGGTTCGTGAGTTCTTGAGGCTTCTAGACCAAGGTGGTACATCCAACTTCGTGATCAGGAGCTCATCCAAGCGGAGGAGCCACGATTGGAGGCGGATTGGAGCGGTTGAAGTCGAAGGAAAAGGACTACCTTACAGACGAGGCGGGCATCTTCGAGCTTAGAATTGTCACTACAAAAGGAGGGATTGAGGCAAGTTGCATGGGGGTTCGGTTTAGAATATGTTATACTAAGTAGTTATCATTTTTACATATTTTAACGCATGAAAATAACTTACGGGAAAGGGTAGAAGACCTGTTATTCCATGTAGGGTTTTATGTGTTTTCTGTGCATAAGAACTAGACGTCCAGATCGCTTGCGTCTATTTCTTATTAACGGCGGCAACGACGGCCGTTTACTTCATGTGAGCAGCATTCGTTTTCCGACCTTTATTATATGTAAACGGCACTATGTGCCGCCGCTAGGATAAGTTAACGGCGTTATGTGCTGCCGTCTATTGAGGCTTAACGACAGTGTGTGTGGACGTCTACTTCAGTAAACGCCATATACCCCGCCGTTAAGTTTATCAGTACCATGTTTCGCCTGAAAAAATTGATTTTAATTGCCTATCTATGATCCATGATGATATGGGGTTTCGGTCAGGTTATGAATTGTGAGTTTTATTACTGTTATATTATGGACAGGTTGTTGTAATGATGTTTAGACCGCATAAACGTGTGAAAAAACATTTTGTTATGTTAGTGGGATTAATAAGAAGAAAAGCAAACTGATTGTTGACGTGATTCATGTTAGAAAGTTATAGTTGAGACTGCAATATAGTGATATACCAGTTCCTGTACAAAATTATATAGTTTTCTCACTGAATGTATCATGCTAGTTAGGTTAAATTAGTGAAATTCAATTATGAAAAATAGTTATGTAGTTCAAAAAAATGTAAACTTTTGCATGTGCATAGTATATCCTGATTCTGATTTCTATCAAAATTTTGGAACTTTTAGACATGTGTACCTACTGTAATAAATTTACTAATAGTAGCTATCATGTAGAAATTGAATAAATATGAGAATATGTGCATGAAAGAACGTGATTACATTTAGTGCCAAGTTAGGGGTCTGAGAAATAGGAAATGAAATTTCAGAACTAAAAAGAAACATACTATAGATCATTTCATTTTCATATGTTAGAATTGCATGTAATGTAAGGATACTATATATATATATATTAGAACATGCATTGAAATGAATGCCAATAAAACATTGCTATATTAGAGATTCCTACAAGGAACTACACCGTAGATGCCCCTATGGTAATGGTTCACCTACATGTAAATAATCTATTGAATCCGTGGGCAACGATTGAAATCCTAGAGGTAGACAAGTTCTACTGGTTAAGGTGGGAAGGACTTTACCCGGTTTTGCGCAAATACCATGACTTCATCACTGCATTGCCTAGGTGATAAGTGAATGTTAAATGACTACTGATCTCTATTATAGTGCGGGCTATGTCTTGGCAATTAACTGAAAATGTCTACATGTCTACATGACCTACATACCATATGCTACATGTTACATGCTACATGCCTACATGAAATTGTTTACATGATTATATGTTTCACGATCCACCTGTCATCGTTCTGCATGAATACGTGAATTACATGCCATTTTATGTAAAAGAAATTGCTACATGTTAAAGGTTATGTATTACATGACAACTGTTGTATATTGCATAACGTAGCATAAGGTTTTTATTAAAATGGTTTACATGTTACATGACAATAAGTAGATTCCATGATAAGAATGATTACATGCTATATGTAGGAACTTGTTGAATTAATTGTTAAAGAATAAGATGTGAATTTTATGCATTACATGACATGTTCCATCCCATTATAATTAGAAGTGTTATGAAATATGTGATTGCTAATGGACTTAGAAATATGCTAGTAGGAAAAAGTATGTGTTACCAATGATGTGAATGATATTATACTACCATGTTTTCAAATCTATTATACACTTAATATCTTGAATTGTCTTTCATGTGACTTGCTGAGTCTTGTAGACTCATACTTTCTTAACTCAGGAGTTAGTGCACTCTGACTCGGAGCGAGAAGACGTGGAGACTTAGATTGGTTGAGAGATTTTAGAGTGACTCTTGTATGTGAGGACTATATGTATTTTCCTTTATACATTTGGACTATGATTGTAATAAATTCGAGATTAATGTCATTTCTCTTTTATGCACTAGACTTTATAATTGAGTATAATGTTGATTACCATCATTTAGTTCCATATTATGTTGCTTATTATTGGAATCGAATTATTATTTGTGTATATCTCAACCTGTACCGTCAATTGTTGGATTCATTCCACTGTAATACCTCTGTTAGATACAATGTGAGTTGGTATAACTGTACTGGGTCTAAGAGGGGCGTTACAGAGATTGGTATCAGAGCGATCCAGGTTGAGCATGTACATAAATGAAATATCAACATTGTATTCATGTTTTAAGTTTGCATAAAGAATTAGTCCAAAATTATGTAGAATGATAGATCATTAAATTGGATACTTATTTTGCAGACTATGGCGACTCGTGGACGTAGAGGAGCTGTCCCGACCCGGGGTGATGAGTCAGCAGGAGGTTCGCAGGCTCCAGCTCAACAGGCTTAGGACCAGACTGGAGTACCTTTACCACCCCTACCACCACCTGTGGACTATGGAGCATTGATGCAAGGGTTGGTGCATGCGATGCAGACTCAGGCGCGGCATTCCAAGCGCAGGTGCAGGGTCAGGTTGGTAGATGAGAAAATTAGTTGAGGTGTGATATAAGGGAATTTATCTAAGAGCTTGTCTTGGATTGTAGGCGCAGGCACTTGCTCATGAGGCAGTCTTTGGAGGAGTGCCTATGATGGAGAGGTTCAGGATTATGACCCCACCCTTCTTTAAGGGGGAGAGTGATCCTATTCTAGCGGAGAGTTGGCTCCAGAAGACAGAGAGATCTTTCATGCCATCCGATGTGCAGAAGAGGAGAGGGTGCTTTGGCTACTTATATGCTGCAGGTAAAGGTTGGATTTGAAGGTTATATGTATGTTGTTTGAAGTGTACCCTTTGTAATCACGGGATTCGTATCCCCTTTTGAAATTGATTGTGAATATGTAGGGATTAGGAACTGACCGTGATCGCCACCAATGCAGTCGCCTCTTGATGTTCAGATGGAGGGCTGACTACCTTGGAAAGGAAAGATGAAGGAGAAGGCGTACCTGGTAACGCGACAGAGTGGGCGTCGCGATGCTTTAACGTGAACGCGACGTAGGCAATGGCGCCTTCTTTATCGCGACACAGCGGTCGTCGCCTTCTTCTTCAGTGGATGGAGACTTGGGTTCTTCATCTTCCTGCTCCTCAGCCGGTCGAAGGGCAAGAGCCTCACCTTGCTCTGACCTTTAAACACTTGCCAAAGTGATTTAAACAAACAAAACACCCATTAGAACTCGTGTGTAGATGATCTATTCAATGAAAAGCACATGAACATGAACTATTATGGGGGGAACTCACAAGATTGGGGCTTTTAACCCCAATCGGTGTTAAGAATAGGTGTGTGTGTCGTAATCTAATGCTAAACTAGAAAGAAAATGAAACTATACATGCATGAAATCAAAGAAATAAAGAGAAGAAGGAAGAGGAGATTGTGTAGCCGATGGGAAAACGCCCTGGAGGGCTTTTGCTGATCGTCTGGAGGGAGAACTCTCTTCGTGGAAGATGAAGCTCTCTTGCTCAGCGAACTAAAGAATCCGCCTTGCCCAAAAAGATGCAGAGACAAGGTACTTATGGGTGATTATTCCCAACTCGGGTCTGAGAGGAATAATGGACAAGAGTCCGACTCTGGGTAAGTATGGCTGTGCAAGGGCTATTGGAACTTGGAAAGGGACATGTTAGGAAGGTCTTCTCCGAATTTGAGAAGATTTGGACGTGATTTGGACGTCCAAATGAGGCAATTACCATCAATAGCATGGGTCCAAATTGGCTTCGGATTGAGTTTCCTGTTTAAGGTCCAAAATGCGACGGCCAAGGTGTCGCCTTTTGAATGCGACTGCTCGATATGTCGCCTTCCTCATATATAAAGTGACTTAAATCATTTTGCGATTTTCTGAGGATTTAAAATATGGAATTATGAACGCGACATAGGGGCTGTCGTTTTCAGGAAGGCGACCTAGGGCATGTCGCCTTCTGGTCTTTTCTGCATTTCGGCATGTAATACGTCCAATCAGTCATGCACAGCCTTCGGGATGAAATATCGGACTTATACTCAGAGAGCTTATATTGAAAGAGATTGATTTGACCAGGAAGGGTCCTTCAGGGCGATGAACTAATAAAAATGATGTCATGATCGGAGGAAGCCAGCTTGACGATGATGAGCCAACGTGGGGCATCAATGATACGACAAGGGTTTTGCTCGACTTATGGGTCAGAAATGGGTGTCTACACCCTTAGCTGTAATGATCTTTCTTCTCAGGAGCGTGCCGATGTGTGGTGGTCCTCTGTACTACGCACACAGTTTGGAGACGGGGCTATGGAGGTTGCTTGAGCTGAGTTCGTCCTTTTGTTCAGGGCGAAATATATTCCAGAGCATGTGCAGGACCGTATGGAATAGGATTTTTTGACCTTGACCCAGGGGTCAATGAGCGTGCTTGAGTATGAGGCAAGGTTTGCGGAGCTGTCCAAGTATGCGCCCCACATAGTGGCAGATGAGCGGAAGAAGGTAAAGAAATTCATTATGGGGTTGAATCCGTCCCTGAGGACGAGACTGGTGGCTTTGGGACATCGTTCCATGGAGGAGGCTTTGTCAGCAGCTTGCATGCAGGAGGCAGAGATGGAGGTCTACTTGGAGGAGAAGAGAGCTTCTTTGAAGAGGCCAGCATCAGCTTTCCAGAGGCAGGACAGAAAGAAGAAGGCCCCAGCTTTCCAGCAGAGAGCAGTTGTACCGGCGAGAGTGGCTGCACCGACACCAGGCGGAGGCACAGTTGCAGAGAAGCCAATGTGTACCCAGTGTGGGAAGCGCCATGGAGGCGAGGTGTGTTGGGTGACTTTCGGGAGGTGCTTGAGGTGTGGTGATAAGAACCACAAGATCGGAGACTGTCCAAAGATGGCGCAGCAAACTGCAGCAGTACCAGCACCAGCAGCAGCGAGACCGGCACCGAGAGCAGTAGGGAGATCGAGGGCTCAGGCTCGAGTGTTTGCCTTGGCGAGAGACGAGGCAGAGTTGGCAGAGCATGTCACAGAACGTACAATTTTAATTATGGGAATGCATGCTAGAGTCTTGTTTGATACCGGTGCCACGCATAGTTTTGTTTCTGAAGGATTTGCCAGGGCCTTGAAGAAGGATGATGGTTTAGTTCTGGAAAAGTTGGAGGTTCCCTTGTCTGTGCATACTCCAGCAGGAACTATTTTGACCGAGCAGTGTTTTTCTTCCCTTCCTGTGTGCATTGGGGAGCATATTTTGCCTGGTAGTTTCTATTTGCTAAAGATGAAGGATTATGATGCCATTTTGGGCTTAGATTGGCTCGAGGAGCATTATGCTCTGATGGATTGTCGGCGGAAGCTTATTATTTTCTGAATTCCTGGTAAGGATGAGTTTGTTCATCCTTTGCCTAAGAACATGTCGGGCAAGTTCGTCATTTCTGCTTTGAAGGCAGTCCGGATGTTGAGCAAGGGTTATAGCAGTTTTCTGGCTAGTGTGGTTGTGTCCGAGGATTTGAAGAAGGTTTTATCAGTAGAAGATATTGAAGTAGTCAGAGAGTTCAGCGATGCTTTTCCAGAGGATTTGTTTGGTTTGCCCCCTACAAAGGAGATAGAGTTTGGCATTGAGCTAGTTCCTGGCTCAGCACCTATTTCCATTGCGCCTTATCGTATGGCACCAGCGGAGTTGGCAGAATTGAGGAAGCAGCTGCAAGAATTGCTTGATAAGGGCTTCATCCGGTCGAGCGTTTCGCCATGGGGAGAACCTATCTCTTTGTGAAGAAGAAAGATAGATCAATGAGATTGTGCATTGATTACCGCAAGCTTAACCAGGTAACTGTCAAGAATAAGTACCCTTTACCTCGTATTGATGATTTGTTTGATCAGTTGCGAGGAGCTTCGGTGTTCTCTAAGATTGATCTTCGTTCTAGCTATCATCAACTCTGAATTAAGTCGGAGGATTCTGCTAAGACAGCTTTTAGGATGAGATATGGCCATTACGAGTTCCTTGTCTTACCCTTTGGTTTGACGAATGCTCCAGCAGGTTTTATGGATTTGATGAACCGAGTTTTTCGGCAGTATCTGGATTCCTTTGTTGTGGTCTTCATAGATGATGTGCTAATCTATTCACCTGATGAAGAGACTCATAAAGAGCATCTGAGAATTGTGTTATATATCCTGAGGAAGCACAAGCTATATGCTAAGTTCAGCAAGTGCAACTTCTGGATGAAGGAGGTCCATTTCTTGGGTCATGTGATATCTGGTGAAGGAGTGTCTGTGGATCCGGCTAAGGTAGAAACTGTCCTTGACTGGGAAACACCGAGATCATCAGCTGACATCAGGAGTTTTCTCGGCTTGGCTGGCTAGTATAGGAGGTTCATCGAAGGTTTCTCTTCTATTGTGGCTACCTTGACGAGGTTGACAAGAAAGGAGCCAAGTTTGAATGGTCAGAGGCTTGTGAGAAGGCGTTCCAGGAGCTGAAGACTCGTCTGACCTCAGCGCCAGTGTTTGTTCTGCCCAGTGATGTAGATTCTTTCTCTATCTACACGGATGCTTCGAAGATTGGGCTTGGTTGTGTTCTTATGCAAGGAGGTCGAGTTGTGGCGTATTCTTCCAGGCAACTCAAGGAGCATGAGCGTAACTACCTGACTCATGAGTTGGAATTGGCAGCAGTGGTCTATGCTTTGAAAAATTGGAGGCACTATCTATATGGAGTTAGATTTGAGCTTTTCTCAGACCACAAGAGTCTCAAGTATTTGTTCTCGTAGAAGGAGTTGAATCTGAGGCAGCGGAGGTGGATAGAATTCTTGAAAGACTATGATTTTGAGCTTTCTTACCATCCAGGGAAGACCAATGTGGTGGCAGATGCTTTGAGCAAGAAGAGGCAGTTAATGAGGCAAGATTGGAAGATGCTTCGGGTGCTTTGGCTATTTTGGAACCTCAATTGTGCAACTTGTTCATGGCTCAATTGTCACTTAGATCGTCTATTCTTGATCGGGTTATTGCTTTGTAAAAAGATGACTCGTTATTGCAGGAGTTGGTTGGAAAGGGCGGTATTACCAGGGATGAGGATGATGTAATTCGCCTGAATCTTAGGGTGTATGTCCCTAATGATGCTGATCTGCGGAAGGAAATTTTGGAGGAAGCGCATAGATCTCAATTCTCTATTCACCCAGGCAGTGGGAAGATGTACAAGAATCTGAAGCGTTCGTTCTGGTGGTCTGGCATGAAGCGGGATGTGGCTGATGTTGTGGCGAAGTGTCTGATTTGTCAGCAAGTGAAGGCGGAACGTCAGCGACCTTCAGGTTTAATGCAGAAGTTGGATATTCCTCAATGGAATGGGAGCAAGTGACTATGGATTTTGTGTCTGGATTGCTTAGATCGGCTAGAGGAAATGATTCCATTTGGGTGATCGTTGATAGATTTTCAAAGAGTGCTCATTTCCTTGCCATGAAGAAGAAGCAGTCCGTTGAGAGCTTGGCCAGACTGTACATTGATGGCATTGTGAAGCTGCATGGGATTTCGAAGTCGATTATCTCAGATCGTGATCCGAGATTTACTTCCAGATTTTGGCAGAGTTTGCAGCAGGCTTTTGGCAGTCAGTTGAAGCTGAGTTCGGCATTTCATCCACAAATGGATGGACAGTCCGAAAGGACTATTCAGACGTTGGAGGATATGCTTAGGGCTTGTGTCTTTGAGTGGAAAGGTGATTGGGAGCGTCACCTAGCTCTTGTGAAATTTGCTTATAATAACAGTTTCCATTCGAGCATAGGTATGGCACCTTTTGAGGCTTTGTACGGGAGACCCTGTAGATCCCCGTTGTGTTCGAAAGAAGCAGGAGATCGGAATCTGGTTGGACTAGAGGTACTGCAGGAGACTTCAGCGAAGATCTAGATGATTGTGCAGAGGTTAAAGGCAGCTCAGGATCGTCAAAAGAGTTATACGGATACAAGGAGAAAAGACTTGGCTTTTGAGGTTGGAGACCATGTTTTTCTCAAAATATCGCCAACTAGGGGTGTAGTGAGGTTTGGAAAGAGAGGCAAGTTGAACCCGAGGTTTATTGGTCCATTTGAGATTTTGAAGAAGATCGGGAATGTTGCTTACCAGTTGGCTTTGCCACCATCTTTGGCAGTAGTGCATCCAGTATTCCATGTATCCATGTTGAGGCGTTATGTTAGAGACCCGGCTCATGTAATCAGTTATGAGCCAGTGCAGTTTCAGCCAGACCTGTCTTATGCGGAGCAGCATGTAGAGATTCTGGATCGGAAGGTGCAGGAATGAAGATCGAAGTCTATTCCCTTCGTGAAGGTCTTATGGAGGAACTTCTCACGTGAAGAAGTGACGTGGGAGCTTGAAGAAAGGATGAAGAAGCTTTATCCGTCGTTGTTTGGTGAGTATTCTAACTCAATCTTCGAGGATGAAGATTATTTTAAGGGGGAGAGGATGTAGTGCCCTAGAAAATTTTCTTAAGTTATTTTGCAAATTGTATGTTTATTTCTGCATGAATTTGAATGTTGGCACTACAAGAAAAATCGGAAATAGAGACCGAAATATTCGGTCTCTATTCGGTCCCTAAACAGCTCAGAGACCGAATAGTGACCGAATTTGTCGGTCAAAAACTTCTGGTCACAAATCTGTGACCGACTAAATTCGGTCCCTATTCGGTCACTAAATAGGGACCGAATAGGGACTGAATAAGATCGGTCCCTATTTAGGGACCGAACGTATTCGGTCCCAGTTCGGTCCCTAAAATAGAGACCGAATAGGGACCGAATATTCGGTCCTTATTTAGGGACTGAACTGAGCCAGTCCCTATTCGGTCCCTAAAATAGGACCGAATTTTCGGTCCCTATTTAGGGACCGAACTGAATTGGTCTCAATTCAGTCCATACAAATAAGGACTGAATTGGGACCGAATCATTTCGGTCACTATTAGGGACGGAAAAATTCAGTCCCTATTCGGTCCCTATTTTAGGGATCGAACTAGGACTGAATAAATTCGGTCCCTAAATAGGGACCGACGTGATTCGGTCCCTATTCGGTCTCTATTTTTAGGGACTGAATTGAGACCAACTCAGTTCGGTCCCTATTTAGGGACCGAATATTCGGTCTCTATTTCGGTCCCTAAATAGGGACCGAATAGGGACCGAATTATTTCGGTCACTAATCGGTCTCTATTTTTTAAATTTTTTTTAAAATATATACATTTTTAGGAAAATAACCTGCGTAAAATAAATAATATCCACAACAATAATAATTGTCCACAATAAAAATGTCTACAACACAAAAATAATAAAAATATCTACAACAAAACAATAATAAAATGTCGACAACATCAACAATAATAAAAATATCCACAACACAACAATAAAAAATGTCCACAACATCAGAATAATAAAATGTCCACAATAAGAATAAAAATATCCACAACATCACAATAATATAATGCCAACAACAATAATAAAAATGTCTACAACAATAATAATAATGAAATGAAAATCATGATGCCTCGTCTTCGTCTTCATCCTCGTGCTCGTGTCCTCCCATTCCACCCGATCAAGGAACCTACAATACATATATAACAATAATAAGTTAAAATTAAATACTATTATAAGCAATAACTTATTTTAGAAGCATAAATTAAATAAAACTATAAGCAATGGAGGTCAATTAGATAAGTATTTCTAATTTTGGACCCTCAAACCGAAGTTCTTCATTTTTTAACTAAACTAACTTGGTTAAGACGACTTGGCGCGTCGCGGTCAAACCGGGAGTCTGAATTGAACTATGTCAGTTTCCACAAATCACACTCATCGGCCCGACCGTGCTGGACAAACCGGAGGCCAATCCGAAGAGTATTTCTAACATTGGACCCTCAAACCGAAATTTTTTATTTTTTAACTAAACTAACTTGGTTAAGACGACTTGGAGCGTCGAGGTCAAACCGGGAGTCCGAATTGAACTCCGTCAGTTTCCACAAGTCACACTCATCGGCCCGACCGTGCTGGAACAAACCGGAGGCCAATAGGATGAGTATTTCTAATTTTGGTCCCTCAAATCGAAGTTTTCCATTTTATAACTACACTAACATGGTTAAGACGACTTGGAGCGTCGAGGTCAAACCGGGAGTCCGAATTGAACTATGTCAGTTTCCACAAGTCACACTCATCGGCCCGACCGTGCTGGAACAAACCGGAGGCCAATCCGAAGAGTATTTCTAACATTGGACCCTCAACCGAAGTTTTTCATTTTTTAACTAAACTAACTTGGTTAAGACGACTTGGAGCGTCGAGGTCAAACCGGGAGTCCGAATTGAACTCCGTCAGTTTCCACAAGTCACACTCATCGGCCCGACCGTGCTGGAACAAACCGGAGGCCAATCGGATGAGTATTTCTAATTTTGGTCCCTCAAATCGAATTTTCCATTTTTTAACGAAACTAACTTGGTTAACACAACTTGGAGCGTCGAGGTCAAACCGGGAGTCCGAATTGAACTCCGTCAGTTTCCACAAGTCACACTCATCGACCCGACCGTGCTGAAACAAACCGGAGGCCAATTGGAAGAGTATTTCTAATTTTGGTCCCTCAAATCGGAGTTTTTCATTTTTTAACTAAACTAACTTGGTTAAGACGACTTGGAGCGTCGCAGTCAAACCGGGAGTCCGAATTGAACTCCGTCAGTTTCCACAAGTCACACTCATCGGCCCGACCGTGTTGGAACAAACTGGAGGCCAATCAGATGAGTATTTCTAATTTTGGTCCCTCAAACCGAAGTTTTTCATTTTTTAACTAAACTAACTTGGTTAAGACTACTTGGCGCGTCGCGGTCAAACCGGGAGTCCGAATTGAACTATGTCAGTTTCCACAAGTCACACTCATCGGCCCGACCGAGCTAGAACAAACCGGAGGCCAATCGGAAGAGTATTTCTAACATTGGACCCTCAAACCGAAGTTTTTCATTTTTTAACTAAACTAACTTGATTAAGACGACTTGGAGCGTTGAGGTCAAACCGGAGTCCGAATTGAACTCCGTCAGTTTCCACAAGTCACACTCATCGGCCCGACCGTGCTAGAACAAACCGAGGCCAATCGGATGAGTATTTCTAATTTTGGTCCCTCAAATCGAAGTTTTCCATTTTTTAACTAAACTAACTTGGTTAAGACGACTTGGAGCGTCGAGGTCAAACCGGGAGTCCGAATTGAACTCCGTCAGTTTCCACAAGTCACACTCATCGACCCGACCGTGCTGGAACAAACCAGAGGCCAATTGGAAGAGTATTTCTAATTTTGGTCCCTCAAATCAGAGTTTTTTATTTTTTAACTAACTAACTTGGTTAAGACAACTTGGAGCGTCGCAGTCAAACCGGGAGTCCGAATTGAACTCCGTCAGTTTCCACAAGTCACACTCATCGGCCCGACCGTGCTGGAACAAACCGGAGGCCAATTAGAAGAGTATTTCTAATTTTGGTCCCTCAAATCGGAGTCTTTCATTTTTTAACTAAACTAACTTGGTTAAGACGACTTAGAGCGTCGTAGTCAAACCGGGAGTCCGAATTGAACTCCGTCAGTTTCCACAAGTCACACTCATCGGCCCGACCGTGCTGCAACAAACCGGAGGCCAATTGGAAGAGTATTTCTAATTTTGGTCCCTCAAATCGAATTTTTTCATTTTTTAACTAAACTAACTTGGTTAAGACGACTTGGAGCGTCGCAGTCAAACCGGAGTCCGAATTGAACTCCGTCAGTTTCCACAAGTCACACTCATCGGCCCGACCGTGGTGGAACAAACCGAAGGCCAATCGGAAGAGTATTTCTAATATTGGACCCATAAACCGAAGTTTTTCATTTTTTAACTAAACTAACTTGGTTAAGACGACTTGGAGCGTCGCAGTCAAACCGGGAGTCCGAATTGAACTCCGTCAGTTTCCACAAGTCACACTCATCGCCCCGACCGTGGTGGAACAAACCGAAGGCCAATCGGAAGAGTATTTCTAATATTGGACCCTCAAACCGAAGTTTTTCATTTTTTAACTAAACTAACTTGGTTAAGACGACTTGGAGCGTCGAGGTCAAACCAGGAGTCCGAATTGAACTCCGTCAGTTTCCACAAGTCACACTCATCGGCCCGACCGTGCTGGAACAAACCGGAGGCCAATCGGATGAGTATTTCTAATTTTGGTCCCTCAAATCGAAGTTTTCCATTTTTTAACTAAACTAACTTGGTTAAGACGACTTGGAGCGTCGAGGTCAAACCGGGAGTCCGAATTGAACTCCGTCAGTTTCCACAAGTCACACTCATCGACCCGACCGTGCTGGAACAAACCAGAGGCCAATTGGAAGAGTATTTCTAATTTTGGTCCCTCAAATCAAAGTTTTTTATTTTTTAACTAAACTAACTTGGTTAAGACGACTTGGAGCGTCGCAGTCAAACCGGGAGTCCAAATTGAACTCCGTCAGTTTTCACAAGTCACACTCATCGGCCCGACCGTGCTGGAACAAACCGGAGGCCAATTGGAAGAGTATTTCTAATTTTGGTCCCTCAAATCGGAGTTTTTCATTTTTTAACTAAACTAACTTGGTTAAGACGACGTGGAGCGTCGCAGTCAAACCGGGAGTCCGAATTGAACTCCGTCAGTTTCCACAAGTCACACTCATCGGCCCGACCGTGCTGGAACAACCGGAGGCCAATTGGAAGAGTATTTCTAATTTTGGTCCCTCAAATCGGAGTTTTTCATTTTTTAACTAAACTAACTTGGTTAAGACGACGTGGAGCGTCGCAGTCAAACCGGGAGTCCGAATTGAACTCCGTCAGTTTCCACAAGTCACACTCATCGGCCCGACCGTGCTGGAACAAACCGGAGGCCAACTGGAAGAGTATTTCTAATTTTGGTCCCTCAAATAGAAATTTTTCATTTTTTAACTAAACTAACTTAGTTAAGACGACTTGGAGCGTCGCAGTCAACCAGGAGTCCGAATTGAACTCCGTCAGTTTTCACAAGTCACACTCATCGGCTCGACCGTGGTGGAACAAACCGAAGGCCAATCGAAGAGTATTTCTAATATTGGACCCATAAACCGAAGTTTTTCATTTTTTAACTAAACTAACTTGGTTAAGACGACTTGGAGCGTCACAGTCAAACCGGGACTCCGAATTGAACTCCGTCAGTTTCCACAAGTCACACTCATCGCCCCGACCGTGGTGGAACAAACCGAAGGCCAATCGGAAGAGTATTTCTAATATTGGACCCATAAACTGAAGTTTTTCATTTTTTAACTAAACTAACTTGGTTAAGACGACTTGGAGCATCGAGGTCAAACCAGGAGTCCGAATTGAACTCCGTCATTTCCACAAGTCACACTCATCGGCCCGACCGTGGTGGAACAAACCGAAGGCCAATCAGAAGAGTATTTCTAATATTGGACCCATAAACCGAAGTTTTTCATTTTTTAACTAAACTAACTTGGTTAAGATGACTTGGAGCGTCGAGGTCAAACCGGGAGTCCGAATTGAACTCCGTCAATTTCCACAAGTCACACTCATCGGCCCGACCGTGGTGGAACAAACCGAAGGCCAATCGAAGAGTATTTCTAATATTGGACCCATAAACCGAAGTTTTTCATTTTTTAACTAAACTAACTTGGTTAAGACGACTTGGAGCGTCGAGGTCAAACCAGGAGTCCGAATTGAACTCCGTCAGTTTCCACAAGTCACACTCATCGGCCCGACCGTGGTGGAACAAACCGAAGGCCAATCGGAGGAGTATTTCTAATATTGGACCCATAAACTGAAGTTTTTCATTTTTTAACTAAACTAACTTGGTTAAGACGACTTGGAGCGTCAAGGTCAAACCAGAGTCCGAATTGAACTCCGTCAGTTTTCACAAGTCACACTCATCGGCCCGACCGTGGTGGAACAACCGAAGGCCAATTGGACTAAATTAAAGTTAAACTAAGTTAACTAAGTTAACTGTTAAAATTAAACCTCTGAAATAAAATAAATTTACTCACGTGAGGGGCGTGTGCTGATGTCGATGGTGATGCCTGTGGAGGAGGTACTGCCTGTGGAGGAGGAATGTTGACTTGGGAGAAGGCCTGGGAGATAACCTGGGAGAGGGACTGGGAGAGCTGGGCCTGTAGTGCGTCGGTCACCTGCATCTGCATCTGGGCCAGACGAGTCTCCATCGAATCCGCCAGACGAGACTCTAAGCCCGATATCCTACTGTCAATGAAGCCCATCAGCTGTCCTGGAGAAGTACCTGGAGTACCAACTCCTGCGTGGAATGCACTGATCTGTGACCCTGAGCTGGATCCTCCAGATAACACCCGGCTTGTGTCGATGCTGTGCCCAAAACCATACACATGGCCTTTCTTTGGGGCCCCAGATGCCGCAACCCATACCTCAGGATCTAACGGCGGCTGCTCGTCCTCCCCGACGTACTTCTCTGTCATTTGTTGGATGTATGACTCCTGCAAGAAACCAGAAAAATTGATAGTAGTTAATATTCATGTTAATGTGAAAAATTAAATAGTGAATATCTTCTAAATACTTACTGCAACCACTCGGGCTCTATCGCTAATGTATGCATCTGTTCCTTTTTTCTTGTGTGTTCTATCGAACACCTCGGAAAATGTCGGCTGCCTTTTTAGCTCCTTCTCCTATTTCACAGAAAAAACATGACATAAATGAGTACCTTTATAAATAAAAGAGACCAGAAATAGACAAATTACTTACCAATCTGGACTGATGGGTCGCAAAAGAGACAGACCCACCAGTATGCATGTTTGCTTCTGGATTCGCAGCCCGATTAACTTTCATTATTGAGGATGTTTGTTGCCATCTCTCTGCAGCCCAGATGTTGCAAAGAGTTTCCCAATATTCTCCCCTCATCCAACTGGGCGCCCGCTCCCTCCAAAGAGTCGGGTCTGCACTCTGAGAATGTTTCTCTGCATTTTTTCTCGCGTTATACATCAAATGCTTGAAATTTTATCTTGCGGTCATCGCCCATACAAATCGAGACCGCGCCTCGTCCGTACGACTCGTGAATCGTTGCTGGCTCTATATACATAAGAGTTAGTGAACTGCATGTATGAATACGATAAGAATTAAATTACAATACGAAATTACATACCATGAACATATGATATAAGTGCTCCTGGACCTCCATCGGAAAATCATTGAATCTATGAATTGGCCCAGGAAAATGTGCTTGTAATGATCTTGTGATGAATTGAGATGCTTGAGTAGGCTCTATTTTATCACTGCAATGATGTAACTACATAATGTCAATTTCTGAACTAAATTCACTTCATTGCCCATAAGAAATACATACATGTTGATTACGTACCCATTAATCCAGACCTCCCGCAGAGTGCTCTCATAAAAACTACCTCTGCCCTCCTGCAGACTACCAGCATCCTCTGGCACCGAACCTGGAAAATAATGATGAACAACATGAGTAATGTACAAAAATACTAAATAATGACAACAAAAATACCCTAACAGTTAATATACAAATCTACTGGTGCATCTGGAGAATGTGTAGAGTGACCTGAGCATGTGACATTTTAATGGCATCAGAATTAATGCATACATTAAAGTATAACTTTACATATACATACCAGCTACTACAGGAGGAGACTCGGAGGATGCACCAACAGCTGTAACTAGAATAGAACGCATAAGTAATGAGGAAGATGAATGCACAATAAAAGTACATTTGTAAATATACATACCTGCAGGCACGGTAGGAGCAGAAGAACTAGAAACTGTAGCAATTCTAATAACATTAATAATATATATAAATAATTACTACAAAAATACTTGGAAATTAAAATATACATACCTGCAGGCACGCTAGGAGATGCAGAAGAAGGACCAGCAACTGTAACAATTCTAATAACATTAATAATATGTGTAAATAATGACTAAAAAATACTTGAAAATTGAAATATACAAACCAAGTCCGCTAGGTAGAGGAGGTGTCCGCTCACTCGAAGGAGAACCAGAAACTGTAACAATTTTAATGGCATTAACACTACACAAGTACACATAAATAATATATAGAGAAAAATACACAGCTGATGACTATATTAGAAAAATATACATACCAGATGCGAGGAACAAAGCCCTCCCACGAATGCCCCTCCTAGAACTGCTACCAGATCTTCCTCCACGCACCATATCTTCATAGAGAACATAAAATCATAATGTTTACTAGTCATTGCTTATATTGAAAGTGAGCTGCTTTAAATATACTCTACAAGTGTGAAAAAATTCTACCATAGTTTAATTGATATCCATTTCCTCCTTAGATGATGACGATATGTCTAATTCAACCTCATCTTCATCATCATCTTCACATTCATCACTGGTATATTCCTCTTCCTCACCAGAACTTTCATATTCAATATCTGTACGACGAGCACTACTGTCTTTCATCTCACGTGGATCGACTTCTTCGACCTCATTTCCGTGAGACAAGGACATTGGTGCTTCGGATTCGTCTTCTCCAATATGAGTTGTCAACTCTACATCTTCAACAAAGTCTTCTTGAAAGAATTCTGCATTGATCTCTTCAGGTGTCTAATCAGTCATGTCCAATTCATAATCAGATAATAGTCTTGACTTAACTCTGCAAACTACCCACCAATCATTTCATTCTTTGTTTGTACATGAAGGATAGCTTGTATAATACACTTGCTGGGCTTGTGTGGCTAAGATGAATGGCTCATAAGTATTCAATTTTGACTTATGCTTAAGCTCGACAATCCCATGTGTTGTGTCATTTCGAATGGAATTCGGATCAAACCAATGACACTTGAACAAGAATATATGATTGTCTTGTCCTAGATATTGCAATTGTAGGATCTCCTCTACAATACCATAGTAGTCATACTCACTTTCATTGTATGTACTTCCTTTTACACATACGCCACTGCTCATGGTAGATTTATTCTGCCCATAGTCTTTCCTATGAAACATATACCCATTGACAATAAATCCAGGATAATTCTGTGCAATTTTGGATGGGCCGTAGGCTACCTGACGAACTCTTTCATCAGTAATTAAACCTTCTTGCACCTGCGTGTAGAAAAGGCTAGTTATAAAGTGAAATGAATTTTGTTGAATACTCTTTGACGGTGTACACTTACGCGTTCTCTTAGCCATAAGGCCAATGACTTCTCTCGTTCTTTTTCAACCTCAAAATCAGTGAGTTGTGGATTTTTTTTAATTAATTATGAATCAAATTGTCTGCAATATGAATAGCAGACCACATTGAATAGGTCGAATAAAGGCAAAAACTTAGATATAATTTAAATTGTGAGATTAGTACTTACTCAACATAACATTCTAGCTCATAACAATTTAAAAGAATATATCTCTGCGACACATAACTATCTGTCATCCAGCATTCGAGTTGAAGAACGTCCGAAGGCACGTCCAGGATGAGTAAATATTGAGAGTCGATTTGAACCGACAGATTCCCCCCCATCATCATTACGTGGAGGTTGTGTCCGACGAGTTTGAATGTCTGCTTCAAAGTACATTGACAAAAGTTAGAGATTTCCTCCATAATGTATGCCTCAGCAATAGAACCCTCCACTTTTGCTTTATTTCGGACTTTCATTTTAAGGTCATGCATACACCTACATCCACAATGTAATAGACAATTAGAAAAGCTATCACTTACGTAAGGTGCAATCGTACGAAGGAAATAGTTCATATTTGCATATACCTCTCAAATGGATACATCCATCTATATTGTACTGGCCCTCCGACCTTTGCTTCATATGGTAGATGTACGAGTAAATGCTCCATTGAATTGAAGAAACCAGGTGGAAATATCTTCTCCAACTTGCATACAGTGGTGACCACATTCTGTTCGATAGTTTGCACATCCTGAAGCCTGAGTTCTGATGCAGATAGAATCGTGAAAAATCGACTCAACTCAGATAACGCTCCCCATAGCTACTTCGGCAAGATGTCACGAAATGCAATAGGTAGCAACCTTTGCATGAATACATGGCAGTCGTGACTCTTCATTCCATATATCTTTCCCTCACTGACGTTGACAGAACGAGCAATATTTGACACATAACCGTCAGGAAATCTCAGTTGTTTCAGCCACTGACACACTTGCTTTACTTGTCCTCCTCCAAGCACATAAACTGCTTTTGGTTTACTTGATTTCCCATTTACTTCAACAATTTCTAACTCTGGACGTTTACAGAGCATGGACAAGTCCAAGCGTGCATTCACATTGTCCTTTGTTTTACCTTTGATATCCATAACTGTGTTGAATACATTATCAAAGACATTTTTCTCGAGCTTTGCATTTCCCATGGTTCATGGCCTCATCTTCGA
>CM024755.1:185559380-185735594 GCA_014218235.1 Colocasia esculenta | reverse complement strand
GATCGCGTGACAGGTCGCTTCGTGTGTGTGCTCCGCCAGCGATTCGCGTAATCGAGGGAGTCGCTACTGCCAGAAAACCTTGGAATGGGGGCGATCGTCGGCTTGAATCGCAATTTCAGAGTGTGAAACGGTGGGTTTTGGACCCCAAAACGATGTCTTATCGCCGTAGGCCAGAAGGGGGCGTCGGGAGTCTCTGAGTGCCGATTCCGAATTGTGGTCTTTTAAGCGATTCCGATAACCGAGCGGAAAGTTATGCCCGTTTGAGCGAAGAGGGTTCCGTATGCGATCGAATCGACAGCCCGCGACCACGCTCCCGAGAGGAATTTACGACGGACCGGAAATCTCCGAATGCGACCTTTTACCGACCGGGTCGAAGTTTCGATTCCGAATTGGCACCTCGCGGCGGTTCCGACCCCCGGCGAACAGATATCCGCGTCCAATCGAATGGTATGACTGTCGGTGTGCTATACACACGCTCCAGGGCGGAATTTCGGCCCCGGAACGGAATTTTGCGAAACTAGCTCCCTGTCGACCGTCTCGGAGTGCCGATTCCTAATTTCATCACATAAGCGATTCTGATGCCCGGGCGGAAAGTTATGCCCATTCTTTGGCTGAAGGTGTGAAATAAACTAGAGGTGTGACTATATCGGCGATGTTCGAGCACCCATATAACCGACCTGGGGTGGAGATCTCGCGACGAGTGGAACACGACTTCCGATCGCTGTAACAGGCCGGCTCCGTGTGTGGGCTATGCCAGCGATTCACGTAATCGAGGGAGTCGCTATTGCCTTAGGCATTTTGGAGTGCGAAACGGCGGTTTTTGGACCCCGAAACGACGTCTTATCGCCTTAGGCAATTAGGAGGCGTCGGGCATCTCTGAGTGCTGATTCCGAATTGTGGTCTTACAAGCGATTCCGTTAACCGAGCGGAAAGTTATGCCCGTTTGAGCGAAGAGGTGTCCGTTTGCGATCGCATCGACGGCCCGCGACCACGCTCCCGGAGAGGAATTTTACGCTGGACCGGAAATCTCCGAATGCCACCTTTTACCGACCGGGTCGAAGTGCCGATTCCGAATTGGCGCCTCGCGGGCGGTTCCGACCCCCGGGCGAACGGATATCGCGTCCGATCGAATGTACGGGTGTCGGTGTACTATAACACCGCTCCGGGCGAATTTCGGCCCCGGAACGGAATTTCGCGAAACTAGCACCCTGTCGACCGTCTCGGAGTGCCGATTCCAAATTGTCGTCACATAAGCGATTTTGATGCCCGGGGAAAGTTTATCCCAGTTCTTTGCCTGAAGGTGGGGAATAAACTAGAGGGGTGACTACATCGGCGATGTTCAAGTACCCATATCAACGACCTGGGGTGGAGATCTCGCGACGAGTTGAACACGACTTCCGATCGCCGTGATAGGCCGGCTCCGTGTGTGGCTCCGCCAGCTATTCGCGTAATCGAGGGAGTCGCTACTGCCAGAAAACCTTGGAATGGGGAGATCGTCGGGTAGAATCACAATTTCGGAGTGCGAAACGGCAGTTTTTGGACACCGAACGACGACTTATCACCTTAGGCAATTCGGAGGCATCGGGCGTCTCTGAGTGCCGATTCCGAATTGTGGTCTTATAAGCGATTCTGATAACCGAGCGGAAAGTTATGCCCGTTTGAGCGAAGAGGTGTCCGAATGCGATCACATCGACGGCCCGCGTCCACGCTCCCGGAGAGGAATTTTGTGCCGGACCGGAAATCTCCGAATGCGACCTTTTACCGACCGGGTCGAAGTGCCGATTCCGAATGGGCCTCGCGGGCGTTCCGACCCCCGGCAACAGATATCCGCGTCTGATCGAATGGTACGGCTGTCGGTGTACTATAACACACTCCGTCCGGGGTGGAATTTCGGCCCCGGAACGGAATTTTGTGAAACTAGCGCCCTGTCGACCGTCTCGGAGTGCCGATTCCGAATTGTCGTCACTAAGCTTCTGATGTCCGAGCGGAAAGTTATGCCCAGTTCTTTGGCTGAAGTGTGGGAATAAACTAGAGGGGGTGACTATATCGGCGATGTTCGAGCACCCATATAACCGACCTGGGGTGGAGATCTCGCGACGATTGAACACGACTTCCGATCGCCTGTAGGCCGGCTCCGTGTGTGTGCTCCTCCAGCGATTCGCGTATCGAGGGAGTCGCTACTGCCAAAAACTTGGAATGGGGGAGATCGTCGGCTAGAATCGCATTTTAGAGTGTGAGAAGGTGGGTTTTGGACCCCGAAACGATGTCTTATCGCCTTAGGCAAAGGGGCATCGGGCGTCTCTCAGTGCCGATTCCGAATTGTGGTCTTATAAGCGATTCCGATAACCAAGCGCGAAAGTTATGCCCGTTTGAGCGAAAAGGTGTCCGTATGCGATCGCATCGACGGCCGTGACCACGCTCCCGGAGAGGAATTTTTGCCGGACAGGAAATCTCCGAATGTGACCTTTTACCGACCGGTCCAAGTGCCGATTCCGAATTGGCGCCTCGCGGGCGGTTCCGACCACCGGGCGAACAGATATCCACGTCCAATCGAATGGTACGACTGTCGGTGTACTATAACACACGCTCCAGGGCGGAATTTCGGCCCCGGAACGAATTCGCGAAACTAGCTCCTTGTCGACCGTCTCGGAGTGCCGATTACTAATTGTCATCACATAAGATTTCTGATGCCCGGGCGGAAAGTTATGCCCAGTTCTTTGGCTGAAGGTGTGGAATAATCTAGAGGGGGTGACTATATCGGCGATGTTCGAGCACCCATATAACGACCTGGGGTGGAGATCTCGCGACGAGTTGAACATGACTTCCGATCGCTGTGACAGGCCGCTCCGTGTGTTGGCTATGCAGCGATTCGCGTAATCGAGGGAGTCGCTACTGCCAGAAAACCTTGGAATGGGTGAGATCGTCGGCTAGAATCGAAATTTCGGAGTGCGAAACGGCGGTTTTGGACCCCGAAACGACGTCTTATCGCCTTAGGTAAATAGGAGGGTCGGGCGTCTCTGAGTTCCGATTCCGAATTGTGGTCTTATAAGCGATTCCGTTAACCGAGCGGAAGTTATGCCCGTTTGAGCGAAGAGGTGCCGTATGCGATTGCATCGACGGCCTGCGACCACGCTCCCGGAGAGGAATTTTGCGCCGACCCGGAAATCTCCTAATGCGACCTTTTACCGACCGGGTCGAAGTGCCGATTCCGAATTGGGGCCTCGCGGCGGTTCCGACCCCCGGGCGAACGGATATTCGCGTCCGATCGAATGGTACGGCCTTTCGGTGTACTATAACACACGCTCCGGGGCGGAATTTCGGCCCCATACGGAATTTCGCGAAACTAGCACCCTGTCGACCGTCTCGAAGTGCCGATTCCAAATTGTCATCACATAAGCGATTCTGATGCCCGGGCAAAAGTTATGCCCAGTTCTTTGATGAAGGTGTGGGATTGAACTAGAGGGGGTGACTATATCGGCGATGTTCGAGCACCCATATCAACGACCTGGGGTGGATATCTCGCGACGAGTTGAACACGACTTCCGATCGCCGTGACAGGCCGGCTCCGTGTGTGGGCTCCGCCAGCGATTCGCGTAATCGAGGGAGTCGCTACTGCCAGAAAACCTTGGAATGGGGGAGATCGTGGCTGGAATCGCAATTTCGAGTGTGAAACGAGGTTTTTGGATTCCGAAACGACGTCTTATCACCTTAGGCAATAAGGGGGCGTCGTGCGTCTCTGAGTGCCGATTCCGAATTGTGGTCTTATAAGCGATTCCGATAACCGAGCGGAAAGTTATGCCCGTTTGAGCGAAGAGGTGTCTGTATGCGATCGCATCGACGGCCCGCGACCACGCTCCCGGAGAGAATTTTGCGCGCCGACTGGAACTTCGAATGCGACCATTTACCGACCGAGTCAAAGTGCCAATTCCGAATTGGGGCCTCGCGGGCAGTTCCGACCCCCGGGCGACAGATATCCGCGTCCGATCGAATGGTACGGCTGTCGGTTACACCGGTCCGGGGTGGAATTTCGGCCCCGGAACGGAATTTCGCGAAACTAACGACCTGTCGACTGTCTCGGAGTGCCGATTCCTAATTGTCATCACATAAGCGATTCTGATGCCCGGGCGGAAAGTTATGCCCAGTTCTTTGGCTGAATGTGTTGGAATAAACTAGAAGGGGTGATTATATCGACGATGTTCGAGCACCCATATCAACGACCTGGGGTGGAGATCTCGCGACGAGTTGAACACGACTTCCGATCGCCGTGATAGTCCGGCTCCGTGTGTGTGCTCCGCGAGCGATTCGCGTATTGAGGGAGTCGCTACTGCCAGAAAACTTGGAATAGGGAGATCGTCGGCTAGAATCGCAATTTCGGAGTGCGAAACGGCAGTTTTTGGACACCGAAACGACGTCTTATCGCCTTAGGCAATTAGGAGGCGTCGAGCGTCTCTGAGCCAATTCCGAATTGTGGTCTTATAGGCGATTCTGATAACCGGGCGGAAAGTTATGCTCGTTTGAGCGAAGAGGTGTCCGTATGCGATCGCATCGACGGCCCGCGACCACGCTCCCGGAGAGGAATTTTGTGCCATATCGAAATCTCGAATGCGACCTTTTACTGACCGGGTCGAAGTGCCGATTCCGAATTGGCGCCTCGCGGGCGGCTCCGACCCCCGGGCGAACGGATATTCGCGTCTGATCGAATGGTACCCTGTCGGTGTACTATAACACACGCTCCGGGGCGGAATTTCGGCCCCGGAACAGAATTTCGCGAAACTAGCGCCCTGTCGACCGTCTCGGAGTGCCGATTCCAATTGTCGTCACATAAGCGATTCTGATGCCCGGAGAAGGTTATGCCCAGTTCTTTGGCTGAAGGTGGTGGGAATAAACTAGAGGGGGTGACTATATCGGCGATGTTCGAGCACCCATCAATGACCTGGGGGAAGATCTCGCGACGAGTTGAACACGACTTCCGATCGCCGTGACATCCGGCTCCGTGTGTGGGCTCCGCCAGCGATTCGCGTAATCGATGGAGTCGCTACTGTGACAAAACCTTGGAATGGGGAGATCGTCGGCTAGAATCGCAATTTCAGAGTGCGAAACGGCTATTTTTGGACACCGAAACGACTCTTATATCGCCTTAGGCAATTACAAGCGTCGGGCGTCTCTGAGTGCCGATTTCGAATTGTGGTCTTATAACGATTCCGATAACCGAGCGGAAAGTTATGCCCGTTTGAGCGAAGAGGTGTCCGTATGCGATCGCATCGACGGCCCGCGACCACGCTCCCGAGAGGAATTTTGTGCTGGACCGGAAATCTCCGAATGCGACCTTTTACCGACCGGGTCGAAGTGCCGATTCCGAATTGGGGCCTCGCGGGCGGTTCCGACCCCCGGCGAACAGATATCCCGTCTGATCAAATGGTACGGCTGTCGGTGTACTATACAAACGCTTTGGGGTGGAATTTCGGCCCCAGAACGGAATTTCTGAAACTAGCGCCATGTCGACCGTCTCGGAGTGTCGATTCCGAATTGTCCACACAAGCGATTCTGATGTCCGAGCGGAAAGTTATGCCTAGTTCTTTGGCTGAAGGTATGGGAATAAACTAGAGGGGGTGACTATATCGGCGATGTTCGAGCACCCATATCAACGACCTGGGGTGGAGATCTCGCGACGAGTTGAACAAGACTTCCGATCGCCGTGACAGGCCGGCTTCGTGTGGGTGCTCCGCCAGCGATTCGCGTAATCGAGGGAGTCGCTACTGCCAGAAAACCTTGGAATGGGGGCGAACGTCGGCTTGAATCGCAATTTCAGAGTGTGAAACGGTGGGTTTTGGACCTCGAAACGATGTCTTATCACCTTAGGCCAGAAGGGGGCGTCGGGCGTCTCTGAGTGCCGATTTCGAATTGTGGTCTTTTAAGCGATTCCGATACTCGAGCGGAAAGTTATGCTCGTTTGAGCGAAGAGGTGTCCGTATGCGATCGCATCGACGGCCCGCGACCACGCTCCCGGAGAGGAATTTTACGCCGGACCGGAAATCTCCGAATGGGACCTTTTTACCGACCGGTCGAAGTGCCTATTCCGAATTGGTGCCTCGCGGGCGGTTCCGACCCCCGGCGAACAGATATCCGCGTCCGATCGAATGGTACGACTGTCGGTGTACACACGCTCCGGGGCCGAATTTCGGCACCGAACGGAATTTCGCGAAACTAGCTCCCTGTCGACCGTCTCGGAGTGCCGATTCCGAATTGTGGTCACAAAAGCGATTCTGATGCCCGGGCGGAAAGTTATGCCCAGTTCTTTGGCTGAAGTGTGGGAATAAACTAGAGGGGGTGACTATATCGGCGATGTTCGAGCACCCATATCAACGACCTGGGGTGGAGATCTCGCGACGAGTTGAACACGACTTCGATCGCTGTGACAGGCCGGCTCCGTGTGTGGGCTATGCCAGCGATTCGCGTAATCGAGGGAGTCGCTATTGCCAGAAAACCTTGGAATGGGGGAGATCGTCAGCTAGAATCGGAATTTCGGAGTGCGAAACGGCGGTTTTGGACCCCGAAACGACGTCTTATCGCCTTAGCAATTAGGATGCGTCGGGCGTCTCTGAGTGCCGATTCCGAATTGTGGTCTTACAAGCGATTCCATAACCGAGCGAAAGTTATGCCCGTTTGACCGAAGAGGTGTCCGTATGCGATCGCATCGACGGCCCGCGACCACGCTCCCGGAGAGGAATTTGCGCTGGACCGGAATCTCCGAATGCGACCTTTTACCGACCGGGTCGAAGTGCCGATTCCGAATTGGCGCCTCGCGGGCGGTTCCGACCCCGGGGCGAACGGATATTCGCGTCCGATCGAATGGTACGGGTGTCGTTGTACTATAACACACGCTCCGGGGCGGAATTTCGGCCCGGAACGGAATTTCCGAAACTAGCGCCCTGTCGACCGTCTCGGAGTGCCGATTCCAATTGTCGTCACATAAGCGATTCTGATGCCCGGGCGGAAGTTATGCCCAGTTCTTTGGCTGAAGGTGTGGGAATAACTAGAGGGGGTGACTACATCGGCGATGTTCGAGCACCCATATCAACGACCTGGGGTGGAGATCTCGCGACGTGTTGAACACGACTTCCGATCGCCGTGACAGGCCGGCTCCGTGTGTGGGCTCCGCTAGCTATTCGCGTAATCGAGGGAGTCGCTACTCTACGCCAAAACCTTGGAATGGGGAGATCGTCGGCTAGAATCGCAATTTCGGAGTGCGAAACGGCGGTTTTTGGACACCGAAACGATGTCTTATCGCCTTAGGCAATTAGGGGGCGTCGGGCGTCTCTGAGTTCCGATTCCGAATTGTGGTCTTATAAGCGATTCCGATAACCTAGCGGAAAGTTATGCCCGTTTGAGCGAAGAGGTGTCCGTATGCGAACGCATCGACGGCCCGCGTCCACGCTCCTGGAGAGGAATTTTGTGCCGGACCGGAAATCTCCGAATGTGACCTTTTACCGACCGGGTCGAAGTGCCGATTCCGAATTGGCGCCTCGCGGGCGGTTCCGACCCCGGGCGAACAGATATCCGCATCCGATCGAATGGTACGGTTGTCTGTGTACTACACACGCTCCGGCGGAATTTCGGCCCCGGAACGGAATTTCGCGAAACTAGCCCTTCGACCGTCTCGGAGTGCCGATTCCGAATTGTCGTCACTAAGTGATTCTGATGTCCGGACGGAAAGTTATCCCAGTTCTTTGGCTGAAGTGGGGAAAAAACTAGAGGGGGTGACTATATCGCGATGTTCGAGCACCCATATCAACGACCTGGGGTGGAGATCTCGCGACGATTTGAACACGACTTCCGATCGTCGTGTCAGGCCGGCTCCTTGTGTGGGCTCCGTCAGCGATTCGCGTAATCGAGGGAGTCGCTACTGCCAGAAAACCTTGGAATGGGGAGATCGTGGGCTGGAATCTCAATTTTGGAGTGTGAAACGAGGTTTTTGGATCCCGAAACGACGTCTTAATCGCCTTAGGCAATAAGGGGATGTCGGGCGTCTCTGAGTGCCGATTCCGAATTGTGGTCTCATAAGCGAGTCCGATAACCGAGCTAAGTTATGCCCGTTAGCGAAGAGGTGTCCGTATGCAATCGCATCGACGGCCTGCGAGCACGCTCCCGGAGAGGAATTTTGCGCCGGACTGGAAATCTCCGAATGCGACATTTACCAGCCGGGTCGAAGTGCCGATTCAGATTGGGGCCTCGCGGGCGGTTCCGACCCCTGGCGAACAGATATCCGCGTCCGATCGAATGGTACGGCTGTCGGTGACACACGGTCCGGGCGAAATTTCGGCCCCGGAACGGAATTTCGTGAAACTAGCACCCTGTCGACCGTCTCGAGTGCCGATTCCGAATTGTCATCACATAAGCGATTCTGATGCCCGGGCGAAAGTAATGCCCAGTTCTTTGGCTGAAGGTGTTGGAATAAACTAAAAGGTGACTATATCGGCGATGTTCGAGCACCCTATCAACGACCTGGGGTGGAGATCTCGCGACGAGTTGAACACGACTTCCGATCGCCGTGATAGGCCGGCTCCGTGTGTGTGCTCCGCCAGCGATTCGCGTAATTGAGGGAGTCACTACTGCCAGAAAACCTTGAATGGGGAGATCGTCGGCTAGAATCGCAATTTCGGAGTGCGAAACGGCAGTTTTTGGACACCGAAACGACGTCTTAATGCCTTAGGCAATTAGGTGGCATCGGGCGTCTCTGAGTGCCGATTCCGAATTGTGGTCTTATAAGCGATTCCGATAACCGAGCGGAAGTTATGCCCGTTTGAGTGAGAGGTGTCCGTATGCGATCGCATCGACGGCCCGCGACCACGCTCCCGAGAGGAATTTTGCGGACCGGAAATCTCCGATTGCGACCTTTTACCGACCGGGTCGAAGTGCCGATTCCGAATTGGGGCCTCGCGGGCGGTTCCGACCCCCGGGCGAACAGATATCCACGTCTGATCGATGGTACGGTTGTCGGTGTACTAATAACACACATCCTCTGGGGAATTTCGGCCCCGGAACGGAATTCGCAAAACTAGCGCCTGTCGACCGTCTCGGAGTGCCGATTCCGAATTGTCGTCACATAAGCGATTCTGATGTCCGGGCGGAAGTTAAGCCCAGTTCTTTGGCTGAAGGTGTGGGAATAAACTAGAAGGGGTGACTATATCGCGATGTTCGAGCACCCATATCAACGACCTGGGGTGGAGATCTCGCGACGAGTTGAACACGACTTCCGATCGCCGTGACAGGCCGGCTCCGTGTGTGTGCTCCGCCAGCGATTCGCGTAATCGAGGGAGTCGCTACTACTGCCAGAAAACTTGGAATGGGGGCGATCGTCGGCTAGAATTGCAATTTCAGAGTGCGAAACGGTGGTTTTGGACCCCGAAATGATGTCTTATCACCTTAGCCAAAGGGGGCATCGGCGTCTCTAGTGCCGATTCCGAATTGTGGTCTTATAAGCGATTCCGATAACCGAGCGGAAAGTTATGCCCGTTTGAGCGAAGAGGTGTCCGTATACGATTGCATCGACGGCCCACGACCACGCTCCCGGAGAGGAATTTTACGTCGGACCGAAAATCTCCGAATGTGACCTTTTACCGACCGGGTCGAAGTGTCGATTCTGAATTGGGGCCTCGCCGTCGCTTCCGACCCCCAGGCGAACAGATATCCGCGTCTGATCGAATGGTACGACTGTCGGTGTACTATAACACACACTCCGGGGTGGAATTTCGGCCCGGAACGGAATTTCGCGAAACTAGCGCACTGTCGACCGTCTCGGAGTGCAGATTCGAATTGTGGTCACATAAGTGATTATGATGCCCGGCCGAAAGTTATGCCCAGTTCTTTAGCTGAAGGGGTGGGAATAAACTAGAGGGGGTGACTATATCGCGATGTTCGAGCACCCATATCAACGACCTGGGTAAAAATCTCGCGACGAGTTGAACACGACTTCCGATCGCCGTGACAGCCGGCTCCGTGTGTGTGCTCCGCCAACTATTCGCGTAATCAAGGGAGTCGCTACTACCAGAAAACCTTGTAATGGGGAGATCGTCGGCTAGAATTGCAATTTCGGAGTGCGAAACGACAGTTTTTGGCCACGAAACGACGTCTTATCGCCTTAGGCAATTAGGAAGCGACGGGCGTCTCTGAGCGCCGATTCCGAATTGTGATCTTATAAGCGATTCCGATAACCGAGCGGAAAGTTATGCCTGTTTGAGCGAAGAGGTGTCCGTATGCGATCGCATCGACGGCCCGGACCACGCTCCCGAAGAGGAATTTTGTGCCGGACCGGAAATCTCCGAATGCGACCTTTTACCACTGGGTTGAAGTGCCGATTCCGAATTGGGGCTCGCGGGCGGTTCCGACCCCCGGGCGAACAGATATCTGTGTCCGATCGAATGGTACGTCTGTCGGTGTACCATAACACACGCTCCGGGTGGAATTTCGGCCCCGAACGGAATTTCGCGAAACTAGCGCCGTCGACCGTCTCGGAGTGCCGATTCCGAATTGTCGTCACATAAGCTTCTGATGCCCGGACGGAAAGTTATGCCAGTCTTTGGCTGAAGGGGTGGGAATAAACTAGAGGGGGTGACTATATCGGCGATGTTCGAGCACCCATATCAACCCTGGGGTGGAGATCGCGCGACGAGTGAACACGACTTCCGATCGCCGTGACAGCCGGCTCCGTGTGTGGCTCAGCCAGTGATTCGCGTAATCGAGAGAGTCGCTACAGCCAAAAAACCTTGGAATGGGAGCGATCGTCGGCTAGAATCTCAATTTCGGAGTGCGAAACAGTGGGTTTTGGACCCCGAAACGATGTCTTATCACCTTAGGCCAAAAGGGGGCGTCGCGCGTCTCTGAGTGCCAATTCCGAATTGTGATCTTATAAGCGATTCCGATAACCGGGCGAAAAGTTATGTCCGTTTAGCGAAGAGGTGTCCGTATGCGATCGCATCGACGGCCCACGACCACGCTCCCGGAGAGGAATTTTACGCCGGACTGGAAATCTCCGAATGTGACCTATTACCGACAGGGTCGAAGTGCCGATTCTGAATTTTGGCCTCGCGGGCGATTCCGACCCCCGGGCGAACAGATATCCGCGTCCGATCGAATGGTACGGCTGTCGGTGTACTATAACACACACTCCGGGGTGAAATTTCGGCCCCGGAACGGAATTTCGCGAAACTAGCGCCCTGTCGACCGTCTCGGAGTGTAGATTACGAATTGTGGTCACATATGCGATTATGATTCCCGGCCGGAAAGTTATGCCCAGTTCTTTGGCTGAAGGGGTGGGAATAAACTAGAGGGGGTGACTATACCGACGATGTTCGAGCACCCATACAACGACCTGGGGTGGAAATCTCGCGACGAGTTGAACACGACTTCCAATCACCGTGACAGGCCGCCTCCGTGTGAGTGCTCCGCCAACGATTCGCATAATCGAGGCTCGCTACTGACAGAAAACCTTGGAATGGGGAGATCGTCGGCTAGAATCATAATTTTGGAGTGCAAAATGTGGTTTTTGGACCCGAAAACGACGTCTTATCACCTTAGGCCAAAAAAGGCGTCGGGCGTCTCTGAGTGCCGATTCCGAATTGTGGTCTTATAAGCGATTCCGATAACCGAGCGGAAGTTTGCCCGTTTGAGCGAAGAGGTGTCCGTATGCGATCGCATCGACGGCCCGCGACCACGCTCCCGCAGAGGAATTTTGCGCCGGACCGGAAATCTCCGAATGCGACCTTTTACCGACCGGGTCGAAGTGCCGATTTCGAATTGGCGCCTCGCGGGTTGTTCCCACCCCCGGGCGAACAGATATCCGCGTCCGATCGAATGTACGGCTGTCGGTGTACTGTAACACACGCTCCAGGCGAATTTCGGCCCCGGAACGGAATTTCGCGAAACTAGCGCCCTGTCGACCGTCTCGAAGTGCCGATTCCAATTGTCATCACATAAGCGATTCTGATGCCCAGGCGGAATGTCATGCCCAGTTCTTTGGCTGAAGGTGTGGGAATAAACTAGAGGGGGTGACTATATCGGCGATGTTCGAGCACCCATATCAACGACCTGAGGTGGAGATCTTGCGACGAGTTGAACACGACTTCCGATCGTCGTGTCAGGCCGGCTCCGTGTGAGGTCTCCGCCAGTGATTCGTGTAATCGAGGGAGTCGCTACTACCAGAAAACCTTGGAATGGGGGAGATCCTGGGCTGGAATCACAATTTTGGAGTGTGAAACGGAGGTTTTTGAATCCTGAAACCACGTCTTATCGCCTTAGGCATTAAGGGGGCGTCGGGCGTCTCTGAGTGCCGATTCCGAATTGTGGTCTTATAAGCGATTCCGATAACCGAGCGGAAAGTTATGCCCGTTTGAGCGAAGAGGTGTCCGTATGCGATCGCATCGACGGCCCGCGACGACGCTCCCGGAGAGGAATTTTACGCCGGACCGGAAATCTCCTAATGCGACCTTTTACCGACCGGGTCGAAGTGCCGATTCTGAATTGGGGCCTCGCGGGCGGTTCCGACCCCCGGGCGAACAGATATCCGCGTCCGATCGAATGTACGGCTGTCGGTGTACTATAACACACGCTCCAGGGCGGAATTTCGGCCCCGTAACGGAATTCCGCAAAACTAGCGCCCAGTCGACCGTCTCGGAGTGCAGATTACGAATTATGGTCACATAAGCGATTATGATGCCCAGGCGGAAAGTTATGCCCAGTTCTTTGGCTGAAGGGGTGGGAATAAACTAGAGGGGGTGACTATATCGGCGATGTTTGAGCACCCATGTCAACGACCTGGGGTGGAGATCTCGCGACGAGTTGAACACGACTTCCGATCGTCGTGACAGGCCAACTCCGTGTGTGTGCTCCGCCAACGATTCGCGTAATCGAGGGAGTCGCTACTGCCAGCCAAAAACCTTAGAATGGGGCGATCATCGGCTAGAATCGCAATTTCAGAGTGCAAAACGGTGGTTTTTGGACCCCGAAACGATGTCTTATCACCTTAGACCAAAAGGTGGCGTCGGGCGTCTCTGAGTGCCGATTGCGAATTGTGGTCTTATAAGCGATTCCGATAACCGAGCGAAAAGTTATGCCCGTTGAGCGAAGAGGTGTCCGTATGCGATCGCATCGACGGCCCGCGACCACGCTCCCGGAGAGGAGTTTCGCCGGACCGGAAATCTCCGAATGCGAACTTTTACCGACCGGGTCGAAGTGCCGATTCTGAATTGGGGCCTCGCGGGCGGTTTCGACCCCCGGGCGAACAGATATCCGCGTCCGATCGAATGTACAGCTGTCGGTGTACTATAACACACGCTCCAAGGCGGAATTTCGACCCCGGAACGGAATTCCGCGAAACTAGCGCCCTGTCGACCGGCTCGGAGTGCAGATTACGAATTGTGGTCACATAAGCGATTATGATGCCCGGCCGAAAAGTTATGCCCAGTTCTTTGGCTGAAGGGGTGGGAATAAACTAGAGGGGGTGACTATATCGGCGATGTTCGATCACCCATATCAACTACCTGGGGTGGAAATCTCGCGACGAGTTGAACACGACTTCCGATCGCCGTGACAGGCCGGTTCCGTATGTGTGCTCTGCCAGCGATTCGCGTAATTGAGGAGTCGCTACTTCTAGAAAACCTTGGAATGGGGGAAATCGTCGGCTAGAATCGCAATTTCAGAGTGCGAAACGGTGGTTTTTGGACCCCGAAACGTTGTCTTATCACCTTAGGCCAAAAGGGGCATCAGGCGTCCGTGAGTGCCGATTCCGAATTGTGGTCTTATAAGCGATTCCGATAACCGGGCGGAAAGTTATGCCCGTTTGAGCGAAGAGGTGTCCGTATGCGATCGTATCGACGGCCCGCGACCACGCTCCCGGAGAGGAATTTTACGCCGGACCAGAAATCTCCGAATGTGACCTTTTACCGACCGGGTCGAAGTGCCGATTTTGAATTGGGGCCTCGCAGGCGGTTCCGACCCCCGGGCGAACAGATATCCACGTCCGATCGATTGGTACGGTTGTCGGTGTAACACACACTCCGGGGTGGAATTTCGGCCCCGGAACGGAATTTCGCGAAACTAGCGCCCTGTCGACCGTCTCGGAGTGCAGATTACGAATTGTGGTCACATAAGCGATTATGATACCCGCCGGAAAGTTTGCCCAGTTCTTTGGCTGAAGGGGTGAGAATAAACTAGAGGGGGTGACTATATCGGCGATGTTCGAGCACCCATATCAACGACCTGGGGTGGAAATCTCGCGACAAGTTGATCACGACTTCTGATCGCCGTGACAGGTCGGCTCCGTGTGAGTGCTCCACCAACGATTCGCCTAATCGAGGGAGTCGCTACTGCTACTGCCAGAAAACCTTGGAATGGGGGAGATCGTCGGCTAGAATCGTAATTTCGGAGTGCGAATCGGTGGTTTTTGGACCCCCGATATGACGTCTTATCGCCTTAGGCCAAAAGGGGGCGTCGGGCCTCTCTGAGTGACAATTCCGAATTGTGGTCTTATAAGCGATTCTGATAACTGAGCAAAAAGTTATGCCTGTTTGAGCGAAGAGGTGTCCGTATGCGATCGCATCGACGGCCCGCGACCACGCTCCCGGAGAGAAATTTTACGCCGGACCGGAAATATCCGAATGTGACCTTTTACCGACCGGGTCGAAGTGTCGATTCCGAATTGGGGCCTCGCGGGCGGTTGCGACCCCCCCGGGCGAACAGATATCCGCGTCCGATCGAATATTACGGCTGTCGGTGTACTATAACACACGCTCCGGGGCGGAATTTTGGCCCCGGAACGGAAGTTCGCGAAACTAGCGCCCTGTCGACCGTCTCGGAGTGCCGATTCTGAATTGTCTTCACATAAGCGATTCTGATGCCCGGCGGAAACTTATGCCCAGTTCTTTGGCTGAAGGGGTGGGAATAAACTAGAGGGGGTGACTATATCGGCGATGTTCGAGCACCCATATCAACGACCTGGGGTGGAGATCTCGCGACGCGTTGAAACGACTTCCGATCGCCGTGACAAGCCGGCTCCGTGTGTGGGCTCCGCCAGCGATTTGCGTAATCGAGGGAGTCGCTACTGCCTGAAAACCTTGGAATGGGGGAGATCATCGGCTAGAATCACAATTTCGGAGTGCAAAACGGTGGTTTTTGAAACCCAAAACAATGTCTTATCATGTTAGGCCAAAAAGGGGGCGTCGGGAGTCTCTGAGCGTCGATTCCGAATTGGGGTCTTATAAGCGATTACGATAACCGAACAGAAAGTTATGCCCGTTTGAGCGAAGAGGTGTCCGTATGCGATCGCATAGACGGCCCGCGACCATGCTCCCGGAGAGGAATTTTGCGCCGGACCGAAAATCTTCGAATGCGACCTTTTACCGACCGGGTCGAAGTGCTGATTCCGAATTGACGCCTCGCGGGCGGTTCCGACCCTCGGGCGAACAGATATCTGCGTCCGATCGAATGGTACGGCTGTCGGTGTACTATAACACACACTCCGGGGCGGAATTTCGGCCCCGGAACGGAATTTCGCGAAACTAGCGCCCTGTCAACCGTCTCGGAGTGCCGATTCCGAATTGTCGTCACATAAGCGATTCTGAAGCCCGGGCGGAAAGTTATGCCCAGTTCTTTGGCTAAAGCTGTGGGAATAAACTAGAGGGGGTGACTATATCGGCGATGTTCGAGCACCCATATGAACGACCGGTGGTGGAGATCTCGCAACAAGTTGAACACGACTTCTGATCGCCGTGATAGGCCGGCTCCATATGTGGGCTCCGCCAACGATTCGCGTAATCGAGGGAGTCGCTACTGCCAGAAAACCTTTCGATGGGGGAGATCATCGGCTAGAATCGGAATTTCGGAGTGCGAAACGGCAGTTTTCGGACACCGAAACGACGTCTTATCGCCTTAGGCAGTTAGGTGGCGTCGGGCGTCTCTGAGTGTCGATTCCGAATTGTGGTCTTATAAGCAATTCCGATAACCGAGCGGAAAGTTATTCCCGTTTGAGCGAAGAGGTGTCCGTATGTGATCGCATCGACGGCCCGCGACCACGCTCCCGGTGAGGAATTTTGTGCCGGACCGGAAATCTCCGAATGCGACAGTTTACCGACCTGGTCAAGTGTTGATTCCGAATTGGGGCCTCACGGGCAGTTCCGACCCCCGGGCGAACAGAATCTGCGTCCGATCGAATAGTACGGCTGTCGGTGTACTATAACACGCTCCGGGGCGGAATTTTGGCCCCGGAACGGAATTTCGCGAAACTAGCGCCCTGTCGACCGTCTCGGAGTGCAGATTACGAATTGTGGTCACATAAGCGATTCTGATGCCCGGGCGGAAAGTTATGCCCAGTTCTTTGGCTGAAGGTGTGGGAATAAACTAGAGGGGGTGACTATATCGGCGATGTTCGAGCACCCATATCAACGACCTGGGGTGGAGATCTCGCGACGAGTTGAACACGACTTCCGATCGCCGTGACAGGCCGGCTCCGTGTGAGTGCTCCGCCAACGATTCGCATAATCGAGGGAGTCGCTACTGCCTGAAAACCTTGGAATGGGGGAGATCATCGGCCAGAATCGCAATTTCGGAGTGCAAAACGGTGGTTTTTGAACCCCGAAATGATGTCTTATCATGTTAGGCCAAAAGGGGGTGTCGGGAGTCTCTGAGCGTCGATTCCGAATTGTGGTCTTATAAGCGATTCCGATAACCGAACAGAAAGTTATGCCCGTTTGAGCGAAGAGGTGTCCGTATGCGATCGCATAGACGGCCCGCGACCATGCTCCCGGAGAGGAATTTTGCGCCGGACCGAAAATCTTCGAATGCGACCTTTTACCGACCGGTCGAAGTGCCGATTCCGAATTGACGCCTCGCGGGCGGTTCCGACCCTCGGGCGAACAGATATCTGCGTCGATCGAATGGTACGGCTGTCGGTGTACTATAACACACACTCCGGGGCGGAATTTCGGCCCCGGAACGGAATTTCACGAAACTAGTGCCCTGTCAACCGTCTCGGAGTGCCGATTCCGAATTGTCGTCACATAAGCGATTCTGAAGCCCGGGCGAAAGTTATGCCCAGTTCTTTGGCTGAAGGTGTGGGAATAAACTAGAGGGGGTGACTATATCGACGATGTTCGAGCACCCATATGAACGACCGGGGTGGAGATCTCGCAACAAGTTGAACACGACTTCTGATCGCTGTGATAGGCCGGCTCCATATGTGGGCTCCGCCAACGATTCGCGTAATCGAGGGAGTCGCTACTTCCAGAAAACCTTTGGATGGGGTAGATCGTCGGCTAGAATCAGAATTTTGGAGTGCGAAACGGCAGTTTTCGGACACCGAAACGACGTCTTATCGCCTTAGGCAGTTAGGAGGCGTCGGGCGTCTCTGAGTGTCGATTCGGAATTGTGGTCTTATAAGCGATTCCGATAACCGAGCGGAAAGTTATTCTCGTTTGAGCGAAGAGGTGTCCGTATGCGATCGCATCGACGGCCCGCGACCACGCTCCCGGAGAGGAATTTTGTGTCGGACCGGAAATCTCCTAATGCGACAGTTTACCGACCTGGTCGAAGTGTCGATTCCGAATTGGGGCCTCACGGGCAGTTCCGACCCCCGGGCGAACAGAAATCTGCGTCCGATCGAATAGTACGGCTGTCGGTGTACTATAACACGCTCCGGGGCGGAATTTCGGCCCCGGAACGGAATTTCGCGAAACTAGCGCCATGTCGACCGTCTCGGAGTGCAGATTACGAATTGTGGTCACATAAGCGATTCTGATGCCCGGCGGAAAGTTATCCCCAGTTCTTTGGCTGAAGGTGTGGGAATAAACTAGAGAGGGTGACTATATCGGCGATGTTCGAGCACCCATATCAACGACCTGGGGTGGAGATCTCGCGACGAGTTGAACACGACTTCCGATCGCCGTGACAGGCCGGCTCCGTGTGAGTGCTCCGCCAACGATTCGCATAATCGAGGGAGTCGCTACTGCCTGAAAACCTTGGAATGGGGGAGATCATCGGCTAGAATTGCAATTTCGGAGTGCAAAACGGTGATTTTTGAACCCCGAAACGACGTCTTATCATGTTAGGCCAAAAAGGGGGCGTCGGGAGTCTCTGAGCGTCGATTCCGAATTGTGGTCTTATAAGCGATTCCGATAACCGAACAGAAAGTTATGCCCGTTTAAGCGAAGAGGTGTCCGTATGCGATCGCATAGACGGCCCGCGACCACGCTCCCGGAGAGGAATTTTGCGCCGGACCGAAAATCTTCGAATGCGACCTTTTACCGACCGGGTCGAAGTGCCGATTCTGAATTGACGCCTCGCGGGCGTTCCAACCCCGGGCGAATAGATATCCGCGTCCGATCGAATGGTACGGCTGTCGGTGTACTATAACACACGCCCCGGGGCGGAATTTCGGCCCCGGAACGGAATTTCGCGAAACTAGCGCCCTGTCAACCGTCTCGGAGTGCCGATTCCGAATTGTCGTCACATAAGCGATTCTGATGCCCGGGCGGAAAGTTATGCCCAGTTCTTTGGCTGAAGGTGTGGGAATAAACTAGAAGGGGTGACTATATCGGCGATGTTCGAGCACCCATATCAACGACCTGGGGTGGAGATCTCGCAACGAGTTGAACACGACTTCTGAACGCCGTGATAGGCCGGCTCCTTGTGTGGGCTCCGCCAACGATTCGCGTAATCGAGGGAGTCGCTACTTCCAGAAAACCTTGGGATGGGGGAGATCGTCGACTAGAATCAGAATTTCGAAGTGCGAAACGGCGGTTTTTGGACACCGAAACGACGTCTTATCGCCTTAGGCAATTAGGAGGCGTCGGTCGTCTCTGAGTGTTGATTCCGAATTGTGGTCTTATAAGCGATTCCGATAACCGAGCGGAAAGTTATTCCGGTTTGAGCGAAGAGGTGTCCGTATGCGATCGCATCGACGGCCCGCGACCACGCTCCCGGAGAGGAATTTTGTGCCGAACCGGAAATCTCCGAATGTGACCTTTTACCGACCGGGTCGAAGTGCCAATTCCGAATTGGGGCCTCGCGGGCAGTTCCGACCCCCGGGCGAACAGAAATCTGCGTCCGATCGAATAGTACGGCTGTCGGTGTACTATAACACACGCTCCGGGGCGGAATTTCGGCCCCGGAACGAAATTTCGCGAAACTAGCGACCTGTCGACCGTCTCGGAGTGCCGATTCCGAATTGTCGTCACATAAGCGATTCTGATGCCCGGGTGGAAAGTTATGCCCAGTTCTTTGGCTGAAGGTGTGGGAATAAACTAGAGGGGGTGACTATATCGGCGATGTTCGAGCACCCATATCAACGACCTGGGGTGGAGATCTCGCGAGGAGTTGAACACGACTTCCGATCGCCGTGATAGGCCGGCTGTGTGTGTGTGCTCCGCCAGCGATTCGCGTAATCGAGGGACTCGCTACTGCCAGAAAACCTTGGAATGGGGGAGATCGTCGGCTAGAATCGCAATTTCGGAGTGCGAAACTGTTGTTTTTGGACCCCGAAACGATGTCTTATCGCGTTAAGCCAAAAGGGGACATCGGGCGTCTCTGAGTGCCGATTCCGAATTGTGATTTTATAAGCGATTCCGATAACCGAGCAAAAAGTTATTCCCGTTTGAGCGAAGAGGTGTCCGTATGCGATCGCATCGACGGCCCGCGACCACGCTTCCGGAGAGGAATTTTACGCCGGTCCGGAAATCTCCGAATGCGACCTTTTACCGACCAGGTCGAAGTGCCGATTCTGAATTGGGACCTCGCGGGCGGTTTCGACCCCCGAGCGAACAGATATCCGCATCCGATCGAATGGTACGGCTGTCGGTGTACTATAACACACACTCCGGGGCTGAATTTCGGCCCCAGAACGGAATTCCGCGAAACTAGCACCCTGTCGACCGTCTCGGAGTGCAGATTACGAATTGTGGTCACATAAGCGATTCTGATGCCCGGACGGAAAGTTATGTCCAGTTCTTTGGCTGAAGGGGTGGGAATAAACTAGAGGGGGTGACTATATCGACGATGTTCGAGCACACATATCAACAACTTGGGGTGGAGATCTCGCGATGAGTTGAACATGACTTCTGATCGCCGTGACAGGCCGGCTCCGTGTGAGTGCTCCGCCAACGATTCGCGTAATCGAGGGAGTCGCTACTGCCAGAAAACCTTGGAATGGGGGAGATCGTCGGCTAGAATCGCAATTTCGGAGTGCGAAATGGTGGTTTTTAAACCCCGAAACGACGTCTTATCGTCTTAGGCCAAAAGGGGGCGTCGGGCGTCTCTGAGTGCCGATTCCAAATTATGGTCTTATAAGCGATTCCGATAACCGAGCGAAAAGTTATGCCCGTTTAAGCGAAGAGGTGTTTGTATGCGATCGCATCGGCAGCCCGCGACCACGCTCCCAGAGAGGAATTTGGGTGCAGGACCGTAAATCTCTGAATCCAACCTTGTGTCGATCGGTTCGAAGTGCCGATTCTGAATTGGGGACTCGCGGGTGGTTCCGATCGCCGCGCGAACAAATATCTGTGTCTTACCCATGGGGTACGACAATCGGTGTACTAGTACACATGCTCCGCGGTGGAATTTCGGCCCCGGTATGGAATTCTTCAAAACCAACGTCCTATCGACTGTCTCAGAGTGCCGATTCCGAATTGTGCTCACATATGCGATTCTGATACCTGAGCGGAAAGTTACGACAAGTTCTTTCGCGCAAGGGGAGAGAATAATCCGAAAAGGGTGACTATATCTGCGATGTTGGTGCACCCATATCTACGACCTGGGGAGGAGTTCTCGTGCCGAGTTCAACACAACTTCCGATCGCCGTGACAGGCCGACTCTGTGTGGCTGCCCCGCCCGGGATTCACGTGATCGAGGGAGACGTTACTGCGAGAAAACCTTTGAAACGGGGAGATCGTCGGCCGTAATTGCAATTTTCGAGTGCGAAATGAAGGTTTTTCGACCCCGAAACGAAGTCTTATCGCCTGAGGCGATAAGGGGGCGACGAGCGCATCTGAGTACCGATTTCGAATCGGGGTCTTATAAGTGATTTCGATAACCGAGCGGAAAGTGATGCCCGTTTGAGCGAAGGGGTGTCCGTATGCGATCGCATCGGTAGTCCGCGACCACCTCCCAGAGAGGAATTTGGGCGCAGGACCGGAAATCTCCGAATCTGACCTTGTGCCGACCGATTCGAAGTGCCAATTCCGAATTGGAGACTCGCTGGCAGTTCCGATCTCCGCGCAAACAAATATCCGCATCTTATAAATGGGGTACGACAATCGGTGTACTAGTACACACGTTCCGCGGTGGAATTTTGGCCCCGGCACGGAATTCTACGAAACCAACATCCTGTCGACCGTCTCGGAGTGTCGATTCCGAATTCTGCTCACATATGCGATTCCGATACCCGAGCCAAAAGTTACGGCCAGTTCTTTCGCGGAAGGGGTGAGAATAATCCGAAAGGGGTGACTATATTGGCGATGTTGGTGCACCCATATCTACGACCTGGGGAGGAGTTCTCGCGCCGAGTTGAACACAACTTCCGATTGTCGTGACAAGCTGACTCCGTATGGCTGCCCTGCCTAGGATTCACGTGATCGAGGGAGACGTTACTGCAAGAAAACCTTCGAAACAGGGAGATCGTCGGCCGAAATTGCAATTTTTGAGCAAGAAAGGAAGGTTTTTCGACCCCGAAATGACATCTTATCGCCTGAGGCAATAAAGGAGCGACGAGCGCCTTTGGGTGTCGATTTCGAATTGGGGTCTTATAAGCGATTCTGATAACCGAGCGAAAAGTTATGTCCGTTTGAGAGAATGGGTGTTTGTATGCGATCACATCGGCAGCCCGCTACCACGCTCCCGGAGAGGAATTTGGGTGCCTAAACGGAAATCTCTGAATCCAACATTGTGTCGACCGGTTCGAAGTGCCGATTCCGAATTGGGGACTCGCGGGTGGTTCCGATCACCGCGCGAATAAATATCTGCGACTTACCCATGGGGTACGATAATCGGTGTACTAGTACTCATGCTCCGCGATGAAATTTCGACCCCGGCACAGAATTCTGCAAAACCAGCGTCCTATCGACTGTCTCGGAGTGTCGATTCCGAATTGTCCTCACATATGCGATTTCGATACCCGAGCAAAAAGTTATGGCCAGTTCTTTCGCGGAAGGGGTGAGAATAATCCGAAAGGAGTGACTATATCGGCGATGTTGGTGCACCCATATCTACGACCTGGGGAGAAGTTCTCGCGCCGAGTTGAACACAACTTTCGATCTCCGTGATAGGCTGACTCCGTGTGTCTGCCCCGCCCGGGAGACGTTACTGTGAGAAAATCTTGGAAACGAGGAGATCATCGGCCAGAATCACAATTTTCGAGTGCGAAACGAAGGTTTTTCGACCCCGAAACGACGTCTTATCGCCTGAGGCAATAAGGGGGTGACGAGCGCTTCTGAGTGCCGATTCCGAATTTGGGTCTTATAAGCGATTCCGATAACCGAGCGAAAAGTTATGCCCGTTTGAGCGAAGGGGTGTCCGTATGCGATCGCATCGGCAGCCCGCGACCACGCTCTCGGAGAGGAATTTGGGCGCAGGACCGGAAATCTCCAAATCCGACCTTGTGCCGACCGGTTCGAAGTGTCTATTTTGAATTGGGGACTCACGGGCAATTCCGATCACCGCGCGAATAAATATCCGCGTCTTACCCATGGGGTACGACAATCGGTGTACTAGTACATACGCTACGCGGTTGAATTTTGGCACCGACACAGAATTCCGCAAAACCAGCGTCCTGTCGACCGTCCCAGAGTGCCGATTCCGAATTATGCTCACATATGCGATTCTGATATCCGAGCGGAAAGTTACAACTAGTTCTTTCGCGGAAGGGGTGAGAATAATCTGAAAGGGGTGACTATATCAGCGATATTGGTGCACCCATATCTACGACTTGGGGAAGAGTTCCAGTGCCGAGTTGAACACAACATCTGATCACCGTGACAGACCGACTCTGTGTGGCTGCCCCGCCCAGATTCACGTGAGCAAGGGAGACGTTATTGCTATTGAAAGTGACTGAAACAATGCTCCAAGAATAGTCGCCAAAGAATAAGATGGAATGCCACATTCCCTTTCCTATATGTTATCTTTTTGTCTAAAATACTGCAAATATGTAAAGAAATAAAATGTTCCGCACAAATTTTCTATTTGTTTCCATTAGTTCAATGTCTCCTAACGAGAATACCCTTCAACTACTCTCCTTTTTAGAGGTGTCATATACCCATGGACAATTACGTCATTTTTTCTGTCACCCAAAGTTAGAGATAACCATGTTAACGGAACAGATGGTAATGTCATATTTTACATAAAAATATTGATACATATATATACAAGATAATATATTAGCAGCAAGGATATATCTGCAATTTTCTCTGTAATGATAGTTTTTAGGCAAAACACACCCTAGTAATGGCTTTTCGCAAATTTCCCTGTGAGCCCAGTCGAGTCGACACCACATTATTAAGCATTAAAGTTAACAGAGCCTTCTATCAAACTTACAAATTTTAGGCTTCTAAGATGTATATAAGAGAAGAGTCTTGCTAAGCGCTCAGCCACAAAGAAAAAGGCCCAGATGAGGGCCCACAACCTTAGGGGGTGCGGGTCCCCGGACACTCTGAGAACTTGGCATTTCCCATAAGAGAATACGACACAATTTGTTGAAGTATTCCAAGTTATGCTTGGTTGACACAGAAGGTAAGTCGCTGAAATAGTGTGGTGGCTCATCTTACATGTTCCACGGAATAAGAGGAATAGTAAGATTTTCAAAAGAGAGTGCATTCAGTGGATTGTATTTTTGTTTTTGTTAGAGATAGAATCTATTTTTAGGACGAACAGGGTTGATTTGATAATCAAATAAGTTATCCGCAAGGTAGATATCTACTGATAAGATAACCTCCGATAGTCGCCTCTTATTTTGGTGTAATATTTGGAAGTATGATAATTTTATATCACATCAATCACTTTATGTCATATCAAAACTATTAATGAGTCACTTTATATCACATCAAAGTCATTAATAAAATTTATCTCCACTTTGAGATATTTTTAGCCCCTTATAAGTCCATATAACTTTATCAGTTCAAAAATGAGAGTCAGACTTATCAGGACTTATCACCAATAAGTGCTGATAAGTGTCTTATAAACTATCATGTTTACCAAAGCGACAGAACAATTATCAAGACTGATAAACCCCTTTTATCAGGAGTTATCATAACTTACTTGGCTATCAAACATACCCAAGACTATACTTGACGAGTTAAATTCTCCGCTCTTTTTGTGTTTACGGAGGTGAGGTGTTTTCTCTCAGCAAGTCGGGAGAAAGTCCCTTTGTAGACAAATTTTTTGGAGTCTACATCTCTACACTTATACATTCTTTTTATCAATATATTTTATGGTACCATCCATATTCCAAGAGAAAACAAAGAGGGAGAGAGAATACAAAATTGTCTGAAGTATATATGCATGCATGTCGTTATCATTATCATAAGAGTCTTATCCCATTATTTGAGATCGGTTACATGAATTTTTTTCCGCCAAAAATTTTTATCAAATATTAGAATCATGTTTAAACATTATCATCATCATATATGCATGTCTCTATTGTAACTATATATCTTCATATTAAATAAAAGGAATACATATCCTAATCTACGTAATATAAAGATGAGGGTCACAACATAAAATTATTGGGAAATATATGCCGACGATATAACACTCTGAATTTGTTGATCACATTGCAGTGGATTACGAGCATGCAACCGATATCCGGTTAAATCAAATCTTGCCAACTATCCATGTAATCTCACTCATTGCTAGCATTAGGATCACAAAGGTACAATTTCCAGCAAATGGAGTTGAAGTTTATCTGCGTGAACACCATCTCTGTTTCATGACGCAGATTAGTAGGTATGCATTAAAATATGATATCATGTGCAATTAAACACATCACCTCACTTGTGAAAAGGAGTCCCCAAGAAGTGAAACAGGATCCTCTGGCTCATAGGAACATAGCTCACTACCTTAGTCGGTCTATAACAAGTTGTTAGGAGCTCTCAATTTCTTGGACTGGTAGAAGATCTCAGTCTCAAAACATTATTGTCGACTTAACATGAACCAGAGCTTAGAGGAATCTCAATCAAAACTAGGCAAAATGGCCTCTCAATTTACAACCTTCAGTAAGCTCTTCCTTCACCATCGAACATGCTAGTTCTCCTTTAGATGCATCTACATCAAGTCCATGCTCAGGATGCCAGCTACTCTGATCTAACAAAAGTTGGGTGAAAGTCGCAAAGACCGGAGTCACTGGAAAGACACAGATTGCAAAGATCTCCCAAGCGGCCATGGAAAATAGAGGCTAAACCTGCTGCGGAGTATTCTTCTAGTTAGGAGTTGCCACTGCCTGTCCATTCTTTCCAGTCCTTGTCGACATGCTTTTGCGCCCATACCACAGCAGCCCTTGCTGCTTGAGGGCCTCCAGGCAGCCCCCTTTCATTAATTGTATCAGCCATATCGATGAATGGGACGACTAGCAGAGTCCAGGGCCACCGTACTCTGAATGCAAGAACTCACTCAGGATCTATTCACAGTCGCACAATCACGGTAAGCATAGTGAACGTCAGGCAATGCATCCAGAGCCATAATCAAATATGAATAAAGATAACTACTAGGAACCCAAATCAGAAACAAAAGTTACAAATATCAACTGATGTATCAGCAAAACCCTAAACCCTGAACTAAAAGAAGACTATTGTGCATGGGACGAAACCCTGACAAGATATTGTATGACACATACAAAAACCTGAAACCCCAACAGCATTATTACCTGCCTCTACAAGTAGTCAAATGTAAAGCAAATGTGTGAAAAGGATCCAACCATGTCTGCCATGACTTGAGGACAACCTTGGTTTTGAATCTAGCTACCGTAGAATAGCTAACGTGGCACTTCCATTGGTAAGTTTCCCTTGCCATGGACTATAAATAAAACCCAAAACCAAAATTAAACCCAACTGAACCTAATAAGCAAGGCATGACAGGATGCAAATATCTTGTTCAGTAAAATAAAATATTGGGACACAATGACCTAGGACCAATCTTACACATTTTTGAAGATAGGAGTGATTTCCATTAGTCAATGAGAAGGCCCATAAATTTGTAGCTACCACAAGAACATGGTATAGGAAATCTCAAGCCAAGAGATGATGATGATGATGATCATGATCACGATGCACAATGTAAAACAACTATAGGTGCTTTGCATCAGATTAGATTTTTGAGAAATCCATAATCAAAACCATATGCTGTTTACTGATTCTGTTAAGTCTCTCAGGTGACTTTTTTTTACTTTTATTTAGTTTCCATTTCCTAATTCTGCATGGGTTGGTAACTCAGGTAATTCATTCTGTCACACCTTACATCTCAAATGACAAATGTGCATATCTTTCTGAACAATAGATAAAAATTTATACAGCATTAAATTATGACAAGGAAGCAAGTTGATCTCCTAGTGGAGCTCTTTCCCTTCCCTCATTTAGTCTTTGATCAAAATTCAGGTTCATAAGGCTTGCAGAAGAAGAAGAAGAAGAAAAATGGAACTAAATTGAGGTTTTAACTATAGGGAAGCTGCAGTTAGACTTTCCATTTCTCACATTGTATGGAATCCCCAATCATCGCTGAACTTACCTGAAGGGGAATAGAAGAACAGCCCAAGGCCCAGAAGTCGACCAAACAACTGGCCCATATTTCAGCCTGATAAAGCCCACATCAGATGAGTTGGTTAGACGCAAAGGTTGGTTAGCTTGGCTCGAGCACAGCCCAGGCAATGTGCCCAAAATCTTGGCTCTGCTTAAGCTGGTTAACTGGGAGATTTATGACCAATTGACTAAGCAGTAGTGCCGGCTCCAACAAATGCCCTTTATGGGAAGGACAACTGGCAGACAAACTAGCAATGCTCATGGGTAATGACCATCCCATGATCACCCCACAAAGAGGATTTTATGGCCAGTAAGGTCATTATCCCATTAAGGTTATTGAGGCCATGATCTTATCAAGGGATGCAGGAGTTGTCCTCATAACTGACAACCAAATCCCCTGCAAATGGTCTATATAAGTAGAGTATCTACTATCTAGCAATGGAGAAAGGTAGTCCTTATAAGGCCATGTTCCTATTAAGGCTGTTGAGGGCATGATCTTATAAAGGGATGCAGGAGTTATCCTTGTAACAGACGACCAAAGGGATTACTCCCCCGCAAATGGTCTATACAAGTCAGGGTATCTATTATCTAGCAATGGAGGAAGCATGCACACTAGGCCTTACATAAGCCTTTGTTTTCCTCACACTTCGCTAACTTAAGCATCCGAGTGTTTCCACTTGGGGCTGTGTCCCATGGACCCCTGATTGCTCTTTCATTGCATGCAAGCCATTCTCTAAACGGGTAAGATCTTTTGTTTCTCTCATCCCACAGCCCATGCACCGCCCCAATTTCCAACCTCTTCACCAACCATTCATGATCTTCATGCATTCCATCATTTGTTATAAAAGGAGGATTGTTCATCAATCTCACCCAAAGTACAAAATATCTTATGACAAGCATGAATGTGGTGCAAGAAAGCAGTAAAAGTGTCCCTTTCAATATTTCAATCAGTAGTCGTTTAATTAAGAACTTATCGGTTATCAGAGGACTACCTTGTTATAGGAGGCAGTAATCATAGTAGACAACTAAAACATGTCCATAGCAACTCTGAGAACACAAATAATTATCTATATCCATGGAAGCAAAAAGTGCAGTGGCAGAAGAGAGGACGAACTAACCCCACTACAGATCCCCACGACTTCTTCAACATAACTCCCAAAGATATCCTTCTTGGACAGCTTCTCCATCATATGGCTTCGAAATTTATCAACCTCCTGGAACAGAAAACGAGAACGGAATGGCAAGGGAAAGAAACCAATAAGAACCACAGCAACAATTCCATCATCCCACAGCATCCAAGTATAGCAAGAACAAAAATCCATCCGAAAAAGAACATTTTTTTTACTACAGGATAAGGAAGGATGGAGAGAGAGAGGACTCACATCCTCCGCAAACTCCGGTATAGGGTCCGGGAAGACGTACTCCGCCACCCTGAGAAGCTGCCTCGCACCCCGAGCGGCGGTGTTCAGTGGGCCACGGCGGGAAAAAGAGAGGGAAAGAAGAGAAAGCAGGGAAGGACGGCACCCAAGAACCAGGGGAGACGGTGTGGTCCGAGTAGCGGGGGGAGCCGGAGTAGTGGAAAGGGACGGACAAGCAGGAGCAACACAGCAGAGCGGGCGTGTGTGTTGCTGGCCAGTGACGAGACGGGGGAGGGGAGCAGTGGAAAGGACGAGCGACCAGCAGCTCCAGCCCATCTCTCTCTCTCTCTCTCTCTCTCTCTCTCTCTCTCTCTCTCTCTCACGCCAACCGGTGGTGGGAGGGTGGTTCTTCACTGCAGACTACTACTGCTCTCTCTCTCTCTCTCTCTCTCTCTCTCTCTTCCCCGCGGCTTCCGCTGCCGGCCAGCGCTATCCAGGCGGCAAGCGAATTGTTAAAAAAGGGGAAAAAACAAAAAGTCTCCACTCAGAAAACTATCCACCCTCATATGGAAAAATATACAAAGATAAATTTGAGGAATGGTTATTATTATTTATTAGTATTTTTTATTATTATAAATGTTTTAAAATAGCTATGTATTTTTTATTTTAAATGGTTCACAAAATAAAATAACAATCAATTAAACAATGTTGATACGATTCGATTACCTCAATTAATAATACTTGAAAACGTCCACTCCTTACTGAAAAGGGAAAAAATGTAAAGACTACCATTAGAGCAGACCAGGTGAGACTTGCTATATCCATGTGAATTATGCCTTCTATCCTTGAATTCTTTTTTTTTTCAAAGAATGATTTCATTATTAATTGATCTCTAATCATAGTGGAATCAACAATGTAGAGTCAAAATGTGGAATCATGACTGAAAAAACTGTTGATGATTATTCTGAATGAAGCTACTGCGTTTCATCTTACTCAAGTATATTTTATGGTGAAATTTTGACATTATGAGATATAAGACATAATTAGCTCTTTTGTGTGTAGGGAAAGTTGATAGACTTACATGTAAGAGGTGACCAAATTCAGAGGTAGACTTTAGATATTATTGCGGCGAACATAAGTGGATAAACTTGAACAAAAATATTATTATATTTTTTAAGAGAAATATTTAGTGCTCTCTAAAGAGGATAATAAAAGTAATATGAATTGCCCTCCAAAGAATTTTATTAGTTGAGAAAGAGATAAAAACATCTTGTCAAATTTTTTACTAATAAAATTATTTGGAAGATATTCTCATCATCTTTATTGTCCTCCTTAGAGGGCACTAAATATTTCTTCTTTTCTAATGCACTTTTAATGTACGTGAGGTTTCTCTTATTAATCAATGTGTTATCGACACGTTATGTCCATCCAAAATAAATAAAAATATATATTAAAAATATAATAATATTTCTCGAACTGAATATGAGACTGGAGATGCATGAGTTGAGATACTCAAATGAGATGTTAGTGAGCCGAGATGAATGAGTGGAAATGTTTGAACCAAGGTGAATAAGCAGAGATGAACGAGCCCAAAATTGCACTTTGGAGAGTAAGGGGAAAATGAGAAGATTGAAATGTGCCGCCAAGATGGGTACTTTTTCAAAAAAATTGTCCGATCCAATCTTTCTTCCTAGTTTCGATTCGATCCGACTTGCCACCAGTTCAATTTAAAGTCCTACATATTTCTCAGCTTTCTAAGACCAGTTTAATTTTTATTTGGGTTTTTAACTAGGATAAATTAATTAGAAGTCCCTAATAAATATTTGACTTATTTTCTAGTCTCTGACAGAACTGTAACTTATTACAGTAAGTGTTATTACATGTTACAGTATATGTTAAATCATGTTACAGTAAAAACTTTCATATTACAGTCAGAGACTTCTAGTTAATTTCCCTTTTTAACTATTGTGTAAGTTTTTTTTCTTCTGTTCCACTCTATGGGTTTATATTTTACGAGGGGAATTGATCTTACTGACCATGTGCTTTCTAATGTTAGTTAGGACTTCGTATTGGAGGCGTTCATGTGTGGAACATTTATTTGATCATCAATCAGAACTATCTTGTTAGAGCAAGAAATGTGTATTTAATACCCAAAAAAAAAAACAATTTGGTATCCATGTTATCTTATTTGGATTGCAAGTACATGAATCAGGTTGGAATCTCCAACATCTTTATGTCTACAAATGTAATTGTCGTGTCCATTAAAACTTAAATTAGCATGTCCAAGTTAATTCCATCGCACAAAGTGCAATCATATATGTGAAATAGCGCAAGTTTCATTGGTTCTTTTAGTATGTTGTTACATATATATGTATGTAAAATTGTCTTTGATATTATTCGTATACTTTGTCCCTTGATGTGCCTAAAATTATAAAAGTGCCCTCAAATGAGACTTCTTATGGACTTGATGAGATCATATATCAATCGTGCATTAATGAGTTTCCTTATACTATTTAAGCATTACCTTTTTGATAGGTAAGAGTGGAGGGCGGAGAATTGAACCTATGATGTGGATCTGTACAACGGAGGACCTAATCACTAAATCAGTCTTTCTTTACTACCATTTTAAGTATATTTTAATTGCATAAAACAGAAATATATAAATATAGCCACTTGGGTATACCATGAATAGTTTTGATGATTCATAAGAGTTTAAGAGTGTATCTATAAAGTGTATATTACAAAAAATCATTTTTTATTGTTTATAGATAGCTACTTTATGTGCAATATATGTTAGTTGTTTACTTGCCTTCGTTGTTGCTATATACACCACAGCACAACTGTAGTCTCTAATTCTAGCTTGTAATTTCATATTTCGAAGGTTGAAACAAGCTCCTATGATCTAATATGTTTCTCATTATAAGGGATATTGCATTCGATGAGTCATTCAAAAGCAAGCATAGCAATAAAATCATATCTAGGTAGGAAACAAATGTGCAAAAAAAGATTGTAAAGAAAATACTTTAAAAAAATCAGGTGCACCCCCTTACTCCTTGGGTAGCTACCTCTAGCTATATGTTCATGCCACCTAGCCTCACTCAAAACACTTTTAGACATGTTTATTCTTGAAAAAGAAATCAGCTGAAAGGAGTAGGAACTGCATCTGTCCATGCTCTTTGCTTTGGAATTAAAAGTCAAAACGCATTCTACTGGTCTCCCTAAACTAATCGGTGATTGTTCAAGACATCCCCCAAACAATCATATTTTCTATCCCATAGAACAATTAATCAATGGGATAACATTTTAAAGTAAATAAATAAATAAATTTCTGCAGATTCATTTTAGCATGTTCTGCTCTCCAAGTGGAAAAAAAGTTTTAAGAATATGCTCAAACCGTTTAAAAATAACTGCTCAAAGAACTTCCAAAAAATCAGCATTTCTTGGTTGTTTTTTTTTTCTTGGTTGAAATATATTCTGAAAAAGGCACCAATCATAAAAAGGAAAAACAAGGTAGCCACATCATGGACAAACCAAATATAAAGAAATTTAGAAGAGGCAATCAGAGGTCTCCACATTCTTTTTTGAATAAGATCTGTTAACTACCTTGGATATGTCAGGACGCATTTTGGTAATCAAAAAAATAACCCAAATCTAACCTATCTCAATCCAGGTCTTATAACCAATACTGACCTGATGTGTCCCAATGCAACAAACACTTCTTGCCTTGTCTGTGTTGTTATTTTTCTGTGAACTAATCACAGACGTGCATATATTTATATCTTCTATACAGGCAGATAGTTTGAATACGTAATCTTCATTGGGAAAATAGTCCCACCCAATAAACATGCCACATAGGGAAAAAAAACCATTCTTTTGTCCATGCATGTGATAACTTTTTGCAAAGACATACACGACAGCGCCATTACTTAGCTAGTCCTCTCTTACGGAATGATAACCGTGCTTCCCCAAATGTAGCTGTGGTGTTAATTGTTAAAGAGAGAAGGGCATGCATGTTTTCTTACATGAATAATGCTTTGCTTCCGTCCATGAAAGAGTTTTTATCTTGCTGGAACAGTCGGGTGACTCGTGATTAGTTGCCTTTGGATGAAGTACAAATCTCCACAAAATGTGGCATGAAATGCTTGTCAGTACCCAATAAAATATGTGTGTGGAACAAATAGGTGAATAAGTGGAATAATAGATAGTTAAATAGAAAAAATATCGAATACGTGGAACAAATAAGTATGTGAGTGGAACAAATTTAATTTGTTCCACTTAGCTATCTATTTGTTCCATTTATGCATCTACTTGTTCCACTTATATATTTATTGGGTACTGACAAGCATTTAATACTACTTTTTGTGAGGACTTGTGCTCCATCCAAAGACAACTAATCAGGAGTAGCCCGGCTGTTCCAACAAGGCAAAAACTCCATCATGGACAGGAAAACAACATTTCTCGGTTTCTCTCTCAAAATGCAACCGTGGGAATTACACAACTGAAAACAAAACGACCAGTCTTATACATATACACATTGGCTATCCGACCCTCACAGGTTCCTCTTGTGTGGCTCCAGCCAAGGAAAGCCAAGCAAATCAAACACTTCCCTCTCTGTTTGACAGTGTATGCTAGTGCTTGCTTTTGCACCCTGCAAAAAAATTTAAACATTTTTCTTCCCTTTATGAACTGTAGCACAAAATTGAATGATCAGATTAGATTATGCAATCAACAAATACCCGTTTCCCATGTGAGCTTTGAGCAGCCAAAAATAGCCCTGTATCATCAAGCCGATAGCCTTTGGATTCTGCTAGTAGCCTCAACCTGAAGTACATTCAACAAACAGCTCTGAAAAAGACTAAGATGCTGGCAAAAGAAATAGGGATTTTTTATTTTAGGTCCATTTGTTGACCTCCTAATTATTTTTAGGTTCATTGACCAGAAAAGTTATTTCTAGGTCCAATTACTCATTTTGCATTATCTGTAGCCCCTTCCGTCTATCTCCCGTGAGGCTCCGTTTGCCAGGGACCAAAAGGGGGTTTGTGGAAACCAGGGGCTTCGCAGGCAAGATCTGCAGGGCGAGCAGGGTTTAGGGTTTAGATCTTCGAGCTCACAGGCACTTCCGCAGGGGCGAGCGAGATCTGCAGGGCGAGCTTCGCAGGCGCTTCGCAGGGGTGCGAGCGAGATCTGCAGGGCGAGCAGGGGCGCGAGCGAGATCTGAGCTTCGCAGGCGCTTCGCAGGGGCGCCAGCGAGATCTGCAGGGCGAGCTTTGCTGGGGGCTTTGCAGGGGCGTGAGCGCAGGGCGGCTTCGCAGGCGCGAGGGCGACCGAGATCTGCAGGGCGAGATCTGCAGGGCGGCTTCATTCGAGCAAAGAGAGAGAAAGAGAGACGGTCACAGGGAGTGGGGCGGGAGAAGAACCCTCCTTCTTGAAACCCCGCAGAAGAAGCAGGGCAACGAAAACCCGGAACGACGTTCCTATACTACGGAGATCTTCCACCAAGACCTGCTCGTTCGTAGAACTCCCAGACTAGCGCTCTTATCGCTTCCTCCTACGCCGAGCCGCTTGCTTTGGATCCTTGCCGCTCCCGCCTGCGGGAGATCTATCTATCGGTTCAAGAGCCAGAAAAGAGAGGGCCTTTATAGTCTGAGGACCAGAGGATGGTCACCCCCGTCTCTCTTTCTCTCTCTTTGCTCGAGAACCCTTATGTCTTCTGCAGCGCATGCATTCACAGGTCACAGGGAGTGGGGCGGGCAGTGCAGTGCAAGCCCGGCGAGGATTTGGCAATTCTTACAGTGCAGTGCAGAGCAAGCCCGGGGGATGAAGGATATGGTGACCGGTCCATTTCTTCACTGATGGTGGAAGGAGTTTTGGACCTAAAAATAAATAAGAAGAGGAAATGGACCGGATGTTAAACTCAATTGGTCAATGGACCTAAAAATAAGTAACCGATCAAAGAATGGATCGGTTGTTGATTTCCGCAAAGAAATATTCTTCACCATCACAACCCTATTGGCAATAAATGAAGAAGCCCATAACTACATAAGCTCATAGGTAAGCCATGAGGAGTTAAACCAAACTAACACTACCTCTTCGTACCCAAGACGGACCAAAGAAAGATGGGAGTGGATGGCCCGACCAAAACATATGTAAAGAAAGAATAAATCCATTGTGTGGCCTAGGTCTGATACCATACAATGGGTGACTGGAGAAGACTACGACTACAAGAGCACACAGCCAAGCCGCATACAGAAAATATGGGACTACACATGAGATTAATTAAATTAAAAAAGATTGAACTAAAAGTGTCGGAACAATTTCTGGGAATGTTATTTTAGAAATGATCAAGATTGCAACTTTGCAATTGGGTAGTTAGAGACACTAAGCCACCTCCTATTTGTACGTCTTCTAACATACATGATATAGGCACACCCTCCTAGAAGGGGCATTTTTCCCTTTCCTTCTGTTTTTATTTTCTCTTGTTGTCATAGCTGGTTTTAAGGTATTTTGGTTATTACCTATGTTCTAGGTGGTATTATTGTCCACTTTATATTTTTTATGTTCGCCCTTAGTCCACTGGTTTCTTCAGGCTGACTGACAGCCAATTTTATTGATGATTTCCGGGGTTGCGATCCACCATGTAAGGTGCAATCTTTTTTTCTTCCAATGCTTAAGAGTCACCGACAACACTTTCGTGTGCAACCATCAGAAAGTTTATCCTCTTTGGTGGTTGTTTTTCTAGCTCTCATTCTATCTCCACTTGAGAGCTATGTCAGCTATACAAGATTCTTCATCAACTGTGCTGAGCTCTGCTCTGATGGCTACCCTGGAAAATCACTCTGCAAATGTCTACTGTTAAACTGGAGGGTCACAAGTTATCATTTCTATGTTGTCTCTGCATAGATCTTTCTCGGCAGGCATGGCAAGATTAGTTATATATTGATGGGTTCAGCAAACCCCCACTCATTAATGATCTCAAACAGTCCTGTTAGGATGCTAAGAATAATCTTACTATGGACTGGATCATAATTCTGTTTGTCAGCAAATTCAACATCTTATTATGTATGACGCTACTGCATGTGATGTCTGTTCCTTGCCAAGAAAAAATGTACAGACAGTGGTGATGAGACCTATCAGCAAGGGGGGATATTATACCCCCTCAAGCAAGGGGGGATATTATACTATGTGTGTCTCCTACTGATCAGGCCCATAACTTGAAGCATGAAGAAACCAAGGTTTTTCAATTTCTCTTTGGTCTCAATTTTCAATATGATGGTATGCATACACAGATTATCAGTATTGATACTCTTCCATCTCTTAAGAAGGTTTTCTCTAAAATCCTAAATAACGAAGCTTGTCATGATGTGACTTTTGGTCTCCCATCTCTGCCTCCTGGTTGCAAGAATTCACTGCGTTGGCCAGTAACTCTTCCAAGGATATTGTTGCAAAACCGAAGGCTAGAGGTAATAGACACAGCACTCATTGTAACCAAGACAACCATGATGTTGAGTATCTCCATAGAGGAAAACTCAGAAATTTAGGTCTCGACAGGGTGGCCACTCTGCTCAAAGGAATGCTGCTGTCACTCATCCTGTTGCAGCAGCCACAAGGTAGGACGTACCGTGCGATCCAGCTGTGCCAAGTTGCAGCTGGTATGGTACGGATTAAAGCATACCGCACTAGTACACGTTGATCTGCCCAATACACTTCAAAAAAATAAAAATAAAAACTCGAAAAACAAAAGAAGGGGATCGGACTGGCCTTGCCAGGGACCCACCTTCTCCCTGGCACAGTCCGGTGCAGCATGGTGAACCTTGAGCAACCACCCTTTCCACAGATGGTGATTCATCATTATCTGAGCTGCCTGCATCGTCCACATCTGATATTGCTTCTTCGACAGGTTCGAGGTCTAGGTGATTCGTCCACAAGTACTGCCTGGTGAGCACTTAGTGGTACTAATTTTCTGTCCACTCCTTGGGGAACCACAAACCATATGATTGGTACCGCTACACACACCACTTACTCCTTGTCTTCAGGCAGGACAAAAGAAACATTGCAGATGGTACATGTGCCATGATTCCTGGGGGGACCATCCACTAAATCATCACTTGGTCCTTCCCTCTGCTCTTCATCTTTGTACTTTGTCCATTTGAACTCATGTCCCAGACACGCTTTTTCAGAAAACAGATAGTTGATTATTGAAGGATATGCTGATGTGATGCCAGACAGATTGGACTTTCAGCCGTGACGTTGGGGGAAATAAGAGCCTGTGACGTTGAAGGAGGGGAGGGAGCTTCCCGCACGGTGGGGTTCAGCGATGGTGGGGGCGGCAGGATCCGAAGGAGCTGGGAGCTTGCACACAGAAAGAGGGGGAGGGGGAAGAAATTCCAGCGGACTGGGGTGCAAGCGTGTGCACGGAAGGGGGAGGGGAAGAAAAGAAAGAAGACGAACGGGAGGGAGGGAGAGATGACTGGGGTAGGTGCACAGACGAAGAATGGAGGGGGTGGGAAAGAGGAAGAAGACACAGGGGCCTTGCCCCACAAGTCACATCGGCACTGAGCCCAAGAAATTTTCTATTCTGCTTTCATTGCCTTCAGAGACTACATGTGTATTTAAAGAGAACGGAACCCTAATGGCCGTCCTCACATACCCAAAGACCAAAATACCCCTAAGACCATAGAAATAGTGCAAAATCGCAAGAAAAATTACATAAAAATAAAAGACTCGATATTAACTCTAAATGAGCCCAAATAAACTATAAAAAATAGAAATTTATTTCTACCAACTAATGACCCCTAAATGAGACTCATAAAGTTAAAAAAAAAACATAATAAGAATAAAAATGATGCCAATACGACTTCATTCGTCTGATATCTCGAGTCTAGCTCCACATCATGATGTAGACCATGCCGTGTCCAGAAATTATAAGCAGTCAAGTACAGAGCACTGTACTTTTCTTGGTGTAGCTTGGTCACTTTAGAGAAGCAAGAAACAGACAATGTGTGCATGTGTGCTAGATCTAGTGCTCAAGCAAAATACAGAGTGGTGGCACATGGACTTATAATGTAGGGATACAAGTGAATTTACCAATAAAGCTGCAGTGTGATTTGTGATAATAAAGTAGCGATCAATATTGCTAAAAATCAAGTAAACACTGATAGGACTAAACATATTGAAATTGACCAGCACTTTATTTGGGAGAGGCTTGAAGAATTGTGTCTGCCCTATGTAAAGTCACAAGAACAAGCTGCAAATCTTTTCACCAGACTGTCAACTGAGGCATAGTTTATTTTTGATTAAGCAAGTTAAGCATGAGTGATGCAGCAAATGGATATTCATTTAATTTTTTAGTAGGTATTTCTATAATAAGTATTCTTGTAGGTTGGGTGCTGTTTCAGTATTTTTTTTTCTTTTTCATATAGTCGGCCTCTTCATGAGACCTTATCCAATTTGTTGTTTCAGAGTTAATACAAATAGAAGACTGGCCAGTCCTCTCTCTGGAGCACCAGAATTCGTGCCTCTCCATCAGCCTGTATCATTCTCTCATTCTTTCAACAGTAAGATTTTCATAATCGGAATAAGATTGTACTGGAATCATTCACCAAGAGTTGTGGCCTACAAGCAGCTCTGGGTATGTTTCCTTTTCAGATTGGAAACACAGTTGGTGAGAAGCCAACAATTTCACTATTCAAATTTGAAATAAGTCAGGGCAATTCAGGAAGCTGTTTCAGATCAAAAATGCAAAAGGCAGAGGGAACTCAGTAATTTTTCAAAGCTTACAACAGAGAGAAGTTCGGGAAACCACTGTCAATATCACAGATGAAAGGAAGAATGCATGTGTCAATGTGCTTTTGGTTTTAATTTGACGAGGCAGCTTACCTCCAACAGTAGACAGGAGATATTGGAATATTTCTTTAGGACAATGTTACTTCTTAAGAAGTTGGATATTACTCTTTTAACTCCACTATACTGCTTTGATATTTATTCAACCTCAGTAGTTGTGAGTGATTATGTGTGGATGAGGGGAACCTCTCCTCTCCCTGACACGCTCCTCTGCTCATTATTTGTAATAATACTGGTGTACTCCACACCACTTATTCTCAGAGAAAAAGTAATACTTCTTGGCCCCTCCTCCTCATCAAAATAATTCACCAAATATGTTAATGGGGCTCATGTATCAAAAAGTTCAGATTGAGACACATATATTTGTCAAAACAGAGGTAAGACAGATGATGCACAAAATTTCTCACCGCCTATTGAGCACATCATTTCCTGTCCATGCAATCAATCCAAAAGCATATATATCCCTTGGGTATACCTGCACAAGCGATAAGACAGTCTTGAAGAGAATAGAAGCGAGAGATTACCAAGATCAGAAATACTGACAAGCATTGTAGACTATATCTAAACCAAACCAGCCTCTATTTCACAGCAAACATGTCAGAAATTTGTGTGGAGGTGCAATAAATATGATACTATGCACGGAGGCGATATTAGATGAAGTTTTTAGTTGTTTATGCATCTCTTTCATTCAGAGAAAACCAAACCCTCATCATAGAAGATTACATCAAAAGTCATGCATGTATTGCATTATGAGTTCTTGAAACCTACTTATGTCATAGGATACTCCACCTTAAAATCAATTCGATGTCGCTGTTCTCTACCTGGATATGTGCAAAGGCCAAAGTATGTATCAACACCTGAATCAGTTCCCTGCAAGATTTATAGAAAAAATAAAGCTACTGAATGGAACTCTGGAGACAATGGAAGAAATTCTTTGTTCCGTCAATTTTAGAACTGAATGCATTGCAACAACTACACAACATTTGGGAACAGTCATGGCAATAGAAGATTCCAAAACAATTTCGAAGATTTAACATAAGCAGGAAATCCTCTCAGCACATGGATAGTAGCACATTTTCCCAGGATCTATTGCATACACAGAATCAATGGGTGCCCAGAAGCACAATCCCCCAAGCCAACACACACCCAAAATTAACCCGATAAGACTGCTTCAACACCTGAATCATTAGGTAAATAACAATAACACCCTGCAGTAGCCTGTAGCCTAGGGCGGTAACATCCTACGGAACTGAGAGGGAGCCACACCCACCATGGAAGGCAGGATCGGAATCGGGATCGGGATCGACCAGGCTCGATCCGATCCTGGATCGGATAGGATCGCAAGATCCCATGGATCCAAGGGAAGTCTGGCCGATCCTGGATCGGCCAGTTTATAAAATGGTTTTTTTTTGGAAAAATTTCAGGAAAATTCAGGAAAAAACAGAAAAAAAAAACAGCAAAAATGAGGGAAAATCTGATAAATTGAAAGAACTAATATTTGCATAAAAAACCAATCATACATGCATTCATAATATATGAAGTAATGAAACATAAGATTTTGTGTATTATTACTACTATAATAATACAAGAAAAGTATAAAATATTAAAGACTTAGTGTATTATTGACCTGAATACCATTTAAGTAAATGTTAAAATTTGTAGTTTCATTTATTTAAGATATTACATGTAAATAAGAAAATATCCCCCATTTGAATCCAATAAAAATATCAAAAAAATCACATCTCTTACTAATAAAAAGTCAACTCTCCCATCCAAGAAGGAAATCACAATTTTTGTGATTTTATCAAAGTAGCAACTTTCTAATCTCTCATAATTTGACATATTTAAAATTTTATCATTCAAATAAGTCTAATAAAATACTAAAAATCTAAAGTCCAACAAAAAAAAAAATCAAACGTGCATATGACTTCTCCAAGAAGCCGCTCTCCACTGACATCACTAAGTCTACTTGAGACCTCTTAGGATTTGGTCAAACTAAGCTATCATCACCCAAACTCATGAGTGTCATGAGTTGGGTGATGGTAGCTCAATTTGACCAAATTCTGAGAGGTTTGGATGATGATAACTTAAGTTGACCAAATCCTGAGAGGTCTCAAGCAGACTAAGTGCTGTCAGTAGGAGAGTGGCTCCATTGGAGAAGTCACATGCACGTTTGACTTTTTTTACCGGACTTTGAATTTTTAGTGTTCCATGTGGTTTATTTGAATTATCAAATTTTTAGATAAGCTAAATTACGAGAGATTAAAAAGTTAGCAGTTCGCTAAAATCACCAAAATCGCAATTTTCTTCTTCGATGGGAGAGTTGACTTTTTATTGGTAAGAGATATGATTTTTTTGATATTTTTATTAGATTCAAATGGGGGATACTTCCTTATTTACATGTAATATCTTAAGTAAATAAAAATACTAACATTTACTTAAATGATATTCAGGTAAATAAGGGGATCCTGACAACCCTGCCTGAAGAGGATCCTGAAGGTAGCCTGAGGGAATCGACCTGGATCAGTCTGGATCGGCCTGGATCAGTTTGGAATCGGTCGATCCTTGCTTGATCCAGTCGATCCAACTCGATTCTGGCCGATCCAGCTGGAAGTTTGCCGATTCAGAGACTTCCCCCCTAGAATCGGATCCATAGCCCTCGATCCGATCCAGGATCGACCGATTCTGGGTCGATCCTGGCGATTTTGCCTTCCATGCCACCCACAGCATGAAACCCCCAGGCAATCCTCAAAATAAAGTGGAACACATGGCTATGATGAAAGATAAGTATGTAATTCAAAGCTTATTGTCTATCCCCATGTTGAACCCTGTAAAGTTCATAGCGGATATGCCAGAAGTTATTTATATCCAATGGTTATTTATACCCTCGTGATAGGCATATTCCAACAATCTCTACCTCGAACCGCTTTTCAGTCTTGCGGTGGTTCCGAGGGAAACAAGAAGACTCCAAGGTGGAAGCCGACGTCAAGCAAAAGATGCGGCGGTCCACCAAGCTTAAACAAATCTAGGTTCCCAAAAAAGAGGCCCAGAAAATTAGGAAAGCTCAAACAAATGCACCAAAGGTGGTCAAAAGCGCCAAATGTACTCTCTTTAACATGCTGAATCCAAGCGCCTCAATGGGCAAAAGAGAAAAGAGGTATATAGAAAATCAAACTATGCTCCTCAAGACCCGGAGAATATCGAGTAGTCAAAGAAAATCCACCTCAGCAATTCAAGTCTCGTGTATCGGTCCTTGACCGTATAATGCGAATCTCGATCTTTGATAGGCTAGAGGCAACTCCCAATGCTGGTACCCGCTCGTCAAAAAGACGACGTGTCACTTAGGCAGTGGGAGAGAAACTCAGACTCAAGATCTTCTCATGCTATGCCTCTGGGAAGGACTCCGGCGAACCAGCGGAACAAATCGCGTAAGCCAATCCAAATATCCCTACTGAGGCTACTCACATCTGGTCAAGCTCTCCTTCATGTTGAGCCCCAATATGAGGAAATTCAAATCCCCTTCTTTGAAGAAGGAACTATTCAAGTTGAGGAAGGTAGACTCCCTGCCTCCACTACCAATCTCGTCGTCGACCTGCCTACAAGGGAGAATTTTCAAGCAATGTCAAACGATGACAAGTATCAAGTTATGCAGCAGTGGCATTCTGAAATGGCCACGCTCTTGCATGAAATGAGGCGGCTAGCAACTTCAAGCCTTCGGTGGTGCGGACACCCGTGCACATGCCTGCTTTGATCCGACACATTTTTACCGACGTCGTCGAGTGTCGGAGCCGACATCTCTTTGGTTAGGCGACACTCCACTGGACTTGTAAGGCCCCCAGCACATTTTGGGAGGGCTGAGACATTTTTTGTTTAGTCCATTTAGGGCCCACGTGGTGTTTTCTTATTTCTCTGTATTTTTTGGGCTATTTTTATGCTTATTTTAGGAAAAGACATTTTGGTAAATTGTAAGCCATGTCTCCTATTTATATGACATGTGCCTCTGGAGGAGGAGATGAAGAAAAATTGAAGAAAAAGTTAAACTTGCTGCGCAAGCTATTGGCCTCTTCCCTCCCCTTCCCGCCTCCTCTCTTCTTTTCCTTCTCCCCCCCCCCCCCCCCCCTTCATTGCTTCGGTCCCCCATCATCTTGGTATCAGAGCAGACAGCGATCCCCTTCGCTGCCTTCTCTTTTCTTCCTCTCCTCCCAATCGTCTCCCCACCTTCCAGTTCCTCTTTCTCCCTCGCCACTCTCAACTCTCTCTGTCTCTCATTCGCGAACCCTCCCTGTGTAGCACCAGCTTCCTCTATCAGACATCCCAGCACCAGCTTCCTCCATCGGAAAACCCCTCCCCATCGCACCAACTTCCCCCCCTCCTCGCCAATAGCCTCCTCCCGACCCCCCCTGCTATGCAAAGCCCCTCTGCGCAGACCCCACCCACACCCTGCGCAAAGCCTTCTCCACCCCCCCCCTGCTTCGACTTCCCCAGCGACACCCTCACCCTCCTCTCTTCTCTCCCTCGCGACCCCCTCAGACCCAACCCCATCGCCGAACAAAAAAAAAAGAGGAAGTAGAAGAAGAGAAGGAGGGAGGAGACATCGCCGGAGGCCCCGCCGTCCATGGATGGCAAAATCGGCCGACTCGGAGCGGAATCGGCCATTGGCGACCTGATTTGGGAGGGGGGGGGGACAACGACCCACCCACGGTATAAGGTGGAATCGGGGTGGATCGACCGGAATTGGCTGGAGTCGGGCCGACTCAGCCCGACTCCACCCCGATTCCATGTCGACTCCATCTGATGTTGGCCGATTCCATGTCGACTCCATCTGTTATATTTGTAGTTTCATTTACTTAAGATATTACATGTAAATAAGGAAGTACCCCCCATTTGAATCCAATAAAAATATCAAAAAACTCATATCTCTTACCAATAAAAAGTCAACTCTCTCATTGAAGAAGAAAATCGCGATTTCGGTGATTTTAACGAAATGCTAACCTTCAATCTCTCATAATTTGGTCTATCTAAAAATTTGATAATTCTAAATCATATGGAACACTAAAAATCCAAAGTCTGGTAAAAAAAAGTCAAACGTGCATATGACTTCTCCAAGGGAGCCACTCTCCTACTGACAGCACTTAGTCTGCTTGAGACCTCTCAGGATTTGGTCAAACCTAAGCTATCGTCACCTAAACTCATGAGATATTTCACTTTTTAATTGAAAAGAAACTAGAAAGTGACAATTCTCATGACTTTGAGTGATGATAGTTTAGGTTTGACCAAATCCTGAGAGGTCTCAAGCAGACTAAGTGATGTCAGTAGGATAGTGGCTCCCTTGGAGAAGTCATATGCACGTTTGACTTTTGTACTGGACTTTGGATGTTTAGTGTTCCATATGATTTATTTGAATTATCATATTTTTAGATAAGCCAAATTATGAGAGATTAGAAAGTTAGCATTTCGCTAAAATCACCGAAATCGCGATTTTCTTCTTCGATGGGAGAGTTGACTTTTTATTGGTAAGAGATATGATTTTTTTGATATTTTTATTGGATTCAAATGGGGGGTACTTCCTTATTTATATGTAATATCTTACATTTACTTAAATGATGTTCAGGTAAATAAGGTATCATAATTATCGTTGCTCTGTATTGTAATATGAACATATGTGCAACTAGACTATAGATATACCTAAAATGTTCTATTATTATATGTTTTTAAAGAATTTTTCCTGATTTTTCTGTGATTTTTCCTCATTTTTAATCATTTTTTAAGTTGGCCGATCCTGGATCGGCCAGACTTCAATGGAGTCGGGCGGATCCTCCGATCCGACCGACTAGGGTCGGGGTCGGCTGGGTCCAACCCAACACCCCGACCCGACTATGCCATCCATGCCGCCGTCCACCGCGGTCGCCACCGGCTCCGCGGTCAGCTACCGGCCCGACCGTCCCCGCCGTCGGCTCCGCCTTCCCCTTGGCCAGCTCTGTCTCTGTGCCTCCGCCGTCGCCAGCCCGCGGTCGCCGGCTCCGTCGGCAGCCGCCACGAGCGCCGGAGCCCCGCCCTCCATCGCCGGCTCCGCCTGGCAACCGTCATCACCGCAGCGCACCCTCGCCGCAGCGGCCTTTCCTCTCCCCTCCTTCCTCTGGCTTCTCTCTGCATGAACCGAGAAGGGGAATAAGGGAGGAAGGCCAGCGAACCGGATCAGGCCAATTCGACCCAGCCGCTACAGTAGCCGGTCGGCTACAGTGCCGGCGGTGCACTAGGACCTCTTATCGCACCGCCAGTGTGGAGGGCTCGTCTGAGCTCAGTTTGACGTGATGTCCGCGTCGTTGCGGTCGTCCCGACGGACCCTAATCATCTGGGGTTCATTGATCCCAGATGAATCTGCACGAGGCCGGAGTCGACAACGACACGATCCCCATGTACCTGTACGCACCAATGTTCCCGCACGAGTTGGCCAGCCTCGACGTCCTCGGACCCCACCGCGTCGGTGCCCGAGACGGCCTGCTGTCTCGCCCCAGCGTGGACGTAGCTGGGAGCCAGTAGTCGCCAGGTTCGCCGCTTGACGTTGACGCCGACGGATGCCAGAGGACGCCCTTGCACGAAGTAGGCATTGGACATGTTAAACCATGGTTTGCCATGGCGAATTGGATCAGCCTGATTTGGGTGAATCGAAGTGAATCATGGAAAACCCAATTCTCGATTCCATCGATTCGGTCTGATTCGCCCCATATATATAATAATATTATATCATATTTGTAATATATATTATACATTATAAATATGATATATATGGTATACTGCATATAATATATATTATACCCATGCGAATCAATCCGATTCGGGTCGATTCGGGGGGAATCGGGGCAAATCAAGAGAAACCCGATTCGCCTCCCGATCCCGATCCAGCAAACCATGTGTTAAACTAATATTCGCTAATTAACGTATAAAAACTAAGATATTGTATATAACCTTACCTACAACAAGAAAACTATCAAACAAAGAAAAAAAATACAAAAGCTTGCAAGATCCTTGAGGAATCCTCAATCCAATGATGTAAACAATGGCAGCTACACACTGTAAACAGCGAGAAACGGCAGGCGGCAGCAAGATCTCCTCCCGGCAGCAAAACCTCCCCAGTCAAGGATGGCAATTTTGGTTTCAGACCCGATTTAAGCCAGGTCCAAAACTGAGACGTATCAGTTTCAGTGTTGGCTGAAACCGGCTCAGGTAATTCAAAAAAAATCAGAAAATCCAGCAAAAATCAGGGGAAAAAAAAAACAGAAGAAGAAAAATCGTTGGATATGCATTTCAGCGTGACTAAATTGGATTAAGTGCTAGAAGTAGGCATTGGACAATTAATTATAAAATCTTACCTACAACAAAAAAACTATCAACCAAAGAAAAAAAATACAAAAACTTACACTATCCTGAGAAATCCTCAACCCAATGATGTAAATGATGGTGGCAGCAGCAGCTATGCACTGTAAACAGCGAGAAATGGCAGCGGCAGCAGCAAGATCTCCTCCCGGCAGCAAAACCTCCTCCCAAGCTCCCCCCTACGCCTCCTCCATTTCCCCTGGCAGCAGCTGAGATCTGAGGGGTGAAACAGATGTGAACTCCCCTTAGGGGGCAAGGATGGCAGTGTCAGTTTCGGCCGGATCCGAAACCGAAACTTATCGGTTTTCAGTTTCGCCCGAACCGGATGGACGTGAACAGAGGGGAGTTCATCTAGTTTCACCCGGTTTCAGATCGTCAAAGTCCGAAACCGATACGTTTCGGCCAGAACCTATACCGATACCAAAACCAAAACATAGTAGTTTCGGTTTCACCCAGTTTCAGGCATATCGGGTGGACGTAAACTCCCCTTAAGAGGGAAGTTCGTCTAGTTTCACCCGGTTTCGAATCGTCCAGGTCTGAACCAATATGTTTTGGCCGAAACATATCGGTTTCGGCTGAAATTGCCATCCATGTTAAGGGGGGAGTTCGCGACTGGTTTCCCCCGATTTCTGGCATATCGGGCCGAAACACCCGAAAACGGGTGAAACCGGTATCAGTTTCGCTCGAAACCTAATAAAATATTATTTTTTTAGGTTTTGGACCTGCTACAGTGAGCAGGTCCTGTTTCAGATCGTTCAGGGCCAAAACCGATACACTTCGGCCAAAACGTATCGGTTTCAGTGGAAACTGCCATCCATGTTGTTAGCCCTCCTTTTCTGCTCAAAACTCCTCAGTTGCTGACTTTGCTGTGATGGCTGCTGGAATTTATAGAGGGAGAGGAGGCTGAAGGCCTCTCTACAAAAGTCATGGTGGGTCCTGAGCAAGGATGGAAAACTCGATTTCGGTGTCAGTTTCTGCCGGGTCCAAAACCAAAGCCGTTTCAGCCAAAACCCACAACCATGGTCCTGAGACCCCTCACCAATTACTCTCTCCTCTTTCTTTTTTGCTTTCCTTCTATTCTTTTCTCATTTTTGCACCCTAGAAACTAGGCAGTACTGCAGTAGAAGATGTGGAGTTTGTTCTTTGTTCGTTTCCAACCATACCCCCATCTCTTAATAGGAAGGATGTGAAAGGCAGCCAAACCTTGCACCGAAACATGGTCATCGCATACCCTTTTCCTCTCTCCCTTGTGATTACTATTGTGTCTTATTTTAAGCAATAAGAGGGTCTACAGCTCCTTTTATTTATTTAGTTAATTACACCTAAATCCTAACTAGTAGGGGTTTTGGAAGGGCCATGGCTTTCCTCTGCTTTGTGCAGTAAAACGGGCACCACCAGCAGTGACAAAGACTACCCACCAGGCTCTCCTCTTTGGCTGCTTCTTCCATCTCTCTTCTTCTATTCAGTCTTTATCTAGGATATTTTTCTGACTACCCACCAGCAACTTTGTCTAGTTCTAAAGCTCGACACATGGGCCCATGGCTGCTGATGCCTCCTTGCAGTTTCAGACTTTGCTCGATCAAGGTATGTCTGTGCATTCCTCACGCTTGAAAATGGAATAATCTATTTGATTCCGACAGCTCCTGCTGGCCGTCGTCCTCAATGAAAATAGCCAAACACCAGCATAGCAAGGTCAAGCTTCCACAGAATGGAGAAGACAAGCATTTGATTTGACTATATGCAAGTGCATTTCCAATTTTTCTTTCCTGGCAGGTTAAACCAACGACACAAATTTCTAAAGAAACATATTGTAAATTCAATACATACAATATTCACATATCAGTAAATTACTTTATAACTGGCAGTAAATCCTACTTCTTACCACATCCCACAGAAAATATCCAACAAAACAAGCTAAAAATTCATTAAGACAAACAACTCTATTTTCTCCCGTATTCATTCATTTACTCTGTTTTCAGAATTATTCTTTGAAGGAAAGAAATAATTTTGCTGAAAGAGAAAGGAAGTTAAAAATTGTTGCATACAATATTACTATACCTCTTCACTATGAGTGCTGAAGACTAGATCCTCCTTCAGAAAATTGATGCTCTTCAAATATTTCACATACTTAGCCAAAAATCCTTTATGGCTGAAAACCATGATAGGTTAGCTTCTAGGACACTATCAGAAAGAGATGAGATATAAAAATGCAAATGAATCATATCCTACTTAAAAGATGAAACCATAGAGCATATTTCATTATAAGCATGAAAAGTGGAGTCAAATAACGTTACGCATAAGTATGATTAGCAGATTAGGTGAAAATGTTGTCATCAGACATACTATTCCAGATGACAAAGTTAGTCACTGCAAATACGAGAACTAATAGAAAAAGGCACAACAAAGAGAAATCTACTCTGAAACTTTAGTTGTGAACTGAATGAACCGCAGGACAGGTGTTTACAATAGGAGACTTGACATAATGAAATCTTTCAATTTGCAACAACATACTACAACAATCATTGAAATGAAATGAATAATGATAAATGATAAACAAGGGACTGAAATGAGCGCTTCCGTGAGGATTTGGGGATAGCTCCAATTGATAGAAAAATGAGAGAAAATAGACTTAGGTGGTTTGGACATGTGCACCGTCGCCCTAACTCAGCGCTGGTTAAAAGTTGTGACAAAATCTTAGTGGATACTAGTAAAAGAGCTAGGGGAAGGCCTAAAATGAGATGGTGCGATGTTATTAGGAAAGACTTGGACTTCTTGAGTTTAAACACGACTATAGCACTTGATAGAAATGTTTGGCGGAAAAGAATTCATGTAGCCGACCCCAAATAATGGGATAAGGCTCTGATGATGATGATGATAAACAAGGGACTGAGTTTGAAATCACTACAAAAGGTCTTTGTTTATGTTCACAATAAGCTATACTTCTCTTTTTAGAATAGTTTTTCATGACAAGGGGCTAAGCCTGAAGTCTCTACTAAAGAGTTTTTGCCTTTTGAATAAAAAGAAATTCCATTTGTTTGGCCAACTCTCCAGATTCATCAAATATAAATTCACTCTTTCATGGTTGTCAGTATCGGCCGAAACCGATACGACCGAAACGTATCGGTTTCGTACCTAGCCAATACCGACACCCTTAGTCCGAAACCGGCCAAAACCATCTCAAGTGAAGACAAAATCACTTGAACTCGCCCGATATTCCCGATACCGGCAAAATGAAACAGAAACAGTTTTCAGTTTTGGACTCGGCCGAAACCGAATCCAAAACCGACACTTCCATCCCTGCACTCTTTTGCCCAAATGTTCTGAAAATGGACAAATTTTGGGCCTGGTTCATTCAGGAAGCCAAATGAGTTTACCTCCCATATACATCAAGATGAAATTGGCGATTAAATGGACATGTTTTTTATTCATCTTAAAGTGAATAAACAATGATTGCACTAAATAAAGTAGTAAAAATATGTACATGAATGGCAAAAGTAATGGTCCTCTCACTAAATTCAACCTTTGCCCATCTGGATGGTTATTATGATGTCCAAATCCCCACAAAAAGCCTTTCCTCGTCTATATGATCCTCCGCAAACAATAATAACCTTCAAAAATAACCAAATTCCATCTTCAAAATAAAAACTGAGAACAATATTATGCACAAAATTAACAAATAATATCCTCAAGATTAGATGAAAAGATAACAGGTCAATGGAATGTTCATGAAAAAAGTAACAGAAGAGATAACATAGTGTTTCCCCACTCGAAGAAGTGTCTTTTTACTTCATTCAAGTTGTTTATTTGTTAGTTTGAAGTTGGTTACTTGGGTGTATGTTTAGTCCCTCCCCATTCAGCCAATGAAGATTTCAAGGGTTTGAGATGAACCCTTGGAGGGACATGGATGTCGGATCAAGCATGTGACCGCATATCTGGCTCTTTTACCTCTCCCCAAAAACCTTGGTTAGTGTTAATTATATCAGTTAATTAACCAAAGACCCTTGATTAACAGTCACGAGATGTTTTCAAAAAGTACCCATTGTGATATATAAAAAGGATTGAAAACGCAGGTGAATGCAATAAATTACGGATTTAAGTGATGTTATTTGTTGAAATTTCATGTTAATTTGATAAGTTCTGAAGTGCTTTTAATATGATAAATTCTGAAATGCTTTTAATTTGATCAGTTCTGAAATGCCGGACTGCCCCAACTCAAATGGTGAGTGCCGATCCCTAGGTCGATCCGATCCTTTCTTCCATGGGGCCATCTGAAACAGATTGGGAATATTCACATTCTTTTAGAGGAAGAAAACTCAGGTCATAGTTGAAGGAAAGTCTCAAGGCATGAATGAGGTTTATCATGTGGTTAGATTGTATAAATATGATTTTTTTTAATTAAGATTTCATATAAATGAGATGGCAGTCCGGCTGCCCTTTACCTCAGTTTTCATTTTCCTCTTTTTGTTTAGACATTTCTTTTCAGAAATAAAAGCTTTAAAAAATTTCCGAGGGTTTTGTTGAACATAGTTGAGGTGAATCAGGTGATCATGTAATCATGTTTCCCTAGCTTGATGGAGTATAAACCCCTTCGTCAAATCCCTGAAAATTACATGATACAAAGAAATGATAATGTGAAGTTGTCCTGGAGAACTAGCCTCCTGAATTTGCCTTTCGGAGGATTTAGGTTCCTCTTGAAGGCCTCAGCTTTTGGTCTTCTTTTTTGGGGATCAGAGTTGACCCCTCTACCTCAAGGATGAGGGTGTCGGTTTCGGTTTCGGTTTCGGGTAGGGCCGAAACCGAAACGGTTTCGGTTTCGGACGAAACCGTTCGAAACCTATAAAAATTGACAAAAAAATTGTAAAAAAACTCAAATAAATCTGTAAAAATATAAAAATTCATCACAACACAAAAAGAACCAGTGGACATGCATATAAGATTGAAAAAAATTGGATTAAGTGACAGATATATGTGGGTGACATGCTAATGAAATATTCGATGCATATTAAAGAGTTAAACAATAAACATGGAGTGATGTTGTCGTCTTGCACTATTATAAATATTACAATAAATTGGATTAAGTAGAATCACATAAAAGACTGCTTGGAACCTAAAACAATCAAACATATCACTTATTGTTCAAATGTGGAGCTCGAACTCTCAAATGTGCGCCTTCGCACGTGGATCGACCTGCGCGGTCAGGGGGGCAGCGCCCCTTGCGGGGGTCTCTGGGGGCGGAGCCCCCAGAAGAAAAAATTTATAAAGGAAAGGCTAAAGCAAAAAAATAATACATACAGCGAAGCGAACACCTACAGCGGCGGCGGGAAGAGCGTCTCCGGCAGTGCGTCCCCCTCCCCCCTTGCGCCCCTGCCTCTCCTCCCACCTCCGGGCTCCGGCAGAAAAAATCCCCCCCAAGAAAAGCCGAAACCACCCCCTTGCGGCCCTGCGGCATTGTCCACCCCCCTTCTGCCTCAGATCTCAGATCTGAGGGGGTCACGGGACGCGAACTCCCTTTTCAGGGGAGTTCGCATCGGGTTTCGCCTGGTGTCGCCGGTTTCGGGCCGACACCGGGTGGTGTCGGTTTCGGTTTCGCCCGAAACCATTAAGTCTCGGACCGGAACAGTGTTCCGGTCCGGTTTCGTGTCGCCCAAGGCCGAAACCGACACGTTTCGCCGTGTCGGTTTCGGTTTCGGGCGAAACCTACAACCATGCTCTACCTTCCTCTCCTGCCTCTTCTTCTTTCCTTTTCTTGCAATGCTAGTCTTGATGAACTCCTCCCTGCTGTCCTTGGAACCCTTTTTCACGAGCTACCCTGCACAAGGATGGCAGAGTCGGGTCGGGTGGCTGGGTCGGCCCCAGCCGATCCCGACCCTGAGTCGGGTCGGAGTCGGGCTGAGTCGCGCCGAGTCGGGCTAAGTCGGGACAGTGGAACTTGGAAACTAGTCTCGTGGGGGGGGTCGGTGTTCCCCCCCAGAGTCGGGTCGCCAGGGGCCGACCCGACTCAGAGTCGGCCGACTCGGAGCGGAGTCGGCCGACTCTGCCATCCATGACCCTGCAAGTCTCTTCAGAGCAGTCTTTGCAAGACTTAATGCAAGTTCCTCTCAGCACCAGCCCCTTCAAGCTTCTCCCCTGCAGCTTCTCCATCCATTGTTCCTTGAGCCTCTTCATATGTTCCCTTTCAAGGGAGGAAGGCCCCTTTATTTATAGAGGCACATGGTCCAATTGGGGCCTGCTGCCACCTCATAAGTCCCCAATATCAGGGGTGACTCTTCTCTTTCTTCCCCCTTTTCTCTATTTTTTATGCCCACGAGATGGGGCGGCTCTGCCTGAGCTGTCCCTTTGTTCAATTATTTTTTTTTGGCTCTCATGTGGGAGCAGAGGGAAAAGCCATTTCTGAGTTGTCCCTGCTTATGAAGTGTCATATGGCTCTTCTTTTATCTCCTTAAAGGGGAGTAGAGTGCACAACCCGCCTTTTTTTCCTATGAGGTGTCATACTCATGACAGCCTCCTCCTTTGTCTTTTCTTTATTATTTTATAAGAGCGAAATGGCCCATAGCCCCCTCCATTTTTATAAGGTGTGAGCCTCAGATGAGGTCGCAAGTTCTTTGGCCCATACATCCTCATTTTCAGCATAAGGCATCGAAAATGGAATCAGATCGGCCCTGGAATCGGCCAGGGCTGATCCCGATCCAGATCGGACCAATTCCCGATCTGAATCGGCCAGAATCGGCCGATCCGGGCCAGAACCGGCCGGAATCGGCCATGGCCTATCCGATCCGGAATCGGACGATTCTGTTAACCATGGCATAAGGTGGCAAGCTCTTTGGCCCCCACTGCCCTAGTGCCCTCCTCTTTCCAGTATGAGGTGGCATAGCCCTTTGACTCACACACCCCTCATTTTCAGCGTGAGGTGGCAGTCCACAGGGTGGGGATTCTTTCTCCCCTCTTTTCAACCTTTTCACACCCTATAAAAAGAGGGAGGGGGGGGCCTCCTCCTTGGTTCTTTTGAGCAGTGAGAGGAGTTTAAGATCTAGTGCAGCAGCACCTAAACTCCTAAGGGCCTCTTGAGAAGTGGCTTCCATTATGAGCTGTTTGATTTCCCTTTTTTTCGTTTTTAGATCCCATTTCAGTTGGACCACACAAAAATAATTTCCTCTGAAAACATTTCAGCGTTTCTAAGAGGGAGAATACTTTGGGTCCAACACATAGGCTAAAGTGGTTAAGAAGCAATCCGAGTTTATATAAATGGCACCCATAGAATGAGAACATGCAAAACCGAAAACCATGGAGACTATTGCATGGCCCCATTAAGGCATTCCAAATTCAAAAAAGAAAAAGGGTCTTCACCTGATAGGAAGGTCAAAATAAGAAGATAATAGCAATAAAAGGAATCCAGTATAAAGACAAAATGTAATTGAGCATTCTCTTCGATGCAACCACAGCGCATTAACCAGGTACCTATATGAACAGAAGTCATCATCCTGTCATGGAATTCTGTTCATGATATTACAAAACCCTTCATACAGTAGCCCCCCAAAAAATTAAGGGTGTCACTATCATAAGTTGGTCCCCACTAGAAAATTAAAAAAACTAGGGAGGATAAGAAATAAAAAATAACTAAATAATATATATTAGACTTTTGCATGTGTCAGAAAAAAAACTTATAGATATTTTCTACGATAATGACTAAGCATGCATAGCCGATGACAAGTTGACAACATAAGGAAGACTCTGAGAGAGAAAAAAATATTAATTTAAATATGCATGAGAGAAATGAATACCTTGAAGAACTTCCCAGTTGGCTTAGGAAGAATTTGAGAGAGGAAGAGATGGAAGAAGAAGATCTGTGTGGTTGGGAGAAGAGGAAGATAAGAGAAAAGAGTCTGATTGGCTATGGTTGGGAGAAAAGGAAGAGAAGAGACTGATTGCCAGCGGGAAGAAGAAAGATGCCAAAAGGAAGAGAAGTCCGATGGTCTCTTTGACTTTCTTTCTATAATAACTTCCTCCTTTTATAAATAAGCCCTTTAAAAATATGTTTTAGACCTTTTTACATCAAAATCACATGCTAAAACAAAGTGAACTCTTTTCTCGCCATGGCAGGCAAGACACTCTAGGGAAGTTGGGCAAGCGTAGGCAACTGACAACCAACTAGCGCCTTGTTACCTAGGCATCGCCAAGGCGAAGCCTTAAAAACAATGCCATACAATAGCACAGTTAATCAATTATGTTCACTGTGTAGCCTTCGTTTCTACAGCCAAGTGCCAACAGTGAGCCTCTTAATCGATTAAATTATGTACTATTGTAGTTTTGGTTTTCACCAGCTAAGCATTGAATCTCGATAACCGATTATGTATTACAGTAGAGTTTGGTTTCCATTGGCTAAGTATATATTATATAATGGTTTTACAATAATCGATTATGTATGTTTTGTAATACTTGAGCTTAAAGACTTTGTAATGGAAACAAAATTTCAGAACTATGATTTAAGGATCTGTGAATTGTTCTGCTGAGCTGTAGTCTCAGACTCTCATGAAACCTCACATGTATTTCATGTAGTAAGTGAGGCTAAGGAACTTGAAGTTTTGAAGTAGGCGGGCCTCAGTGGAGTCTGAAGAGTTCGTTGTGAAGGATTTTCTTTGTAAACCTGGTTTTGAAGTGTCCTAGGGACGTTGGTTATAATTAGTGCTAGCATGTGTCGGATTATGTAAGAGTTTGTTGAACTGGAAAGGGTGTAGTCATGGAATTGTCTCATGAATTGATGAAGTTTTTGTAATCATATAGATCCTGGTGTTTACTCTTCTAACGAAAGCTGATTTGTTGTTCTAGTTCCTTCATTTGTAAAGATTTGTTCGGTCCATCCCCATCTTGGTTCAATGAGTGGGGGCGTAACATTAAAATTACAACATTAAAACTTATACAAGGGATCAAGTGCCATTATTACGTTCAATACAGTTAATTATATATAATTGCAGATTCATCCAACTCTCTCCAAATTAGCTGATTCAATAGCTATTTAAATCCTCGTCACAATTCAATAGACTATGAAGCATTCACTTCACTCGTTGATTTTAATGTTGAGAGAAGTAAACAATGGTAGAATCTATGTACAAAAATTTTATATTTTTTCTCTCGCATTAAGCGACTTTTTTATTTATGTTTAGTGATATTAGCCACTTCCAGAAAGATCTATATGCAGCAATTTTATGTTTGAACATCAAATAATAATGTCTGATATTTCCTATTTAGATAGTAAAAGCTAATAATTTAGGAAAAATAACTGCATAATTGCTTCTTACTAAGTATAGTGCATCCTACCATCGTCATCATCTCCCACTCCTGCTGGATGCGACAAACAGCAACAACAGCAAATGGTTGTCCACAATAAATAGACAAAGAAAGAAGCAGAGAAGTTGGAAGGAATGATCTGGGAAAGTGTGGCACACATGAAAAACACTAATAAATGGTACTCTAAATCCCCCATGACAGTCAAAATCCAAATGTTGGTGGCCAGCAAAGTAGGAACTTGGTTTTTTAAACCTCGCTCTTGTGATATGCTATGTTTCCCTTCAACGTTCCCAAGTAAAGGGTGAGTCCCATGCTTTTGTGGATCGCGGTCTCACGCACTAATCCCTACAGGTGCCCATAGTAGGCCGGCCGCCCTACCTAAACCAATCATCATATCGTTCCCTAGGCCCCATTGCTGGAAAGGCTCGGCTTCAAAACCACAAATAATGAAGTCAAGCAAGTCAGTCAGTTCAGCTCCTTCGGACCCTCTCTCGTTCCCTTCAGTCAGTCTGCCCAGTCAGTCACTCCTTCCTTCTATGCCAGTTATTCAGTCAGTCATTCTCTCCTATCTGTTAGAAGTTGCTGCCAAACAGACGGGCTTTTCATGGAAGGTTTGAAGGAAGAATCCACAGCTATTGAAGCTATTGAATCAACTCTGATTCAACTGTGGCATGTGAGCTAGTTGGCATATCTTAACTTTTTTAATCTTCCTCTACTGATTCTTAAACTGAAACAAAGGAGATAGAAGAACATCTTTGCACTGTATTCAGGACAAAAGGTTGTGAAGCAAGTGAAGAAGAAGCAAAGAATGCCCTCAGCAGATGAAGTGAAATGGATGGCGTCGAATTCAAGGCTGTTGTCAGCATTTCCGATCTTTGCACATTAGCACTTTTTTACGTCACTGCTTTCTGATCATGTGGATGCCACTCTTGGAGAATCCGCGAAAGGAAAGGACACTCTAAGGGAGAGGGTCCGAAGGAGCTGCACATGAAGCTATGGGACTGTGGAATGCGGAATAGGCTTTCTACTCTTTTCGAAAAACCCCTTTTTCGTTTTGCGGTGGATATATGCGATATTTATCCATTTATGTAGGAAAAATATTTGTGTGCATGTGTCTTTATGTGTGGGCGTGCCAGACTGTTTAAAATAAACAGACAAAGAGATTTGATATTTATGAGGTGCATCGGGTATAGACCCTAAACCCTCGAGTATTTTGTATATTTATTCCGCACGCGTCCGTTTTGTCAGGCAATTGGGGTGGTCGTGTACTGGACCATTCCCCACCGACCGGAGTCGGTGTTTCATTTACATCGGGTGAAAACCCGAATACCTTTGATATGATACGTTTATTAAAAAACCTTGCCGAAATTAGGAAATCATAAATGGCATTTAGGGAATCCACAATTATCCTCAAACATAATTTTTTTGTCACATTTACATATATGTCCTTAATGGGGTGTATATGCCTCCATTAAGCGTTTACATAAGTCGTGCCTTCACGTGCGTGTTATTTTAAAATACGAAAGGGCTTATTTACAAAATAACATGGTCTTATATATAGACCTGCAGTGCGTCTCCTTCTCACGTCACGGTCTTTTCACCGAAGTACGGACGGAGCACGGAGACGGAGTACGAGCCGAACGAAGGGATCCTGAGAGATATTCTCCCAAAAATCCCTCAAGCACAAACTCCTTAGGGCCTTCTACCCTTTTTCAGAACTCTTCTTCAGCTTTCAAGGGCTCGGATCCTAAAGGGGGGGCTGCGGACCCCTTTAGGGTTTTGGCGCAAACCCCCCCCCCCCCCCCCGCTGGGGGGGGGGGGGGACCCCTAGGGGTGTCCAGGAGCATAAACACCCCCGCGGGGGGTGTCTGTGCACAGAACACCCCCGCGGGGAGTGTCTGCGCACAGAACACCCCCTTGGGGGTGTCTGGCTCCAGAACAACCCCGCAGGGCAAGGGAAACATCCCCGCGGGGGGTGTTCTGCACACACCCCCCCGCAGGGGCTGTTTTGTGTGCCGGAACACCCCCGCAGGGGCTGTTTTGTGCGCCGGAACACCCCCACAGGGGGTGTCCCGCACAGAACCACCCCACGGGGGGTGTCTTGGTCATGCCAGGCTATAAGTGTGGGCCCCCGGAGTCTTCCCTTACCCATTTGACCGCCATTTGACGTCCGTTTGCAGCCGTTCCAAAGCCGTTTGTCTCCGTCTTCGAACACCGGGGCTGTTTCGTCCGCCCGGACACGTGCACGACGTGCGCACTGTTGGACGTTGACCTTGCCCAGCAGAGGGTACATATCCTGCCATGTCGGACCATCAAACGTCGCATTTAACATGTCGTCCGAATTAAATAGGACTAAAATACACATTCGAACCCGTTTATCTCAGATGTTTGAAATGGAGGAGATCGAAGGTTTCTCCCAAAACTCCGTACTTTTTTGGGCGGATTTATCGCCCGGCCTTTGTTTAAGTCCCGGTATATTTCCGGGTTCAACAGGGACTTGAAGCAAGAGAAGGCTTCTTTGCAAGAGGGACCTGCTATCGAATTCGAATAGGTTCTATCTTAAACCATACTATATAAGGGAGTTCTAATCCCGCTCTTCGAAGTCTTTCTTCTGCAAGTAAGTTAGTTGATGATAAAGCACCGTCCATAGTGCCTAGCCACGTATAGACCGAAATGCTTTCGTGAAGTCGGTCCATGTGACCGTACCAACGGGAAACCGGGAAAGCGTCACAATCAATTTGTTATTGTCTAATAAAAAAAAAAATTATTCTCGAGCTAGAGAGGAGAGACAAAGTTCATTTTCTCGCGAAATACTACATGAAATTAAGGTCAAACCAATGGTTTAGAGCTCGGTTACGCAAGTTTATCACCCTCCGCCTATCTTTTTCTTCTCCAAGGTTTCGTCAATTTCTCATTTCTTTTATATTCTTGGCCACTACAGTGTTTGTTATGCACGTTATTATTTGTCTGTGTCTAGGTTCAATTCCTTTTTTTCTGACCACACTTTCAAAGGCTGGGCTTTCTCTAGGAGATTGAGCCATATCATTAGCTCTATGTAAGGGCTTGGGCTGCTCTAGCGGTCTTGCCTTAGCCATTGGGTTCTCAAGTTTTTTTTAGAACCATTTAACTCAAAAAGTGAGATGGTTCTCAAAAAAACTTGATGTAGGTGTACCTCTGCCACATCAATCTGATTCACAAATGCTATCCCGGTAAGACTGGATTCCATTAAATTCAAGTTTTCGTTTGAAGCTAAATTTGACAATTCTATAGGCTCCTCCCTGTACACCTTCAGATATATCTTCTCTATCAATACTTAATCACATATCTCTCGAGGATATAATCCCTTCTTCTATTTGTTTACCTGCATATTCCATCCTAGCATAAATTTACAACTTTGCCTATGATAACTGAATCAAACATGTAAGTCAGAAATGAACATCATTAACAGTCAGTCATGTATGCTTGACGAGAAGGTGAACTGAATGAAAGACTGAAACATGATAAAATTGTCACATAGCTTACCCCAGGTAAAATGGTTTCCCTAGCTTTCTGCAAGAGAAACTCCATCTCTTTAACCTTCCATTGCCCAAAAAATTGAACAATTAATATTAGATAAGCAGAATCGACAGATTTGTTACAGGATACATGCACATTGTATCATTACCTCCTCTCGTGGAATCTTCTGTTTTATGTCATTGAAATATTTAACTCCTAGCTTCTGAGCACTCGTCAATGACTCCTCATGTTTCAAGTCATCTAATGTGCGATGTCCCTTTTCATAAAGCTTAAGCGCAGTTGCAGGTCCAATACCCCATACTTCTCCAAATAATGTAACTGTCCGGACCTTCAAATGCAGAATCATGGAGAAATAAGGCAAAAGACCAACCAAGTAAAAGAGTACCAACAGAAATAACTGTATAAATAAGGGATAATCATCACACAGAATAAACATTTAGGAAAAGGTCCGAGCAAGTTGCAGAAAAGAAACAATTAGAAAAGACTAGAGGCAACAATGTTAACTGAAACCCTATTTTCAGCTGGAAAAGACTCAAGGTAACAATGTTAACTGAAACCCTAATTTCAGCTCGAAAAGACTCGAGGCAACAATGTTAACTGAAAGTTTACCCTATTTCAACTGAATAAACAGAAATGCCTGCAATTGATCTTCAAGTGAAACAGATTTTTAGCAACATCACTGCAAGGATTTCACATGAAAAATCCATTACCATAAGTTCCACATTATGTTATTCAATGACTCTCACCAATGGAAAACCAGTTACCAAGGTCAAGAAATCAGCAATATGAAAATCTGGACATGTTTTAGTTTGTACTTCAGAGGTCAGACAACATTCTGATTAACAGTACAAGTTAGGGCACGTGATCATGTGAGTCTAAATAAAATTTCTAAGCTAGCCCCATTTCTCAGTCGAAAAATGTTGCTAGTTTCAAAACATAGGCGAACTCTCTGTCATGGATGCCAGGCTCTCAGAATATACGGCGAAATACAAACATTGGCAAGGGGGACTGAATTGGACTGATATTTGGGCACTTTCATGAACTTTACTGATATTCAGGTCTTTTCCTTTCAGCATACTAACACCTCAGAATCAGCCACCTTCACTTTTACAGTTTGTAAAGGAGACTGAGGGTAGTTTACTCATTATTACTTATGTCAAGTTCCATTAGTTAGTCTCTCTTATACAGCCTGTACTCAGATATTAGCCTATGATTGGCCACCTTGGGAGCCACTTATGGTTCAAGGTCTGCATATACTCCATTTCAGTTTCAGCCTCCCACTTTACCGTACTCAGATATTAGCAATTCCCCTCTTGAAGCAGAAAGAGAATGGGCACCATGGCCTAATACAGATACAAATGAAATTATGAAACAACAAGTTCTTATACGCCACATGGAATTTGGTGCAAAGTTTCATCACAATCTGCCGAGAGCTCTAGCCAGCAATATATACAAAGAGAGATTCAAAGAGGAATGCATGAGCACATTCCCTCTTTGGTTATGGCTCTGAGACTATGCAAACCAATGAAGCCTATGGGCATTCAAATGATGATGAGCCATCCCGGTCTGGATGGCAATTTTAGATTTTTCTTTTTATAATTTACATTTCTAAATTCAACATCAAGAGTTGTCATTCAATGTAAAACATTTCATATTTGATGTTTATCATAGTTGTCATTGCTCTATATATTACATTTGATGTCCAATATATTGTCATGTGAAAGCATGTATGTGTTTTTTGTGCAAATGTGAAGTTCTTCAAATTTATTGATTTTTCTTGTATTTTTCTGAAAATTTCCTGTGTTTTTTCTGGATTTTTCTGAATTTTCCACAAAATTTACATAAAAATATATAAATTTTTAATCTGACCGATCCAAGATCAACCAGACTTCCGATGGATCAGCTGGATCGCCGATCCGATCCAGATTGGATTCCTGGGCCGATCCGATTCTGTATTCCTTGGGTGATGGTGGTGTCGGGCTGCAGCAATGGAAGTGTCCAAAGAAGGCAACAATGGAGAGGTGGCCCAGCAGTGATGGGTTAGGTCCTAACCCATAGTTCTGACACCATGTAATTAGGCAGAAAATTGTGTTTGTTATCATTAGAGTGAAAAACAAGTACTTATGTACCTGGAAATACTGTTATACCCTAGGCACACAACAAGACCACATTAAATATGACTGTTCTAACACCCACGCGACCTGAAGAGGAAGGAGCATGTTGAACCCAAAAAATTCCCAAGCCCGGGAAAAGTTCAAACAATAAACCCAGCCCGAAAAAATTGTGAAGCCCCAGGAAAAGCCCCGGATTGTTTGTTTCAGATACCCAGATAAACGGGTTCGAAAATATTTATTCCGAGTTAAATCAGGATGAATTTTAAACACAAAAGTTCTACTGGAGCGGCATGTCAACGTACAAAACCTTTGCCAAGTGAAGTTCAACGCACTTCCGATCAAAATCAGTTGCAACGAACGCACCGTACAAGTGTCCAGGTTATGGTTTGCCAGATCGAATCGGTCTGATTTGGCTGAATCGGATCGAATCAGGAGAAACCCGATTCGCCCGATTCCCATCGAATCAGACTGATTCCCATCCGATTCCCATGCAAATCGGTCCGATTCTAGCGAATCGTGGCGGATCAGGAAAAACCCGATTCGCCCCGATTCCCCGATGCGGCGAATCTTGGTCCAGGTCAACAAAATCACCCTAACAACTGGAAGATAGCGACAAATGGACTTCAAAAAAACAGGCTCCAAGTGGGAAGAAAACTCCCCAAGGGCCCCACCTTTATAGCCGCGGACCAAGAAGGGGGGTTTTTGTCAAAGCACCCCCCCACAGGGAGGTTTTCAGTCAAAACAGCACCCCCCACGGGGGGTTTTACAACCCAAGGGTCACCTCCCTCGGCCTATGAAGAAGCAAAAGGGATGGGGGGGGGGGGGGGGGGGGGGGGGAGACTCACCCGCAAGCGGCCAAAGCTGCTCGAGGGGACTCTCTTTGGCCCCTCAACCTCTATAAATAGGAGGCCAATGGTCAAGGGGAGGGGATCCGGGAATTCTAAATCTCCTGCTTGTTGGAATCTCTTTGTTGGGAACCTCTTATGGCAGAAGGCTTGGGCTTGGAGGAGAAAGACTTCAAAGCTCCAAGGAAGACCCATTGTTGTCCAAGGAAGACGAGCAGGTCTTTAAAATGACAATGTCTTTTTTGTAAATAAGTCCCCCCCATGTTTGTAAAATAAACACACATGGGGAAGGCATGAGTGTTTTTTGTATGTTTTGGTAACACTTAGTACACTTGGTGATTGTACAAGTGTTCCATAGCCAAAAAAAAACTATTTAAATGCAAATCCAATGAAATATTTTTCGGATGTCTAAATACTGGTTCTACACCCATAGTCGACAAAGGTCTTAAAAACATATCGTATCAAAGGTGTTCGAGGTAACCTCGATAAAAATAAAACACTAACTCCAGTTGGTAGGAAAAGGTCCAATACACGAAACCCTAATCGCCCAACAAAATAAACATGCAGAATAAATACACAAAATATAGGTGCAATCGTCCAATGAATGGACATGCAAATTTTCGCATCAAGCTAATTTCAAATGTCTGTTAAATAGATTGGCACGCCCGCATGAAATGCAAATGTAAAACAAATCCAATCAAAAATCAACAAAAATGAAGTGTTTCTTCAGTTAACCCCTCCGCATCCAACAATCTGGCACGCCCGGTGGGATTTTTGCTACCTTTCATACATATGTAGAAAGACCTTATACTGCTAAGGGATATTTGACAGTTGACATACATGCAAGATCAAAAGGAACTGAGGTCGGCACGAAAAGCCCCCCTTCATTCCACAACTTCCGAAGAAATTCAAATGGCAACGGTCACATACTGCCTGCTCGTTGTTGGTAGCCATGCCAAATATGGCTACCTCACCACACCTGTGGTGTTTGGCGACTTCCCCGCCGTGGTGGACTCCGCCTACTTCTTGGGGGTAGTGCTCGTCGTCTTGAAGACACCGGCGACAATACCGAAGTCTGTAGCTACTGGGGGCATCAAGCCCCATCAAACTCAAGGCCGAGTTTTCTCGGTTAATACTATATCTTGCATCGCCGTCCCTACAAAAAGGGGGCAGCATCGAGGCCACAAGGGCACCAAGCCCAGGGCGCTCGTCTCAAACTCCGGCAAGACTGTTCTTGTCGGAGATCTGCACATCCGGCTCGATGGAGGCAAGCCGATCGTGCCAAAGGGCAGATGCGTCCCCACTGTACCCACCTCCAACAAATTTGCGCCCCTCCAAGGGATGCGACAAGACAAGCGGGATTCTCAAAAATGATCCCAGTTTGGGCAAGCGATCGGCTCGACAACACACCAGCCTCGCAAAATGAGGCAAATGTGGGCCACCAAGTAGGAAGCTCATCGGATAAAAGAAGGAAGAGTGGACACCATACAAGACCAGAAGAAGCAACATCCTGAGCCACAAAAAGCTAAGAGCCCTAAACTCCTTCGTCATCGCAGACAAAAGAGGAGGGGCATATACCGTAAACCCAAATTCGTCTCCTCTCAGACGGAACCAATCCCAGAGAGAGTCGAGAGTTTTCGTGAAGCTCCTGCACCACGAATCTCGGTCTTCGAAAGACTGAGCACCTCAGTCTTTGATAGGCTGGGGGCAAATCTTCGCCTCGGCATTTAAAAGTCGAAGAAGTGAAGGGTGTCACGGACTTACGAAGGGGTGGGGGTATGAAGACCTTCACCTGTTATGCCTCCGGCAGGGACCCAGCGAGCCATCCGGCCTCCCTGTAGACCTAGCTAGGGTAGATGAACCCAACCGTAGGGGTGATGCAGTCCACCGTTACACCAGAAGTGCTGTCATAAGACCTCTTCAAGGACAGCACAGTGGTCAGGCTGGACCATCAAATCAAGGGCTGGCTATAGAGCCACCACTTGAACATGGCCACGAGCCATTCCCAAGCCAAATTTGGGATGACAGAGAAGAAGAAGCGAAAGAAGATGAGGTTTCCAGCCTCCACACCGAGGACGGACACCTCTCGGTTGGTGGAGGACGACCTGATCCATTCTTCACGCTGCCAATCAGGGCCACTTTCCAAGCAATGTCAGACAACGCCAAATACAAAGTTATGCAGCGCTGGCAGGCTGAATTGGCCAATCTCATGCTAGAAATGGGGCAACAGGCGGGCAAGAATGCACCACGCCTCGCTAGGCCGGCAATAAATCAAAATGCCCAGAGAGGACAGTAGCCTAGCGACCTTCCCGCGGTCAACCAACAGGCAGCTGTGCCAAATGACTACACTGTTGAACCAGGCCTGCAGCCTTGTCAAAGCCTAAACTCCCAATACACTCAAGCCTCTGCGGCCGACGTTGTTGCCCAGCGACAGATGATAGAAAAGATCGTAGATGACTGTTTCGCTCAGATGGGCGAGGGGATCGCCACTGTTGACTTATACAATGTTTCTTACCCCATCCATCATCAATTCAAGAAGTTGTCGGATTGTCCTAAGGCACCTAAGTTGCAAAGTTCGATGGGTTGGGCTCCCCAAATGAGCATCTGGCCTATTACATAAAGGCAATGGGAGATCTGGCGTTCGACAAATCCTATCTCCTCCGTTATTTTGCAACTTCCCTGACAAGTACTACCTTCCAGTGGTACTCAAAGTTGAAGCTCAATTCCGTTCCCGATTGAGCGGACCTACAGAAGAAGTTCATCGACTGTTTCCAAAAGGCTGAGAGAAAGGTGTCGGTAGCTGAGCTATGCTCTCTTAAATCAAGAAAGGGGGAAACGGCACTCGACTTCGTCAAGCGGTGGTGAGACTTTAGATGAGGTGCGATATAACCATCTGACGGCGGACATCAAAGGTTTTGACCAACTCAACTTGGTCGTTGCGGAGATTGAAATGTTCTTCGCCGACAATCCAGCGCTCGCATCCTCCAAGAATAAATCCGAGGAGGAGTGCGCCACTGACAAAGAGGTCAATGTGGTGATTTTACCCCCATGGTGGGGGCAAGAAGCCTGCGGCCCCTGGCGGTCCCAGCAAGAAGGCGAAAGGAAGCCCACCCCTGCCTTCGTGGCCGATCGCATGAGGACGCCCTACTTCTTCAAAAGGGAGCACATGGGGAAGCTCTTCAGCCTCTGTCTGAAGAACAACTTGGTCACACTCCCAGGACCAAAGAGGCGGGGTGAGGTCGATAGGGTGAACGCGCCAAACTTCAGCCCTTATCACTGCATGCTCGGGCACCCCATCGAGGATTGATATATCTTCAAGAATGAGATATAGAAGCCGATTCAAGGTCGCCTCATTACGATGCAAGGTGGCATGGTGGATCCCCTACAGCCTCATACTTGGGATCAATCGAAGCAATCAGCCAATGTGATCCACATTAATGCTCTGACCCCCAGACCGAGCATGTCTGAGGCTGGTCCTTGGGATTCTCGGCCTACAAACGGCTACAGGACCCATCATTCCCCGGTATCTAGACGCGGGTCACTGTTGGAAGCGGTGCAAGGCCTCGAAAGGCAAGTCCGATCACTACAATAGGTTCAGCGCAAGGTGCTTCGACGCTCGAGGAGTATGTAGGAGCGACTGACGGCTCTCCATCATGGACTCTAGACTCAAACAGCCACGTCTTCGCTCCCGACTCGTCCCCCATCTGAAGGGTGGCTTTCGGAAGCATCTTCGAGCTCGTCTGACGATGAGGTAGCAGAAAGACTGTATTTTTTCCCGCGCCATCGAACTCTGGCAATCTTTCGCGCTTTCTTATGGGGAGGGTTGTTAGACTACCCGCCACCAACAAGTATTTCGCCGAACTGCATATATCACCAAGTCGCGGGACATGACCTAGAGGACTGCTATGCCTTCAAGGATAAAGTTGAAGTCTGGATCAACCAAGGGGTGATCGACCTGGGCAGCTCCCAAGTTGACCCGCCGCGGCCTCACATTCAAGGGTGGGCTAATCAACCTACTAATGTTGTCACCCATGCGGTCAATGTCATCCACCCACCGGAAATTTTTACGTCAGTGGTATTCGTGTTCCCTGATCCGGGGTCGGAGGAAGCTGGCTCCTCCAGCACTAACCCTACCTTATGGTATCTGGGCTGGCTGTCTTCTCATCAATGCTCCTTCGCAAAAGAAGACACCAAGAAGATCTTTGACAAGCTTCTAAGAGGGGGATATATCATGGTGTATGACCCGCCGCCGACATATACAGAGGTGGAGAAAAGCCATCGTTTGTATTGCCAATATCATGCCAGATTATCGCACCCTACTGACAAATGTCCAAGTGTGCAAGCTGCATTGAGATCTTGATCCAAAAGGGGGTGATCCACTCTGAAAGCAACTCCATGGTCTTAAAGAGGGCCAAACCACCTACATGCGGCAATGCTAAAGAACCTGAGCTTGATGAACATGGATGGATTATATCTCCACGTCGGTCTTCAGCCAACAATGAAAACCGAGCTAAGCAAGATTCGAAGCAACCACCTAGACAAAGAAAGGGGCCTCGCGACATGAAACAATACCCATTCACAAACACAGCTCAGGGGGCAGGGTTTCAGTGCAGCAGCCAGAAAATTTGCCTTCAGACAAGAAGAAGTCGAGCCCCGTTCAAAGTCAAGCGGGTCGTGCCCGGCATGGACATTCTCGGCCCAGCTCCAAACAAAGTGGCGGAACCAGAATTGGCTGGAGCCTCCCAAGCCTCCTGTGCTACAGAATGAAGGTCCAAAGGGCAAGAAGCACGCAATAAAACCAATCTCCCAAAATTTCGGCCCTTTCACAGCTGAATTCCAGGAGTTGCCACTTGAAATAATTGAGCAGGCAATCAATTCCACCTTCCAGCGTCAGCAGGAAGAAGCTGATTGGGTCACTGTGGCCCTCAGGAAGCACCCTTCCCCGAAATTGCATAAAAGGGGAGTGCCACACAGTCGCCCATGGCCTAGGGGCACCTCTTAGCCAGTTGTGCAGTCAAAGGACCCCTCGCCAACTAAGGCGGCACAAGTAAAGAAGCAAGAAAAGAACAAGCAGAATAACCTGAAAAGGCGATTGAAGAAACAGGTCGAGCAAGTCGCGGCAATGGAGGCCCCTCTCCAGAAATTGCAAAAGCTCATTGATGAGTTAGACGAAAATGTCCCCTCTAGACCCACCAAAGGTGTCCCTCTGGACAAATATATTCCTTAGGAAGAGATGGAGCGCAAGGCCAGACTTAAAAGTTGACTTCGTCAAATGCTCCAGTGGGCACAAGAAGGCAAGAAACTTCCTCCATCCGAGGAATTGGCCATCTTTTACAAAGATGATGAAATCACCATTGAGAAGCTAGAGGAAATGCTAGAGAAGTTCTCTTGCAGCATGGTGTCGATACCGCTACCAGAGAGTCTATACTCTCCAACCGGCCAAACCACCATGGCAACCTATCAACATTGCAGCCGAGGCAAGCGGCGAGGTCGCGGACGAAGAAAGAAGTTTGCCCCGCCCACCAACGGGAAACCCGACTCATCGAGCAACAGCAAAGTCATCACCCTTCGGGACGAAAGACCACGACCTATCGCCAAAGTAGAAGTACGGGTGAATTCCTTTGTCTTCGATCCTTCAGACGAAGAAGAAGATTCGGAAGAGGCCACAAGCCACCCCCCCCCCCACCCGAAAGGACCCAGTGAGCAGATTCTTCAGCCAGCTCCACCTACAGAAGACAAGGATGGGGCGTCATCACCAGAAGAGGGTTTCCTAACAACTTTATTCAAAGAAATGTCAGAAGAACAACAAGGGGCGAAACAAGGCGAGAGTCAGAATCTCTAACAGACATGGTCCCACCACTGGATCAGATCCTTGCTCGAGCTGACCGCAAGATCATACAGTATATGAAGCGATTTCCCACCAACCTCACTGTGTAGGACGCTATCGCTTGGAGCAAGGAGTTGAGGGGGGCCCTCATCAAAATACTACAGGAACCTGAGGTCTATAGAGCCCATGTGACCGAACTCCAAACTCAAGCCTAGGAGGCACTGGCGACAGAGGTGACATTCTCTGACAAAGACATGTTGCTACCCTCATCATACCATAATCACCCCTTGTATATGCAAGGAAAGGTCGATGGGCACGAACTCAACTAGATCTTGGTTGACCCCGAGGCATCTGTTAATATCATGCCCCTCAAGACTTTCAAGTCTTTATATCTTATGCCCTACTTATAGAGGGTGAACAATGTCAGAATTGTCGGGTTTAATCAAAACTCAGAAAGTGCGTTGGGAAAGGTCGAAGCACCAAGGCCGTGTTCTACATCATTAATGTCAACACATCATACAAAGCCCTCTTGGGAAGGCCATGGCTGCATGAAAACCGAGTCATCCCTTCGACACTCCACCAATGCATTAAATATGTCAAGGAGAGAGAACAATATATGGTCTTCGCCAATCGGGCCCCGTTCTACCCAAACAAATGCAACTTGGTAGATGCCCGGCTATATTTTGGCGAGCCCCGGCCGCACCAAATGCCAAAGGGAAGCAAAAGGCCGGCAGCAAGCAAGAAAATTAAAACGAAGAAGGCGAGGAGCTCTTTACTGTAAACGAAGACCTCCTCAGAATTCATTGGCTCAGCTTCTGGGTTGGCCTAACGACCCTGGGCCAAGTTGTCCAGAAAGGCAGGAGATCAATTTCAAGGCAAATGCTATTGGCAAGGCAATCAACGAAAGCATCTCCCTACCTCCGGCGTGCATGCAATTGCCTTTCCACAAGGAAGAGCACAAGGTGAAGCGGCTGAAGACGTTCATCGCCACATATCAAAGAAAAGGGAGCCTAGAAAGGGGTGAGATGCCTAGGCCGATCATCTTCTACAAAGGGGATGTATTCCCTTATGGGCCGCTCAAAGATGACTTCGGTTAGAGCCAGGCACCTCAAAGTGCCCCTAAGCTCGTCCAAGAAATAGACTACATGCCCTGGCACATCAAGGAGTTGTGTCATAAGCAGAAGATCGCACAAGTCCAAGAGCCTTCTCGGCGTGACTATTTCCACCGACTATGGAATCCAAAGCTCAGCACATCAAGGAGTTGTGTCATAAGTAGAGTGATAGAGAGTTTGAGAAAGGGGCAGCTAGAATAATAGGTCGGCCTCCTCACATGCTCTATTTATATGAAACAATGATGAACAAATTACAAGGATGCCACAGGGGGTTGAAATACCCTAACTGCCTTATTCTTTAACTACATGTAATATACAAAAGCATAAGGGACAGAAATGCCCCTGCATGACCACAAGGTCCACAACTATCCTTGTGGTCTACAAAACATAACACCATTTAGTTAGAAGCAGTACAGCAGATCAAAGATTCCGAGGTTGGAAAGGGTGGCTTATTATCAGTCAAAGTCCATCTGCGAAGATAATTCAACTAGGGTCCTGAAGTCCCAAAACAAATTCAAGATGTTTCCAGTAAGATAGCACTAACATAGCTACCAGTGGCTATCAGCACTTATGCAAGTTATTGCAGACACTTGCAGACAAGAAGAAAAACTGTCCATTATGTTCACCACTCCATGAAGCATGAGATCATCTATTGTCAGACATGGAATCCTAAACGTGTTTGGGTATTGGAGTTGTTGCATGCGATTATCTATTATGCTAGTGGTTAACCCTCCATGTCATCATCTTCTAGAAAGGAATATGAGCTGATTTATGATCACACCTGCAAACGGGCAATGTGGTGTAAAAGAAACAGCAGCATTTTCAAGTATGAATGCCACATCATGTTTGACATTTTGAAGAGAGCTGTTAAACAGCAAGAGAACCTGTGATGACAACTGGAAGGGCTAGAACAAAGCGTCAGAGGCACCGCAGCAAATGGACAAGAGTGGTCCTGCAGGGGAAATTTTTCATTTTAATCCTTCCAATCATTTTTATAAATAATTTTCTGTGGCGATTGAGTGGTGTTAGGCTGTATGTATATCTTGGTGAATCAACTTGTGAATTCAGTTGCGCCTCCACAATTCTGAATTGGTTAAGAGTCTCATGTTTGTAACTTATTTTAGTTCTCAAGGAAAATGTCATTTTTGCCAGTTTCAAAAAGAAAATTTGTTTGCGGTGGGATAGGTGCCCTGTGTTCATCTGGGACTAAAGTGTTTGTGTGTCAAACTTCGGCTGATGTTTTCCTATTCCTGGGAAAGTGCAATTTTGCTGATAAAACTGAATAAGTTGGATTTCATTCATCTTATCAGATTCTGCTAAGAGCAAGAAAATATTGCCTAGTTGTTGTAGGGCATCCTTATGATATCACATCATGGTTTTCACTGTCTTCCATTGGTGTTCAAGTCCGGTGGTTGTTTTTTTCTTTTTCTTTTGGTTGGAAAAGTAGCCTATTATATCGCCCTTTATAAATTCCTCATAAACCTGCGCCTGTGGATTTGAACCCTTGACCTCATAATCTTGGTGTACATGGACAGCTAACCTCTAGGTCTCTCCTTCAGTATAGTCTGGTGGGTGTATCTGATGACTTTCTGCTCCTGTTTTCAACCCCCTATTTTCAATAAAATTGGGACCACAGCCCACCTCCTCTTTTAGGGAAAAAAGTGGAAGTATTTCACCAAAATCCAAAGTCAATTTCTATTGAACAAAATTCAGACAATGTGAATGAGTGTTAGAAAAAAAACAGAATGCAGTTATGAAATATTTTTGTATACCTTCTCATCATTTTGAAAGTGCTCCAACTTTGATAACTTTCCTGTGGTCACAATCTCATGTATCTGCAAGTAAAACAGATTTAAAACTGGTCATTTGGCTTGTCCATCACATAAAAGAACAGAAACATTTATATTAGGTTGCCAATTTCCATGATCAACCCCCAGTCTCATAGAAGTTTTGAGGACCAAGAGTTGGTCCAATTTGAAAAGATTATAATCCAAAGAGTAAAATAGTAAGTAAAACCAGTTCTGGAGAAGTGAACATTTCATATATGAAGAACCTTTCAACATGACGAAATGGAGATAACTGCAAATTTGAGTCCTCACTTTTCTGCACTGTCTTGTACATGGATATTGATATGGGCACCAGGGTTCAGGCTAGAGTTCTCAGGGGTTTTGATGCCACCGGTGGATTAGCAAAGAGAAAAGAGATAGTCTCTCTCTTCCATTACCCTTTTCTTCCACTTCTATTGTTGTCCCTATCTCCTCCTCCCTTCTTCATTTCCTTCTCTACTTTGCACCTTTTCCTTTGAATTCCATCTTCTCCACTTTGCTCTTCTTCCCTTGGCGGCAGAGCCAGAACCAAAATTAGGGAGGAATACTTACAAAAACCACTCAATGGGGACTGAACTTAAAAACATTATCCAGTAATTGAAAGTTCAGAATATTATATGTTTCTTTTCAGAAAGTAGTGGATTTTACACGCACTTCATTAAATAAACAGAGGTACCAGTGGATGAGAGGAGATGGTGCAGGATAACTGGTTTAAAGCGTTGGCTTGAACAAACATCTTAACACTGTTCCAGCAAGCAAACCATAAACATCATAGAAACAAAATATGACATGGATCTGAGTCAATAAAACATCACGCAGACGAATCATGACATGCAAAGCAGACCGATCCAGATAAAGAACAGTTGCATGAGTATAAAAAACCTTGATCACTTACAGGTGCAAATGGTTGAAAGAGAGAATACCCACTGATCCACCAGTCCTAGATGTTGTTGCACCTCTAAGTCCATGATCTTGTTGCACCTTGGAGAATTCAGGGAACATTGTTGGAATATGGGACTTGAGGCCCTGAATTCTCCATGTGTGTGGGTATGCACATGCAGATTTTAATATGCAAAGCGAAGGGACAGACCTTGTTTACACATGTGGTTATGATATATTGAATCATGTATATAAATTTACACATTCATATATGTATACAGTACATATGCAATCACATACATATCTCTTAAATTACAGACATAATTATTACAGGCCCTGCTGCCAAGTCCCCTTCCATGAAAAACAAAAAAAAAATGTCCCTTCCAAGAATATAAGGAACTGTGCAAATATCCATTCCTTGTCCTTTCGAAGTCAGACTAATACTGAGCTGTTCCATATCCAGTTTTATTTCTCTTATCAGGAATATAGACATCCAATACACTAGGCAATGTACTGCTTCCAGTTCATGGGTCTTCATCTTGGGCATTTGCAATCTAGTGATTCTCAGACATATAAGTGGAAATACAGCCTAGCATCAATGGGGAGGGTTATTCATCAAATTTTCATCATATTGAAGGAAAATTGGTAATAGAAATTTTGCAGAACCAGATCTTCATGCATGCATATGCCAAGTCCCATAATTTTCTGGCATCACATGCCAGCAGTTAGAATAGAAATAGGTGGATAGGAGACTTAAACCATGATACTTGTTTACCTGCTGCCATTAACATCATGATGTTACAGAGCCAAACCACAGGCAAAAAATGGAGAGGCATACAAGGAATGTAGGCAAGGATGGACCCAGGAATGCCACCATAGAACTAAACAGCTTTCACCAACACGCTGTCCCCAACTGCAAGGAGCCCAGGTGGAGATGTGGACTTATACAACAAACAATTTTCCTACCTTAAGACTGCAAAGCTAAACAGGGAAGAACCTACCATGTTAATTAGCTGATACAAAGATAATGTTATCGAGAGTCAAGACAAACTGCCGACCAATTGAGAGGCTAAAACCAATATAGATATAAAGTTAATGATTTGTGAATTCCTGATATTGTACTAAGTGGCTGTGCAACATGCGGAATTTCCTCCTTTATAAAACCATATAAACAGGATATATATATATATATATAGGTTGGTATTGGTGTTTTCTCTCTTTTTTGTAATATGAGTGGGCGTGCCAGCCTGTTTAATAGACAAAATTTAAAGCTCGCCTGATGCGAGGATTTATGTGTCCATTTATTGGACGATTGCAATTTGTGTGTCCATTTATTGGACAATTGCAATTTCATTTAATGCATTTATTCCGCACGTTTATTTTTATCAAGCGATTTGGGTTTCGTGTGCTGGACCCTTTCTCCATCGGTGTGAACCGATGTTTATTTACATCGGATTGAATCCGAATATCCTTGATAATAATATCAACATCCGTATTTCATAATGACAAGGACGTGTAGATTATACTTTATTGTAATTTTTATATGAGTTCTTGAACGATTTGGGTACTGTTCGGACCCATTTATTTGGAATACGAGCCCTTAATTATGGATCCCTATTTAGATAGAATATCTTTACTTCTTTTGGCAACTTTGACAAACATTTGAACATCCTCCTTTTTTTGTTTAGGAATTTTGATAAAACATCTTTTATCTTTACTCTTTTTTTTGAAGACTTAATAAAGACGTATACGCATGCGCATGTCATGCCCATATGAACATATTTCACATGGTCTCCACATGGAGATATAAACATATGCACATACCACGAACATAATGCCTTCATGGACATGAGGTAAAAACCACATGGTCTCCACATAGAGGTATGAACATTTCATGAACACATGGTCTCCACATGGAGGAAATACGCATAAACATTTCACATTTGAAGGAGACGATCTTCTCGTATCGCCCAGCACCTGTGAAGTTCTTCACGTCGCAAACTCGTCAAAAACCTCCGTCTCCCCTTCTCTCCTTGGTCGGAGAGGTATTTATAGGGGAATGCCCGGAAGGCACCCCAATGCTTGGAGGAGACCTCCAGGTATCGGAGGGGAGGTATCTCCAAGTGTTTCTGTCTGGAGAAAATTAGAATAGTACCCACCTCCGGGTATTCTCACCTGGAAGGGTTTCCTCCTTCTTAGGGTTGGTTTTTACCCCCTACAAATTGACCCCTTGGCCATTTCACCAAGGGTCATTCTTGGTTCACCTCGAAGGCAAGACCTTGGAGAAGTTTTGATCTTTCGTCTCTTCTTTCAAGAAGAAGTTGATCTTGTATCGTCCTTCTAAGAGAAGTGAAGTTGATCTTTTGTAATAAGTCATTTTCTTTTGACTTAATAAAAGACAAAGATCCAATATTTCTTAAAACAAAAATTGGATTTGTGTAAAAAGTTTCTCTTTTGACATTTTCTTTATTCAAATGTCTATTGTAAATTCATGGGGTCCAACAGTGGGCTTCGCCAACACCTGATATTCTCACTTTCCAAGCACTGCACGAAACTGTATTGTACATACCATTTATACTTTTCCCCAATGAATTCTTGACTATCAAGCATCAACAAGTTCTATGGAGTTTTACACACATCTCAAATAAGGGAGTCAAATACTTGATAACACTTCATAAGCAGGAAACTATGACAAACTTAGGAGTGGTGTCAATCTTGCAAACATGGACAAATAGTGACAACCCACAATATTTCTCTAGTATCTACACTGGCCAATTCAAACTGAATCAAAAAAGCTGAAACATTAAATAGTCAATTAACACAACAAAATAATTTATCAGATGTGTAAAATCACAATACAGATCCCCTCCATAATTTCTCAGAGAAAGCTCATCAGAGACAAAATAACTCTTCAACATCTAACTTCCTCAGTAATTGTATACATGCCAGTGAAACACATGAATGTTGCTAAAAATGCCAAGATTGACTTCATCAAAGGTACCTAACTTCAAAGGAACAGAGAATAAGCGGAAAGCATTGACCTACATGATCTTGATGGACTTGCCAATTGCAGGAAGATGTTTGACCTGCTCAGAACTTTCAATCTTAAAAGGTAACTTTTCAATCACAGGTATGGCTTTGTAATAGCTGAAAGACCTGCGATCGTCTCCCAATGCTTCAGAGATACATTATTTGCAATCATCAGCAAGTATGAACCTCAATGACTATTAGTAACCATAAGACTTAACATTAAGATGCACTGTGATCACACCTTTGTAAATGTCAATAAGCTTTCCAAAAATATCAGTAATATTCCGATTTAGATCTGGTGGATTGTACAGTAATGACAGCTACAAAGCACCAACACTGTTAGTACATAATAGAATAATGGAGTCATGGAACATGTTGAAGATAGAAAAATGTGTGCATCCTATAAAGAGAATATCTTTAGCACCGGTCAGACTCCACACCATATAGGAAGTGTGATACTTAGGGAAACTGCAGGCAGAAGGATCCATTTAAATTGAAATCCAAGGAGTCTATAGAAATAACAAGAACTTTAAATTATACTTCTTTTGATGTGCCTGTGCCATCTGCCGAGAGATCTGAAGAGCCTGTACTCCATCTGTTGATGGTCTGATGAATAGTATCTTCCTTGGAAGTTCGCACCTCGTCTCCAGCATATAGACCATTATGCTTGTTCTCCAAGTCAGCAATGCTAGTACCTTGTTCTCCTGTCTTTTCACCTTCTTTTGGTGTTTTTTGATGCGCCAGTTCTGTGCCTTCTGGTGTCCTATTTTCTGGTGAATCATTGCGTGCGTGATTGTCACCTAACATTTCGGAAGCAGATACTGCAGGTTTGTCTGATTCATTTCCCCCTTCCAAAGTTAGCTTTAAAGCATAAGAGTCCTCAGATAACTTTTCCCCAGATTTCAGGCTGTTCTCCAGCCATTCATAGGAAAGTATATTCTGCAACACACATAAAATTAACTTATTAACTTCTTCGTTGATTTTCCATTCACCAAATGCTTGCCTTTAAGATCAATCATGAAAAACTTAGCATCCAAATCTAAGGCATTATGAGCCTAGTTACAAGGACCCACATGTAAAATCTAGATAACATTTTTTCAAATAGTTCCAAAACACAAATAATTATTTGAAACTTTCATGTAGAATCTAAGAACTAATTTCACTAGGCCACAATCAGTGTAGTTTGAGTGGGCTAATTTCAATAGACCTTTAATCCACAAGATGACCAGGTTTGTCTAGTTTTTATGTACCCCTGATGTGGATAAGTGATGTCAGCAGAAAGGTGGGCCTCCCTATAGGAGTATCATACATGTTTGAGACACCATAGAGAAGTGTTGTATGAATTTGACTTCTTTTACAGACTCCAAGTATTTTAACATTTAGGTACAACAGCATAATGGAATATCATTTTACGGGTCAACTAATTAGGGGCATTTCATTATGAAATGGTCAAAATTGTGACTTTTCTTTCGAAAGAGCAAAGTCAACTTCGTATTGGCCAGAGATGTGATACATCTGATTTAATTGTTGAATTATAATCATTGAATTCATATGGGGGATACTTCACTTATAAGCACATGCCTCAACTAAATAACATTAAATATATAAAGAACATTAACACATGTCTCAAGGGGTGTACCCAATTTTCAGGTTTGTTGGAAGGTGTGATGTTAACACACAATGAAATAGATTTTAGACAATGGAATTGAGAAAATGGTGTTCAAAAGCCCTTGGAGAACAACCTAAAAAAAATCTGAATTTGAGAAAAAGAACTAGACTTTAATCAGAATCTAGTTGTTCTCTTAGAAATTCACTTACGCAGGGCCTTGCATATGTAAAGTTGGGAAGAAGTTGTCTCATACTTGAATGTCCAAAACTCCTGCAGATTCCCCCATGGCACAACAGTTCTTCCTAAGTAAGTCACAGCTAGGTGAAAGAGACACTGAGAATGTGTCATAAAATGTGGTGGTCTATGGGGGTGAAAAGAGCAGTGAATCATCAAAGAGGAAATCTGTTATAGTACTAAAGAGGGCCCTGGTTAAGGCTGAAAGAAATTGCTCTCTTTAAATTCTCGCATAAATCATGAATTTAAATGGATTAGCTGGAGCAAAACCCTTAATTGCACACGGAATCCAAGATTAAAAAAAAAGTGTAATAAGGTGACTTTTCTTCCTTCTTCCCTGCAGTGCAAGGGCGGAAGTGAGTATAATTATAAAGGCAGACATCTCGTAGCAGAGGTCCCACCATGTGTGCCAAATTGTTCTAGGAAAAAAATTATTTCATTGGTTATTTTACATTATTTATTATTATTTAGATGTAGTGTATTTTTTGTCCCCTTCATTAATTAATTAGCGAGAGCTCCAAGGGTTTAGAGTGAACCCATGAGTACATGACTTAGATCAAGCGAACAAGATGCAGAGGCCAACGAGAGCCTCGATTGGTGTTAATTTCATTAGTTAATAACTGACAGCCCTTTTGTTAACTGCCATAAAGATGAATTAAAAAGGACAGAGTTTAGATGAAATTTTGCATGTGGATTTCTCCCAAACAAGCATGTTGCATAATCTGGCTTTCAAATTTTAAGCAGACCTAGGTTTAGTTCTTGTTTGGTTCATGTTGCGCCAAGCCACCCCCTTCCCCTCCCCCCCACCCACCAAATGGCCCGGGGGGGGGGGGGGGGGGGGGGGGGGGGTGGTGGTGGTGGTGTTGGTTGTAGCAGGAACCCCCGGCTTGGCGCAGAAACCCCCCTGTGGGGGGGTGGCTGGCACGGAAAACCCCCATGGTGGTGTGGGGGGTGGCCTTGACGCAGAACCCCCCCCCCCCCCCCCCCCCCCCCCCCAAAAACCCCCCGTGTGGGTGGGGGGTGGGGGGGGGGGGGGGTGGCTTGGTGCGGAGGAAACCCCCCTAAGGAAGGTGTTGCTTGGCACAGCGGTGGGCAGACCCCCCGAGGGGGGGGCTATGCAAAAACCCCTTGGGCTGGGCGCAACCCCCCCCCCCCCCCAGGGGGGGTGCAGCCAGACTCTTGGTGGGTTTCCCCCCTTTTTGGCCCAAGGCTAAAAAGGTGGGGCCCCCAGGGAGTTTTTTCTTTCTACTTGGAGCCCACTTGTCGCTATCTTCCGGTTGCCGGGGTCGTTTTATTGACCCAAGGACTCGTACGGCGCGTTTGTCGGACCGTCTTTGACCAGAAGTGTGTTTGAACTTAACTCGGCAAAGGTTTTGTACCTTGACATGCTGGAACTTTTGCATTTGAAACACATCCCAAATTAACATGAGATGAGTATTTTCGAACCCGTTTATCAGGGTATTCAAAATACACAATCTTGGGTCTTATCCTGAGGCTTTGCCATTTCCCGGGTGGGGTTATTATTTGAACCTCGTTCGGACTTGGGAGAAAAATATTTTGGGTCCAACATGATGTCACCCGTACGGATGCTGACATCAGCTATCATGTACTTGGGCACTTGGCTGCCTCCACATGACTGTTGAACCCTAGGGTGAAACCCTTAAACCAGCCCAAAAAGAAAGTGAAGAGGAAATAAACTAGTTTCTGCTGAACCAGTTGAGCTAAGTTAGATGGGTCTACTTATTAACGAGTCGTAGAGGGTGGGGTGACCGGGTGGGGGTGCGGGTGTGGGTGTTAGGGACCTACGATCCTCATTATTCACCTAACAGGGAAGGAACACTATGGCCACACAGAGACACTGAGGGAGGAGGAGATGCTGTAGCAGATGGCAAGCAAAGGCGACACAATCACCAGCAGAGAAAACCAATGTGATAGACAGCGGCATCAGGGTGTGTAGACAACAAGGGTGAACAGTGCAGTTGTTGTCCATACTCCATACACAATGAGGCGGGAGGCCTGATGTAGACAGTACTAAAAGTTGTTGAGTCCGGATGATGTAGGTGACAATCACAAACAAAGGCAGTTGACCAGAGTCGAACAGTGCAACTATGACAAGAGACTAGGAAGTTAGGAAGAGTCTCTCAGCTTTGACAGCATGTTACAAACCGGGAAATTGAGAGAACTGTAGGACATGCCACCCAAATGATCATATTGTTGTAGATGCACGTGCACAATAGCCCTGAATAGGATAAGGTCAAAACGCTGACTTCCTACATCAAATAGGTCCTAAGTATAGAAAGTGTACTGCTGTATTATTCATACATAATGTGCAGAAGAGACACAAGATATTTCCTGAAAGTGACCATCATACATCTAATGTAGAGGTGGCTAGATCCATGACTTGTCCCATGATTTTGGTAAATTGTGATCAATTATCTACCTAGTACAATACATACATAAGGTGGTGTCATGTTAGATACTATGCCAGACATTCAAAATCATTCTGGTAGTAGGCATGAAACTACCTTGTTGTCTTTACATTGAATCTCATCTAACCAGGTAGCAACATGCCAAAGTCACACTCTGCAATTTAACAAGTCTAGATAACAAGGAAAGATGTAAATCTGACATAGGGACACATGATAACAATCTTCTCAACCATAAACAAATAATAAAAAAACATGGTCATACCTCAGGGAGGAGCAGTTGGGTAGGTACTTGGCAGGAAACCTTGAGGTTGCAATATGAACTCCCACCATCAAGTCAAAGAATCAAAATAGAGGCTTCAGACTTGGGATCGTGTGTTCTAAACTGGGGTTTTTATGGGGTCCTAATCTCACACAGTGGGGGGGGGGGGGGGGGGGTGGAAGGGGACACTGCCCCGAGAAATGTTGGCCTCTCCATAGCTCGGGCTACTGGAGATTGAGGCATGATCTTGGGCATGGGGTGTGTTTATTCTTGGCATTTATCAAGAAAAAAAGAATCATAACAGGGTCATTTATCCAATCCATGTGGTAAACAAGTAGCAGCAGGAGGGATTACCCCTTTAAAATTTATGAGTCTCTCAAGACCAAACTCCTGTAGACCTGCTTCCAAATTCGTGACAAAAATATGTGTAACTGTCCTTTTGAGTCTGTCCTCGATAAAAGCCCCCATTTGCATGAGCTTTTGTTTCCATATCTACATTAAGAAAAGAAGCATGAAATCAATGAAAACTTCTAAGAGATGCAGAAGAGAAAATAATGGAAACCTCTCTGTTAAACACAAGCAATAGCCTGGAAATTCCAATATAAGTGGAACAAGACTCCTTCCTGATACTAATGGGACAAGAGAAACATATACACTAATCCAGGAAAAAAAAACTAGTATTTTAGTATTTTACAGTTCTGATCTAAGACTAACTAATAAACTAAACAATCAAGCCTCCAATTGACAACAACCAAGTACTAAAACCATGATATGGCATTGTCAATGGATGGTGAGACTGGTGGCTCCAGTTTTTTATGTGTTTTATTGGAGGGTAAATGTGATCAAAGAACAGAAAAATAAAAATATGACTGAAAAGATAAATGTGCAAATGACCATTGATCAAATCTTGCACCCAAAGAATAATCTCCCGAAACGTTAACCTAGCAGCAGGTAAGGTTGACGCATTCCAAAACCATCAAACAAGGTATAATAGATGCTATAACAGGCTTTATTATGTACCACCTGTCTGGCTTTTTGCAACAAAAACCGAAACATTCAAACTCCCAGAGCTAAGCTGGTAGGGTCTTGCACAAAACGGATATTCAACTTCCCAAACCGGTGCTTATAGACCAATCTTCCACCTGACCAGCGTGCCCGCTCTCCTCAAGAGATCAAAGGAACCTCAGAATTCTTTGAACAACCGACGGTATCTTCCCCAGCAAACACCCAAGCAGGCTGGCAAAGCAACATCACTCTCCCCCATTTCCCACATGTCAGTGTACCTGGTCCTCAATGTCGAATCAAAACAATGTCCTCAAAATTAAAACTTTCCACAGTTTAGTAAAAACGCCCAAAATTCCTGTCTTTAAACTGTGACGCGTCCTTTGACAAAGCACCACCAGACCAAACACTACAATTGCCACAACTTATCTAGTCCAAAAGGTGCACACCATGGCGCCGACAACGTCCCCGGTATAACAAAAGAGCGGCAAGAAGTGCCAAAGCAACAGGAGGCTTTTCTAATAAAAGATTACCTGAAGCCTGCGAGGCTGGACGCCCTTCTCGACCAAGAGAACGACCATTCCGCTGAACATTCCCTCGGGGTCGGCCTGAGGGGCGTTCTTCTCCTGCCGGCCCCTCTTTGGCGCCATCGCCGCAAGGCGGCTTCCTTAATTCAAAAGAGGTGCCCTTATATAGCTGCCAGCACACGGCGAGCAATTGGAAAGGGACCGCCTCTTCTGCTGTGTCGGGAGCTGCCTTCGACACGTTGTTGAGGCGGTGCGGGGTCGGTAAAAGTTAAGAAATTTATAATAACATATATAAATATATATATATATATAATAAAATAAAAGTTATATATTTATAATAGACCAATAATTAAAAATCATTCACAGATATTTAATTTATTTTTTAATCTCTTACAGAACTGTAATTCATTATAGTAAATATTATTTTTAATTACAGTATATATTAAATATTTTATAATAAAGATTTTTTTATTACAGTCAGAAATTTTTAATTAATTTTTTTATTTATAATTTTGAAAATATCATCATGTGAATGAAATATCACATTTATATTATTTGAGAACATGAGAGAGAGCAGACAGGGTAAGAAGAGAGAGAAATATTTTTGGAGTAATATTCATGTGAACAAATGGTTTCAGCAAAAATGTAGAATACTCTCACTAATATGTTACACTCCCTTACATGATATTTGAAAGTTGCTGGGAAAATTAAATTCTCTAAAAAAAATTGGCGAAAGCAAAACTCCCATAAGTCGAGTCTTCCACACCTTCCATAAGAGTGCAGATTGGTGTGATATTAAATACTAGCAGATGAGCACCAATACTTTTAGGGATTTTGCACATGAGTCTTTTTTTCTTAATGAAAAATTACATATGTACCATTTTTCCCTGTAATTATACACTTATGTCATTCAAAATGAAATATGTCTTTTCGAGCAAGGTTGGCCGGATCGGATGACCCATACTCGTATCGGAAAATATTGGACTATCGAACAGATACACTGATTCAATCTATATTAAAAATATAATAATAATAATAATAAAATACTAAATCGGACCGATCGTATGAAGTCGGAAGTGTTTTGGATATCAACATAATGTTTTGTGCACTTGTCAAATGGGACCCTATTACTATATGAAAAGGCAACATTTTGTGCATCATTTGTTTTCTTCTTGATATGCAGATACAAATTCAAATAAACGAGTGATAAACTTGTGATTTTATCTTAATAATAGTTTGACTTGTATTTACAAAGAATGGTATGATGGCGCTCCTTTTACTACCCAATTTTATTTTAATAATATTTATAGACACTGCAGTAAACATGCACCGCATGGCATGGCGTACGTTAATTAATTCTTCAATTCAATATGATCATCTTCTTATAACTAAGAACATAACATAATAGTACTCGGTATAAAAAAATTGAGTTCATAAAAAGAATGATCATCCTTTTCTTTGACAATTTTTATCATCATTGGCATGCTCATCATATTCTTTGGACATTATTGATCATATGCTACTTTTTTTTTCCTAGTCTTATTTAAGGTTATATATTATCCTTAACTGTTCTAACATAATTCTTCATAGCCAATGGCACATCATAAGGTGCACTAAATTATTTTACATCTCATTTTTCATAATCTCTTCTTCTCAATCAATATCAATTATCTACAGCCTGCCTTGACATAGCTAACTGGACTTCCTGAGATGGAACCACTGATCTATCACTCTATTACTGACCTTCTTCTTTCCATAATTATAATTTTTTCTGCTGGCCAGGTCTATCGATTTCATCATTGGTCATCCTTCTAATTGCATTACATAATTCCATATCCTAAAATAATGATGGCAACTCCTACCCAGATGTTGTTAGTTTTATTTTTACTTTTTTTTTTTTTTTGGGGGGGGGGGGGGGGGGGGGGGGGGGGGGTTTAAAAGGGAGAAGCTAGCTCCCAGGATTCATGCATAAATGTCTGCAATCAGTACATCAGCAATGATAAGAGGAAGAGAATAAGGATCCCAACGATGCTCTTGGTAGAAAGGCAAACCAAGTATAGCAATCGTGTGGGCTAGCCTGTTACAACAACGGGGAACATAAGACAACAAAATGTTAATTATATTCCCCAAGTAAGAACCTGCAATCCACCACAAATTGACAAAATATGCCAGGGTGGGGAAGAAATACCATTGATAGCTTGGACAGCCACCTGGGCATCACTTTTAATAATCAGTCTGGAGTCAAATCTCATATAGCAATTTTGTGTATCTTCCAGCACCGCCAGGGCTTCAATTGACAAATTAAGCTGAGTCAGACTTGAAAGATTTTGAGTAAAGCTCAACAGGGAGCCTGAGGTCATCTCTGATGATGACCACTCCTATAGCAGCTGTGGATGAATTAAGAGCACCATCCACATTGACCTTAATCATGCCAGGGGCAGGAGGGGTCCACTTGGGGCTGATTGGCTCCCTAGGGCTGGAGAATGCTTCTGTCATATCAGAAAACTCCTGAAGAGCTTTAGCTGCAACAATTGGGTCCTTGGCCTTGGATTGAGTCCTTCAAAAACAAGAGCACACCTAGCTTTCCAAATCTGCCAACACATTAATAAACAAAAGGCTAATACCAAGAAGCTATTCTCGCCTTGATTGAACTGCATAGAAGTCCATTTTTGTATTCTATCTTCAAAAGATAACTCTCTAATATCTATCTTGTATCCCAACATAGAGCTCAGCCAAGCTGAGCTTCCGATTGCATTTGAAAAGCATATGATCAATCGATTCCACTGCATCCAAGCAACATGGACAGGTTCCTTCAATGCCCATGATGATCTGGGAAATTTTGCTTTTAACTGGGATAATATTTTTAAGGCACTTCCAAGCAAACAGTTGGGCTTTTGGGTGAATCAACTTGCTAAGATCAGGGTGCCAGTCTCTAGATAATGAACCAGATTTTATAGGGGGGTGGATGATGCAAGAACTCTATCACCATCTTGGAGAAATTATAAGCTGATCTGGTAGTGAGCTCCCCATTATGAGAGAATCGCCACACTCTAACATCTTCACAACGATCACTGTTCTTTGGTATGTGAATGTTTAAAATCTGCATCTCTGTCTGATCCTCAAACAAGCTTTGGATTAGAGGTCTGTTCCATGAGTCCTCAGCAATCAGATCTGACACCTTCTGGGGAAGTGGGGTGTCAAAAGATGAATTAGGCTTCAAATTGGAAATCTGGTCAGGAACCCAGTTTTCAGACCAGATATTGATATCTCTGTCGTTCTTAACCACCCACGAAGCCCCTCTTCTGAGATCTTCTCTAATGGATAGAATAGAGAACCAAACTAAAGAGCTGTTTCTATTTTTCTTAGCATTCCAGAAATTATCCTTGGATAAATATTTAACCTTCAAAATGGAGCCCCAAGGAGCAAAGTTGTCCTTCATGAAACGTCTGGGCCAGGAGCTTTATGAGGAGACACAGTAAAGATGATATGCTTAATTTTCTCATTAGAGGGAATGAAACAGAGAGCACTGGTCTGATCTGGAGTAATTGAGCGGAATACAAGTTCCTTATGGAAAGCAGGGAGAAAGGAGGGGTCCGATTGATAGATGGAATCAAAGTACTCAATGAAATTGGAAATGATAGCATTTTTGTCCCCCGACCAATCACCATTTGGAAGTTTTACCCAGCTGATCCTATTAGAAGATCCTCTATTGAGAACACTAGTGTGAAAAATATTTGGTGTTTTTGTCCCCTTTTCGCTACCAGTGTTGCTTAGATCTCTGCTGTCAGAACTCCGCTTCTCTCTTCATACATTCCTCATACTCTTTCTCCAATCTCATCTCCTGATTCAAAACTTCCTCATAAAAAGGAGCCATCCTAAGAGACTTTAGTTGTGTGCTAATGTCCTTCAGTCTAGAAGCTCAGTTTATAGTAAAATTTATGTTCCAAACTCTCAGATTTTTCTGTAAGGAGTAGATCTTCGTAGAGAAATTGTCCACCAAAGATGGGCCAGAGTTCCAAAACTTCTCAAAAGAAGGAAGAAAGCTCTGATATAAGAGCCAGCTTGATTCAAAACGGAAGGGAATAGTTTTCTTCCTAGAAGAACCTTCAGTACCGAGTAGAATGGGGCAATGATCACTCAGGAGTCTGGGCAAATGGAACACCACCGTGCTTGGGAATGCCAATCTCCAACTAGCTGTAGCAAAAGCTCCGTCCAAACACTCCTTTATTATAGCATCAAACTTCCTCTTGTTCGTCCAGGTGAAGGCGGGGCCCTCAAACCCCAGATCTAATAGGCCGTTGTTAGTGATTGCATTAATAAAGTTCCTAGCCTGGTTGAAACAAAAGACTAAGCCTCCAATTTTGTCCTGCTGTGACATGATTGCATCCATATCTCCAATCAAAATGAAAGGTTCTGAAAGAGTCTTCGTGTAAGTATCAAGCTGGTCCCCAAAAGTTAGCTCTCTCATTTCTAACTGGGGGCGCATACACACATTTAAGGACCCAAACATCACAAAAAGGGGAGTCAAAGACTTGGGCCACAATACGGTTGCTATCTGCTTGAATAACTTGAAGGGAGATGTCTTTGCCCCAGCAAAGCCATAAGCCTCCAGCTCTATTAATAGAATCCACAACAAAATAGTGATTATTTGTAGTATTCTTCTTCAAAAAGGAGTGAGCTCTATCTCTGGAGATTTTTGTCTCAGCCAAAAAACATATATCAGGACTACAGTTGTGGATCAAGCTATTAAGAGACCAGTGATCCACCCATTCCCCGGCAATTCCATGCTAAGAGCTTCATTGTTTCTTGGGTGACCCATTAAGGTCGGCCACCACCACCTGTTTTAGGTCTTGCTGCTGCTGCTCTTCATTTGGTAGGTTCTTTTGCCGAGTAACTCAAGCATCTCTTTTAATATTCCTCCTCTTAGGTTTGGGGGCTAGCTCAGAAGTGTTTGTAGGATCGAGAGGGATGGGTAATGCAGTATGGGGGAAAGAGGAGAGGGGGGAGATGTTGTTTAGGGCTATGGTAGTAGGGTACGATGGGAAGCAGTCCTTCGGGTTTCCTCTTTGAAGGTTGCTTAGAGGTAGCATCTGGAACCATGTCTAGTGAGGAGACTGGTTTTTGGGCAGGAGGCTCCATCCTCACTAGACTCACCTGACTGGAGGACTCGGGGTTAAAGAGTGTGTCCACCAAGTGCTCCCTACCTTTGTGGTAGCTAACAAAAATTGAGGTATTCTAGAATCTCTATTTCTTAATTTCGCCTTGTTCCACTCACCAACCCTGAACCCTCGACCTCGTGAAAGTGGGAACAAGCATTCACCAACTGAGCACAAGTTATTTGTAAATATTGATCAAGAAAAAGATGCATGTGAAAATCTATCTTCGTTCATAGTGGTAGGCATGGAACAACCCATATTTCCATTCTCCACTAGGAAAGCTTGTAGGATGCACATTATTCAACAGTCATTTGCTGTAACATGTGCATTTCTTTTAGTATCATCCACAACCTGCTGAAGGCAATGCCCCCATGGCCCCATAGGTAGTGTATGACTTAGCAAAGTACTCTTACTGGGCTAAAACATGTAAAAGAAAGGCATCAAACAACAAAGTTTTGGTATCCTTGCTGTTCTTTAAAATAAATAAATAAATAATAATTCTGGCACTGTCTTCAGCTGCAATCTTTATTAACATATGATAAGATGCCAGTTCTGTCATCAGTTACCAATAATCACCACAAGTACAATGACCTTTTGAGAAGGCATGGAAACGAGATCGGTCCCTCACAATAATTTCTCTGCAAAAAACTTGGGAAATAGCTTTCATTGCGGAGTGGCAATCTTCACATATCCTCAGATTCTTCACAATTCTGATAGGACACCCTGGCTCCAGGCTCATGAGGCCAAAAGCAACAGCCAACTTCTCACTGTGCCAAGAAACAGCTTGCTCTTTCTCTTCCTCACTCAGATCAAACAACACATTCCTTGTGTCAGCAGCATACCCTCCTTCCATGCTTGCCCTGGATAACACCTCTTTCAACTTGTTCCGGATGTCAACAATCTGAGGGTGTAACTTGTCTGCAGCAAGAAATTCATGAATGATTCCATCAACCTCAATGAAACTATAACCAGGAGCTGAGCCTACAGGCACCTGCATCTTGTTCCTCACAGTATTTACCTTCTCCCAATGATTAACTGACGCATATAGATTTGAAAGCAGCACATATCCCCCACCTTGGTTACTAGGGTGATATTTTGACATCCTATCTGCAATGCCTTCTGCAAGATGCAAATCTCCGTGAATTCTGCATGCACTGAGAAGGGACCGCCATATGACAATATCAGGTTCCACAGGCATGCTGTCAACCACCTCCACTGCCTTCTTTAAGTACCCTGCTCGCCCGAGAAGATCCACCAAGCACCCATAGTGCTCGACTTTAGGCACAATGCCCCAAGAGAGAATCATGCTGTTGAAGATGGAATAACCCTCATCTACAAGGCCAGAGTGGCTACAGCCATTAAGAACTCCCAATAGGGTGATGTCATCCGGTTTCATGCCTTCTTCAATCATCCTATGGAAAAGCTCGAGAGCATCCTTGCCGTGACCATGCATTGCTAACCCTGAAATCATGCAGGTCCATGTTAGAATGTCTGTGTTAGGAGCCGCATTGAAAACTTGGTCCGCGCAGTCAAGTCTCCCACACTTTGCATACATGTCAATTAAAGCTGTGGTGATGTTAGATGTCTGAGGAGACTTGGCTCTATCTATGTATGCATGGATCCACTTCCCCTGGTCCAGAGCCCCAATCTGGGCACAAGCGGAGAGGACAGACACAAGGACAGCTTCGTTGGGCTTCGCTTCATCACTGCTTAACATGTCATGAAAGTACCTCACCGCATCGTTGTACCTCGCGGCTCTGACGTACCCGGAGATGATAACTGTCCAGGAGACGTTGTTCCGCTCTGGCATGTCTCTAAACACCTGCTCCGCAGTGGCGATTTCTCCAACCCTCGAATACCCACCTATGAGGCTCGTCCACGTGATGACATCTCTGATGGGCATTTCCTCGAACAGCTTCCTCGCCTCCCCCGTCCTGCCGAAGGCTGCGTACATATTTAGCAGCGAATTTCCCACGTAAATATCGGAGAGGAAACCTGTCGCCTCCGCACGTCCGTGTACAGCCTCACCTGCCATGGACGTGGGCCTTCTGGAGCAGGCAGCGATCACAAACGTGTACGTGAACTTGTCTGGCGCCACGGGCGGGCCCGGCCCATGGGCGGCGAGCATTCGGTGGAAGAGGCGGAGGGACTCATCTGGGTCGGCGGGCGCCTTGGAGTAGGCGCGGATGAGGATATTCCAGATGACCGATGAGCGAGGTAGTGGGCGCCCGGCCCGGGGGCTCCACGAGTCGAACAGGTAGCGGGCGTGGATGACGCAGCCGTGGGCGACGTAGCTGCGGATGAGGTGGTGGAGAAGGGAAGGGGTGGCGAGGAGGGGGCGGGTGACGAGCTGGGCATGCAGCTGTTTGAGGCGGGAGAGGGAGGAGCACCTATGCAGGAGCCGGTGGAGGGGCGGCTGCTTCTGGCAGCGCGCGGCGGCGGCGCCTTGGAGTTGGGGGCCGCCCGAAGCGCTGGAGGAGGGGGTCCGAGAAGCAATATCGGTACGGGTTTCGGTTTCGGAACGGGATGGCAGGTCCATGTGGATTCCCCACACCGCCGGGGGATGATATTAGTAAGCGTTTCTTTTTTTACTTTTTCTTTTTAATGTACAAACGTGCTCTCGACCTCTAATTTGATTGGTTAAAAATTGTATATGAAATCTGATCTTTCGATTAAGAGAAAAAATTATTACATTTGATAATTATATTTTCTCATTTATTTTAACTTTTTATTGATCAATACATTAAAAAAAAACGTATTGTGTTCATCTAATAAAAAAGAAGAAGTGTGTGAGAAAGTATAATCTCAAATGCACTAAACTTTTCTCCCTAATCAATTAATTTAGAACTGAGTAATACTTACTACCTATTTCAAGGATAACAAATATTTCTCTTTTTTTATCAATTACTAATCAAAATTGTTGTATATAACATTTAAACTTCAAATCGTTATACTTTAAAATTTGTAAAATACATAGAAGCCGGCTAGCATCTTTTACATGATCTTTCCGACAATTGACTCCCAATCTCCCCTTTGGGTGGTCACTTGCATTATTTTGAAATTATCTTCCCAAGTTCCCATTTTAAATATTCAGCTCCTTTTAAGTCGTTAATGTAAGTTAAAAAAATTTACAAACAGCAAAACCACTGAAAAGGTGGGATATATTGAATAGGGTGTCAGTGTAAATCTACTTTTTGATTTTGTTAGGATAAATTAATTAGAAATCTTTATCAGATATTTAATTATTTTTTAATATATGACAGAACTGTAACTCATTAGAATAAGTGTTATCTCTTATTACAGTATATGTGAAATCATATTATAGTAAGGACATCTATGTTACAATTAGGAACTTCTAATTAATTTATTTTTTTGTTATCTATTTTTCAATTTTTAGTAGATACGAAGATTATTTTTTTATTTTTTTTAATATGTAAATTTAATTTATGTATAAAATCTACATTCTATTTGTTCTTAATAATGAGAAACTGTAGATCTATTTTGTTGGCTCCCCAATAAAATCTAACTCGATTTTCTCTCTCTTACTACCGATTGCACCCATCATGGCCGAAGTCATTTCTTTCGTTACTATTTTCAATGCCACTCACATCCACTATCAAATTGCAACTTGCATCTTTATTTTTTTTACTTTTTTGTTTTTTATTTTTTTATAAAAACATAGATACAATAACTAGCGCTTTCACTTCCAAACTCCGATCCATTGAGAGCCCTAATGCTAAAGCATGTACAAGTGGTGGTGTTAAGATTACTCACTCCATTCTTGCCCCCAAGGCCCAAATGCAAAAGCGAAAATGTTAAAGTAATCATGAGCATAAACGACTCCGATGGGGTAGGGTAGGGCATGGGTGGAGGAATGTATAGTATATAATTATCAGGATAAAATTTTATTATATCTGAGAATTATATTTTCTCATGCATATTAATTTTTTTATTGACCATATATTAGAAATATTTATGTCAATTCAATAAAAAAATAAGAAGAACATGAGAAAGTGTAATTCTCAAATACACTAATTTTTCTCTAATAATCAAATTTGTTAGTTTTGAGCGATTGCAATCTTTTAAGTTAGGTTTTTAAAACCTCACCATTTGACTGCTTAATCTTGAAAACACACCCCCCCCCCAAAAAATGATTTTTTTTCCTCAAAAATATGAACTTTTCAGATACTATGTCAAAAGATCCCTGAAAAGAGTTTGTTGATGAGAAAATCATGTTTATTAGGTTCATGACTAACTAGTCAAGTTACAAATCAGCTAATTGCAGAAAGTTACGAAGAGTAAAAACTAAAGGAAATTAGACCTCTGCTATTTTACATTCCTAAGCCCTTAACATAGTGTGGGGGCTGAGCAATGAAATAGCAATTGGGGGACGGAGGTGAAGTTTGATATAAGAAGACTCCTCTTCCTCTATTTGAGCTGGTGAAAGAGAAGTACCTCCTCCTGCAGCACACCTTGGTGTAGCACTCGCACCACAGCCTACTTTCTGTTGATCCTCTGAGACTGGTGTGATATTAAGAGAAAGATTTAGTGCACTTTCATATTGCATTTAAAGTGCAATATGACTAGGCACTCATCCCATGTGGCATCCAATTATTGGGTTGCCACTTTATCACCTCCCATGTGAGTGGTGCCACATGGGATGAGTGTCTAGTCATATTGCACTTAAGTGCAATAGAAAGTACACTAAGTCTTTCTCTGATATTAAAGGAGAAGAGAAAAGATATGTGGAAGCGGCACCTAAGACGATGTACAGCAACTGTTAAGTCATCCTATGAATTGTTTAAGACAAATTCATTAAACCTACATGTAATCATCAAATAGCGATAATTAATTAGAGTTCCTTATCGAGACTTACTTTCTACTCACTGTCAGAAAAAAAAAATACGACGAATAAGTCTCTATTTTTAAACAGAATATTTAGTGTATTTTTATATTGTATTTTAAGTGTAATATGACTAGATAATAATCTATGTGGCATCTAATAATTGAGTTGTCATTTTATCACTATTCGTATGAGGAGTGTCACATGAGATATTACCTAGTCATATTACACTTAAAGTGCAATATAAAAGTGCACTAAGTCTTTCTCTTTTTTAAAAAATTTATTTTGTAATCCTTATTTTCTTAAAAGAGTATTTTAAAAATATCTTTTAAAACATCGTTTACTCTCTCTCTCTCTCTCCTCTCTCTCCTCTCTCTCTCTCTCTCTAATTCCTATTTGCCCTTATCTCTCATGATGGTTTTTCTATCTTTCTTAATGTAACTAAGCTAACTTTTAAAGTAAAAGAATATATATTTTAAAGTGAATGTATATGATTTAAAGTAACATTTAAATATCAATATTACATCACTTAAAGTAGTTTCTATTTCTTTGAAATAATATATGTGAAATAAATATTCACATGTTTTAAAGTAAAACTTTATGTATTATAAAGTAAAAATTTAGATGTCTTAAAATAACTATTACTGTACTTAACAATATTTTAAAATCAACTAATATTTACCTTAAATTATTACTTTATTTTAATATTACTTTAAAAATAAATAGTATTTACTTTAAAACTAATTAACAATCAAATCCGCAACTAGCAACCACCCCTTACCGCTAGCCGACTGTCACTATCACTGTTAGTCAGTCGTCGACCGACCGACCACCACTACCTACTGGTCGTCACCGCCGACCAATCGCTCATTGCCGCTAGCCACTAGCCCCCCGTCGCCACCACCGACTGCCACCGTTGTCGATCGACTACTGCCGTCTTCGGTTGCCAGCTACTGCTAACCAACAACCGACATCAACTATTGGCCCCTTCCAATCATCGTCAACCACCAATTGCCACTGGTCGATGGTCGATCGACGACCGTCGCCGCCGTCGATCGACTGACTGCCATCGTCGGTCGCCAGTTGCTGCTAACCAACAACCGACCATCAACTGTTGGCCCCTTATAATCATCGTCAACCACCAATCGCCACTGGCCGGTGGTCGATCGACGACCGTCGCCGACTATTAAATATTTACTTTAACATTAAGTGATCAATTACTTTAACTCAGTAGAATAATTAATTTATAATTTATATCCTTCAAACATTTATTTTAACTCAATAAAATGATTACTTTAACGATAAACATCTCTTCTTTAACGTTAAGTGAACAATGAATATGAAATTAAATCAATGAAACATTAACTTTAACTCAAAACAATAGTCATTTTATATCATTCGGTCATTTACTTTAACTCATTAGAATATTTACTTTAATGTTTAGCATCACTTCTTTAATGAGAAGTGAACATTGAATATAAACTTTAGTCAATAGAATATTTATTTTAACTAAATACAATAGTCACTTTATATTCTTCGAACATTTACTTTAACTCAATAGAACAACTACATCAACGTTAAACATCTCTTCTTTAACGTTAAGTGAACAGTGAACATGCACTTTAAATCAATGAAACATTTACTTAAACTCAGTATAATAATCACTTTATATCTTTCGATATTTAAATCACCACATATTAAGCATCACTTTTTTAACATTAAGTGAATAGTGAACGTAAACTTTAAGTCAATGGAACATCTACTTTAACTCAGTACAACAATCACTTTATATCTTTCGAACAACGTTACAATGTAACTAGCACATCTATTATTGATAATCGATGCATATATAACTAACAATCAATCCATCAACCGATTGTCGTCGTCGGCCGATCGCTTGCCACTGTTGGCCACTAGCTGCCCACCGCCACCACCGATTACCACCACTGGAAGCCAAAAGTTGATCGTTGACTGTCGCCTATCATTGTCGTCGACCGCCCACCCGCCACCGCAGCCATCAACTTAAAGTAATATTAAAATAAATGCTAAAACAATGACTAAAGGTAAATATTAATTAGTTTTAAAATAAATATTCAAATATCATAAATACTCTTTTATTTGAGACATGTACATATTTTCTTAAAACAAATGAACTTTTACCTTAAAACATGAACTCTTTTATTTTAATACCATATATGTTCAAATGTTCAAATATTCTCTTATATTTTAGGCCATATGTTGTTTTACTTTAAACTATATATTGATTACTTTAAACCATAGACTCTTTTACTTTAAACTATGTACTTTTTTTAATTTAATATCATATCTGTTTACTTTAAAACAATATATAAAAAAGAGGGGAGAAGGAAGAAGACGAAATTGAGTGCTGAGTGAAGAGGGTATTATGGAAAAATGAAAAAAATTTCTGAAAGAAAGCATTAATGAGGGACTCGAAGATAAGTCCCACCAAAAGATGAGAACTTTTGAGTGCATATTTATGACTTGAAAATAAAGTTCCTCTCACTATCAAAGACTTCTAATTAATTATCCTATCAAACACCGTACATGGAGTTTTTTTTAAAAAAGGTAATTAGGAAATTTCTGAAGGATATTGGAAGGAAATGGAACATACAACTCAGATCATACACAGAGAATAAAATAACTGCAATCCAGATCACGCTTCCTGCCTTGCTCAGGTTAAAAACCCCATAGGACGTCGCATCCCTACTGATCTAAAGAGGCCCTACACATTAGAACTTGGAGGAGTCCCAGAGATGCAGGTAGAGCAGTACTAAAGGAAATGCAAATCAAAGGCACTTACTAGAACATCACACATGATGGCCTGAGACCAAAGAATGAAGCCTGGCAGATAGAAAATGAAGTTGAAAGTGCTTCATTGGGCACGAAGGCTCCAGTCAGAACAAGGAATCAGGTTTATACCCATAGGACTTGGTGTTCGAATCCATCTAGGATACTCAACAATGCATGCAGCAGGAGATCATATTGCTGGAGGAATTATGCCCCAATGTCAATAATGGACTTCATCCCTCCCCAATCTGATAGTAGACAAGGTCAGGGCGGTTTTAGAAGCTTACCCTCGAACAGCTAAGCCCCATTTGCATGGCATTCTCAGGACGGGGCAAGGAACAGCATGGGTGCGTCTCTTGGAAGGTTAGATGATACCTTCAATAGGAAAGCTTCAGAGAATATAGAAGAAATGCATGCAGATGGTTACCTGTTCGTGGAACGTTCCACTACCAACTTATTATGCTGCATCCTGGAAAAATGAAAATCTCAAAAGTATCATTTTTCAGCTGAGGACATACATGACGTAACACAGCAAAAACTTGGATGGAACCAACAAATCATAGAATGTACCAATGATGTGGTAGGACTAAGCCCCAACCTACAGAATACAGATTGTCTTCAGGATGTGATGTGCAGGAACAGGGCCACCATATAGCACGGGTTAGCAGGAGCAAATGACCACTTGCCCGGTTACAAATGGCAATGCTCATGGGTAGAATGAAAGTTCTAGTAAAAAATATGGTCACCATGGCATCAAGAGCCAGGAAATAATCCTAATTTGCTTTTGATGTAAAAGCAAAGATGTTGGCATACTTTGGAGGGAATTATAACAATTAAGATCGATCCAATAAATTACATGGAGATCATAATTGAAGAATGTCTAACAATATCCAAAAGACAAGCTCAAATGACCGCAAGAAGAAAATTTACATCAGTTCTGTGAAATCCATGTTACATGACCATTCCTCTGCCAGGCCAAAATGTTCTTTTTCCAAACAGTGCCTTCAAACCTTTATATGTGAATCCGTGAATGTGGATGGTATACTTAATTCCGCAGAACCAGACAGTAATTATACCTATTGGCTAGCATTTCTAACCTGCAACCTCCTCCTTTCAAATTCGAGCTGCATGCCAGAGAAAAACGTAAGGCAGCCATTAGACTTATCGCCGTAGGTAATTTTCACATGTGAATAATTTCAATCTCTCATAGACATTGGATAAACACACTTACCACTTTTCTAACCCTATCGTTGGCAGCTGGGGTTCCCCCGACAACATTCTCAGGGAGATATGGACTGCTGACACGCACTTCATTCATTACAACAATGTCAGTTTATCCCAGCGAACTGGAAGCCTGATTATATTAAAAATGTTCATCATCAGAACATATGCAAGGTAAATGTACAGGGAGAAGGTAAGACAAGAGTTCACAGAAAACAGCTGGACATATGAATTATTCCATCAAGAAAGACTTTGATGCATCCATCTTAGACTGAGGCAATATTTGTATAGATCTGCTAAACATTTAAAACCTCATCTTTACAAGCTGTTTATGTGAAATGAAGGTAGGAGGTTTCCAAGTGATGAGTCCACATGTCAATGAATCCCTTGGACAACATGAATATGATGACAATGATTGTTGTAATGGGAATATTGATATCCACACTTACGGCTGTTCACTTGTAGATGACCGACATCAAGCAAGCAGGGAGCCTTGTCATTGCTAATTTCTTGGTTCCTTCACTAGGTTCAGTCAAACCAGATTGATGCAATATATGTGAAGATCAATCGAATCAAAAGGAGTAGTGTATACATCTACAACTGTTTAAAATACATATATGTATAAAGGCTGATGACATGAATGACATCAGCACTTGCATAAACATGAACTAAGCATGAATGATTAAAACAATCGCAGCCCATACTGCATGAAACATTTAACAGTCTTTTTTCCCTTTGTCATGACTCACTGCATATGAGTTAGTTCGAAAAGTTACAAGACCATAGTGAAAACAGTAAAATATCACTTAAAATGCCACAGAAAGAAAAAGAAGAAAAAAAAAGCTGTTAATGATGGTTCTTGACCATACATTAACCAATATCTAGTCCAAAGGCCTTGACCATAAAAGCTAAAAACATAAAAGAAAGAAAGAGAATCTAAATTGACAAACTCAAACATTAATGTTGAACCCCCTGTTAAGTAGTCACTGCATACAAGCAAACAGAAAATTAACTTTTTAAGCTTTAATCCTTGTAAATTATGTATTTATACAAAAAACCCTATTTTGACTCCAAGAAACTATGTTTTCTAGAAGTAATTCCAACTGCTTAAGATCTGTCGCAGAATATTCCTTTTGACAAACCTTATGTGTAAACAAAAAATACACATAAAAAAAGTAAATAGAGTTTCGGGAGGGAGGGATGAGATGCTGAGTGGTTTTCCTCTCTCATGACAGCAGGAGTTAGATATGCCGGTGTCAGAGCAGCAGCAAGAAAACCTCCCCCCCCCAACCATAATCTAATATATATCTCTTTGGCTTTCTATTTTCTACGTGCCACTTTCAGAAGGGGAAGAACAAGCAACCCACATGCATCTGTCTCCCAAAATGTCTGTCTGTCTATATATTCATTATCTGCCCAACAACCCAAATTATGGGTGCTGGCGTCCAAAGGTCTCTCTCTCTGTCTATATATTCATTATCTGCCCAGCAACCCAAATTATGGGTGCCGGCTTCAAAGGGTCTCTCTCTCTCTCTGTCTATATATTCATTATCTGCCCAGCAACCCAAATTATGGGTGTGTGTATATTAGAGAGGGAGAGGTATGCCAGGCACCCTGGATTATGGTTGCTGATGCCAAAGGGACAAGGAGAACATACCCCCACCACCATGCAACTCTCCCTTTCTCTCCCTCTATGTTTGTGGTCGGCCCGCCTGTCAATCACAAAGTCAAGGTCCAGGAAGCAGAAAATATATGACATTTTCTAATTTCCATGCAAGGGAAAATGGCAGAAGGGAAAAGATCCATAATAAGGGGCAATGTAGGTGAGAACGCCAGAAGTAGACCTTGCAGCATGTTCAACTCCTTTTTTTCTGCATTCTCATCCCCATCACCAACCAACCTGCCCCTTCTTCCTCCCCTCTTCTACCTCCTCATGACCTCTGCCGCTTCAACTGTCATCTACTCATTGTCTGTTACTGCCATTATGCAGGAATTGTTAATACATGCCTATGGTGTTTTTTTTTCTTTCTTTTTCTTTTTACATGGTCAAAATTTAATTACTTGAACTCTCTGATGACATTTTAAACTATTTAATGTGTTTGTATTGGTGATTGTAGAAACCCAGTCACGAGCCATGTAAGAGGAGGGGGCTATTCATTTAGGAAAGGGCAACTTGAACAGGAGTACAATGGGGAGCTACCATTCTGTGAATCTGTGTGGACCTAGGGCAGGGATGATCCAGTTAAGTCCCATATCAGAAAACGGGGAAAAGATTACTGGGCAATACATATAGCACTTTCATCCATAATTTGTGAGGTGTCTTTTAGAGACAAGACCATGAACATGCAGGCTTGGTCCAAAGTGGAGAATAACTCACAAGGGTTGATCATTGGATCAGCTTGTAACTTTGGACAAGAATTTATTTTTTTCTATACAGTAGTCATTGTGATCTCCTAGAGCCTGTAAGTATGCAAGCCTTGAGACTATCTTTGGCCCACATTTGCAGTCTTCTAATAATATATGGTTTTATGTCCCTATATAAATAGATAACCACTTCTTTGAATTTTTCTATAAAATTTGGAAAACAAAGCAGTATTTAGTTTGAGTGGAAATAGTTAAATACCAACGCAATAATTTTGAATTCACCAGACAAGCACAAGTACAGTTGATGGTCCATTGGGTAGCATTTGAATTATTTAAATTAACATTTGTACTTTTGTAGTCTAATACCTGACTTCCTTGTTTAGTTTGTAACCTGACGATCAATTGGGAGAATGTCAATCTCACAATTGCAATATGTGGATGATACCATTTTATTCCTAGCTGAGGGCAAGCAGCTGCCTCCCATCCCTAGGCTCCTGTTGGAATTGCTAGAGTCAGGCCTCAAAGTCAATTTTAACAAGAGCCTTCTTAAAGGGATGAACTTGGAGGATATGTCTCTATTGAGAGCAGCTTGCTTGTTGGGTTGTAAAATTGACAAGTTTCCAATATCTTACTTGGGGCTTCCTCTTACTCCATGTACTCTCAAGTGTGCAGATTGGCATCCCATCATCCAAAAGTTCGAGTCCAGGATGGCGGGGTGGAAGGTTAGAGCATTGTCCTTTGTGTTGGTGTAGCTCGGTGTTGGATAGTCTGCCAACCTATTTCCTCTTCATATTTCACAGTTCTAAAAATGATGGCAAAGAAGATTGACTCTATCCAATGCAAATACTTTTGGCATGACAGTGGGGGAAGATGTAGGGGATGGCATGATATAGTATGTGGGAGGTTGGTCGTTAGCAAGGAAGAGGGAGGTTTGGGGCTCAAGAACATCAAAGACTTCAACTTGACTCTCGTGTGCAAATGGTTGTGGAGGTTAAGGAGTAGAGAGGAGGGATTGTGGGCCCTATTGATTAGGCAAAGGTACTTCGATGGAAGCAAACTCTCATGTAATACCTTGAAATTTAACCTTCATGATTAGTACTTTATAATTGGGGTTACTGTGGTAAATACAACTTAGGCCATGATTAACTCTGAGCAATTATGAACCTAGACTCATGTCTTTCCTGAGGTAACCACAAACTTAGAAAACTATGCTAATAAATAGTTAGACCACCTTTGGTCGACCAAATGAGAGCATTGGTCGACCGACTTGCCCCTTGAAATAGTTAGAAATTTCCTATAACAAGGATAGGACTCTAAGGCCTAAGTGCACAATAATCGATTCTTGAGTTTATAAGAATCGAGTCTTGACTGATAGCAAGTCTTCTTCACAAGTCCAAGTCGAGTGTTGGATGCAGAAAAATTATGGGTTTAATGGCAAAATACCGCAAAGGAAAAGACATATTCAATTTTTCTTTTCAGGAGTTGGGGGCGTGCCAGTCTGTGTAACAAACAAATTAAGAATCCGCGTGAGGCGGAGAAATTAGGTGTCCATTTTTCAGACGATTACGTCAATATATGAGATATCCATTCCGCATACAGATTATCAAACGGAGTGGATTCGTGTACTGAACCTTTCCCCGCTGACTGGAGTCGGTGTTAATTTACATCGGCCTAAAGTCCAAACACCTTTGATTAATTGCCAGAGAGAAACTTTTTAAATCCTTTCCATGGATTCTGATGGATTCTGATAAATAGTGCAGGGTTGTTGGCATGGCTCATGATGGGCTAATGCTTAGCATAGAAAAGGGATTGAGGGAGTTAGGATTTCTCAATAGACCATGACGGACATGGGGAAAAATTCTATAATCCAGGGAATAAAGACATGAACAAGGGCTACATGCCTTCTGGAAGGTATAGTAAAGGGTCCTGACCCTCGAAGCCATTTTAGAGATTTTTGAGTTCCAAGGGTGTTTTGGTAATTTTGACCAAGTCAGCGGTTTGATACAAACATGAGACTGGCAAAAAGGTGTATGTTGTAATTCCCGACTTCTAGAGACCTTGAGGTCATGTTTAGAAGGTCCGGAGGTCGTAAGACCATGTTCGAACTATAGGGGTATGATGGTAATTCGACCAAACCCATGGGCTTAGTATGGGCTTTGGGCTAGGGTAAGAGATTTTGAAGTGTCCAACAACCTTTCGAGAGCACTGAGACGACATTTGAAAGGTTTGATAGTTGAATGGACGTATTACGGACACATTTGTAGCAACAAGGGCATGCATGTAATTTGCCACAAGACCACAAAAATGACGAACAAAGATGACAATATTCCATTATATTCATCATTTGTACACATACAAATAGTGGTCGACAAATTGTTGTCCGTATAGGATGGGTTCCGTACTAACATGGATGTTGAACCCTAAAAAGTTCATGATGTTCGCGCCAGAAATTATTATATATCCAACAGTTATTTAGGTAATGTTAGGTCCAAATCCCTTTCAAATTAAGAGAGGAAATTTATTCATCAAGTCGGCATCAAATCTCTCCGTAAAATAGAAGTTCAGAAAAGAACAGCACTTCGAAGAGAACATGTTGCGGAAGAAATTCAACAGCACAAGGTCAATAAGACCAAATGTGAAGAACAGAACAGTACAAGAACACGTGCAGCAGGAAGCTCCAAGCATTTGCAAACTCAACCCTTCGTCAAGAGATCTCCAAGGAAAGGGCAAAGGTCTAACGGCATCAACATCCCTCTAAGAAAATGGGGAAGGTGTATTTATAGGCAAAACCCCCCATGTAAAACCGATGGGAACTTCCCATCGGTTAAGGGGTTTTAACCCCCAACTGATGGAGCCTTTCCATCGGTTAAGGGGAGATCCCCCAATCGATGGTATGCTTCCATCGGTTAAGGGGTTTCAACCCCCAACTGATGGAGCCTTTCCATCGGTTAAGGGGAGATCCCCCAATCGATGGTATGCTTCCATCGGTTAAGGGGAGTCCATCGGTTGGGGGAGTATCCCTAACCGATGGAACGCCTCCATCGATTGAGGGAATTCTTCCCCTAACCGATGGAACCTTCCATCGGTTGGGAAGATGCTCCTTAACCGATGGAAGGGTTCCATCGGTTAAGCCCCTAATCGATGGAACCTTCCATCGGTTATCCCTCTCCCCTCTCAAATGTAAAGAGGCTAAAACCCTATAAATACCCATGTAGCCCAATGGCCAAAGAAAAAAAGGAGGAGAAGCAAGGGACCTTCGGCCGGAAGCTCCATTTTGCCCCTGGTTTTTGAAGACTTTGAAAAGAAGGTTCTTTTGAAAGAAAATTTTAGCTTGCTCGTGAAGGTCCCCCACTCAGTGTGAAGGTATTGCCCTCGGCAAGCGCAAAAAGGAGAGGTCGTTTCCCTCCGGCTACGAAACTCCTAATCTCCCTTCATGTCAAGTTAGTCTCCATGAGGGGAGGGGGGGGATTCTAAAATCCAAATGTATCCATACCTCCACATCGAGTTAGTCTCTGTGGAGGTAAAATTAAATCGCGCTCATGTGCTTTGATGTTTAAATATCTTCCATGTTGAGTTAGTCTCCATGGGCATAAGGTATTTAACATCTTTATGTTCTTGTGTTCTAAATGTTTCCATATCGAGCGAGTCTCTATGGATATAAGTATTTAGACACATATGTTCTTCCCACTCGTTGAGCGAGTCTCCGAGAGGGTAAGTTTTGTGCTCATATGTATATGTTTTCTAAGGAAACTCTGTCCAAGTGGAGGTTCTGCCCGAAAAACATACTCATATGTTCACAAAATATGTGCTTATATGTATATGTTTTTAAGGAAACTCTGCCCAAGCGAAGGTTCTGTCCGAAAATATACCCATATGTTCACAAATATATATGTTCATATGTACGTATTTTATGGGGAAACTCTGTCCATACGGAGACTCTGCCTAAAATAATACAGCCACATGTTCATCAAATATATATGTTCGTGTATTTACACGATAACTCTGCCCAAATACACAATATATTCAAATATCAAATAAATCCACAGGTCTATGCCCGCTCTTTTCTCAAAGTTACATGCTAAACTCACAAATGGAGTTCATACTCTTTTCAAAATAAAAATCCCTTTTCAAAGCAAATCTATTTCGTCTAATAAAAAAAACAAAACACCGTGTTATTATTTTCTAGAAAAATGCAAAACCTCTAGACTTTGCTATCAATGGTATTCGGGTTAAAACTGATGTAAAAATAACATCAAAGGCTTTTAATTCGATGTAAACAAAACATCGATTTCGATCGATGGAGACAGGGGTCCAGCACACGCTACCCTAATCATCTGATGAAATAAAATTGTGAAACGAATAAGTTCAAAGTAAAATTGGCGCACTTGTCCATTCCTTGGACATAAGATTTTCTCTCCGCATCGCGTAGATTTTAAACTTTGTCTGTTAGACAGGCTGGCACGCCCGCAAAGTAAAATAAATAATAAATATCAAATCAAACTTAAACCCCAATAAAAAAAATCCAACACGAAATTTTTCGCGGCCGACAATGGACTACAAGGACATAGCCACAATTTGTGGAAGTTGCAAGGTATGACTACAATTTGCATGACTGGAAATGCCCGGTCTATGAGGAGGGGTATTTTCGTAACTTCTAAGAGTTACACATAAGCCACCATCCATTAGACACACAGACGATACATAGCGTGGGCTTATAAGGGTATACGTGCAAAGCCTAAGGGTATTTTGGTAAATCCATACCTGTGATGGACTTGCACAACCCGCCCAACATATGAGCATGACCCACGGTCCATGAACCACGAGCACGAACCATAGGCAAGAACACTTGTGGATTTCTAAAATACCTACTTCAGAAAATCCTCTTCTTCCCCCCCCACCCCCCGCATTTATTTATAGAAAATAGGGGGAGCCTAGGCCCCTAGGGGCCAACGGGTTCCATAAGCCCCAAAAGGGGGTCTTTGGATCCGCTAGGCCCCCAAATGGGCGGGTTTGAACCCGTTAGGGTGCCATCGGGTTCAACCTTCCCCAAATGGGGCCAATCAAACCCGTTGGACACCCAACGAGTTTGACCGGCCTCTTTGGAGGCCGGTTGGACTTGCTGGGGTCCAACGGGGCCCATAGTTGTCAAGGCGTCAAGGCGACCAAGGCGTAGGTGAGTCTCGGATCGCCTAAGCGCTTAGGCGCTCGCCTAAGCGGTGCCTAGGCGTTTAGGACGAAACCAAGCATGAGTTGTTTTCAAGTGTCCCTCTTACATGATATTTATGTATCTATAAATATATATAATAATGAAAATTCAAAAAAATATATCATAATATGACAGACATAAAGACAATGAAAGCAACAAAAATTAAACTCCAAGTAAACAAACTCACATTATATATCATAAAGTCATAAAAAATCTAAATTAACATCTTCAAATAAATAAGCACACTAAATAAGAACAAGAAGTGCAAATATCATTCTATCATCAGAAAATTAATTTCAACTTTTAAAACAAGCAATACACATATATGTAAGTATGTTAAATAAAAATAAGAAGTGCAATATCTTAACACACTTAAAACAAGTAAAAATTAAATGAGTCCATTACATAATCTCACAATATGCCTAAAAATTGAAAAGAAACTAGAAAATGACAAGTCTCGTGTTTGGGTGATGATAGTTCAAATTTGACCAAATCCTGAGAGATCTCAAACAGACTAAGTGTTGTCAGTAGGAGAGCGGCTCCCTTGAAGAAGTCATATGCACGTTTGACTTTTTTTACCGAACTTTGAATTTTTAGTGTTCTATAAGGTTTATTTGAATTATCAAATTTTTAGATAGGTCAAATTATGAGAGATTAGAAAGTTAGCATTTTGCTAAAATCATCGAAATCGTGATTTTCTTCTTCGATGGGAGAGTTGACTTTTTTTGGTAAGAGATATGATTTTTTTGATATTTTTATGGATTCAAATAGGGGTACTTCCTTATTACATGTAATATCTTAAGTAAATGAAACAACAAATTATAACATTTACTTAAATGATATTCAGGTAAATAAGATGTTACCTGGAATCGAGCTGAACTCAGCTCTGAAAACCGACCTGAATCTACTGTCTAAGTGGGATATTGCGGACCCCTAAAGGGTCTAGACGCGCCCAAGCGCCCTTGGCGTGCGCCTTGGCCGCCTTAGCGGCGCCTTGGGGCGCCTTTTCTCCTCTTAGAAAGGCGAGGTGTTTTAAGGCGGCTGAGGAAGCGCCTTGGCGCTTAAGCGGCGCCTAGGCGCCGCCTAGGCGTCCGTCTCGACAACTATGACGGGGCCAACCAGGCCCTTTGGGACCTTGGCCCGGTCCCGGGGGGGGGCACGGCCCTCTCCTCCTTAAAAGGGCCTCCCAAGGCGCCAGAGAAAGAGGCACAAATCCCTGAAGGCTTTTTCGCTTGCCGCACACGTCGGAACCCATATATAAAGCTATTACTTATAATGATGGAGAGCGGTGCTATATTACTTCAGTGGGTTCTTACATCACTTTTGGGCAAAATTGGATGGTAGGACGGCATGTTGCCATCGAGCCAGACTGATCTAGTTGCACTATACAATCACCATATTTCAAGGGAAATTTTTTATTTTCGAGCCCAGACGTGCAAGCACTCCGCAGGACTAGTAAGACAGTACAGAATTTGGTGGCTATGATTGCAAGACCACCTATTGATGTATGGGATCAAGATTTGTTTGTCGAGTCTAGATTGACTTTGGTGGATGATTCTACACTCCATTCTGATTCATCATATGCGATCGTTACAACGGTCAAGGTGGATGACATATGGGATCAAAATTTATTTGTTATATCTGGATTAGATTTGATTAAGGATGTTGTCTTCGAGGTTTTCCATTAGTTGATCGGCACCCTATCATGTTGCCTTTAGAACCCTCTCATCTTGATGTGTTGTTGTTGGAACCACTTCCAGTTGACTTGATATGGCAAGATTTTTATGAATCACATGAGAAGCAAAGGATCGTGATTTCTGACATGATTTTCTACCCCAAGTTCCTTGTATATACTCTTGTGTTCGTCTTCATTTTACTTTGACATTTCAAAATTCGAGGACGAATTTTTGTTAAGTGGGGAAGATTGATGCGAAAGTGGAGCTATGGACAATGCGGATTCGGCTCGAGCAGGCTTAAGGAGGCGCCTGGTTACGACATCGGCATCCATTTGGCTAGAGGACGAATTTTTACCTTATTGATGTATTTTCCTTTATTTAGTACTTCTTAGTGTGGATGTTAGGCCCATAAGAGGCCATTTTGTCATGTGTTTTGATTGTGATTTTGCCTATTTTTAGTTCTGGGGTACTTTGGTTCATGTTCTGTAAAGGGGACCCTAGGGTTCCACCTTTATATATACTCTTGTAAACCCCTTGGACAAGGCAATGAAAAGTGAAAAGAAAATGTTGAGATTTGAAATCTGTGCCACCGTGAAACCGTGCCCTCCGTCTTCTCCTTCCCAGGTGTGAAACCCTAGGTGTGAGGCCTACTTCTCTCTTCCCTTCCCCTATCCTGGGATTTGTTCTGCATCAGACATCCTGAAGCAGAATTTTGGGCAGCGCAAGATATTTCATGTATTTATCAGCTTGCCCTGGACATTCAGGATCCAAAAAATGGGAGTGTAGGGTTTACTACCAATTTTGTTCTTTAAGAAAGCAAGTGGAAGGAGTTGTATTACTACTTTATTTACAGAAGGCACTGCTCTGAAGATCAGAAGCAACACCCTGAACATGACCAGCGAACTCAAATCTTCAAGTTTCTTACATGCCTCAATTCTAAGTTCGATGTGCTACAAGGCCAGATTCATAGTGACAATCCACTTCCTTCTCTTGAGCAGGTTTATTTAAAGATTTTGAAGGAGGAGGGACATAAAAAGGCCACAATTAGAGGTCAAACTCCTGCCCATATATGAGAGGTTGGTGAGTTTTCTGCTCTCATTACTACCTCTTCTCAGAATAACAAGTTTGGTGCGAGCTCTGACAAAGACAAAAGTCACAAAACAAAGGAAAATCATCATTGCACACAAAGGAAGGATACTTGTTATATTAATAATTGCTGGAATCTCAATCTGGAAAAGAAGCCACAACAATTCTGGAACAATATGGGCACTTAGACAACTAAAGGACATTTCCTTGTTGCTCGACCTGCAGAGATCTCTAGCACATTCTCTCACAACCGGGTTTCACTGCTTCTGTTCCATCCTTTCCACAGGTACTCTGTGGACAGCTCCAAGTGTCTCTTCCACTGTCTAATGTGCTCTTTCAGGTCAGTGATTCAATATTTATTTGCTAAAAGAAATGGGGAATAGTACTTTCAAAGACTGAACAGACAAATGACCTAAATGGTGATACCAAATAAAGAGATCCTTCATTTGACCAACTATGATCCTCTAGAGTGCTAGATTGAAAGGCATCAAATTTCAGGCTCAAAATGGTAAAGACCTCCCACTTCACAACCAGCCCCAATCACTCGCTTCCTCTGAAGATTCTGAAGAACATGAGTAGGATGCAAAGTGACCACAAACAGCAGAAGATGAGGCATGAAACATGTGCCAACATAGCATGTAATCAGAATCCCATCAAGTTGCAATGACAATCTGATGAGAAGAAAGATACATAGATAGGAAATATCCTGAGAATGGAAGTTCCATTCGGAAAGTAGTCGTACCATTGCTTCTACCCAAGGAGGGAAATCAGTGATGCTAGGGTTCATCACCATGGGCATCATAGACCAACCCAGACATGAGAGGCAATAGTTGACATCAGTCATGTGACATCAACAGTTGGGCTGGAGGAGATGAGATCCCATCTGTGTTTCCCATTTTAGAACATGAGGAGTGACCTTAGATCAGGGACATCACAAAGGACATGTCGCAAGCGTATGGCATGAAGCAGTTAATGAAAGGAATTTTTTTATCTGATTGAGGACAAAAGGAGATTGCTGAGAAAGCTGCAATCTCGGGATCCAAAGTGACAAGCCACCAAAAGACCAATTCCATAGACTTTTGGAATGACAATTCAGAAAATCAATGACATCTTGAAAAGAAAACGTAACAAGAAAAGGAACCACGAAACCTTCTCAAGAACAATAACAGCTTTTTCATGGACAAAGATGTGTTTGAAGTCATACTTTCAAGAAAGCCCAACCCATGAAATGGGCCTCTTGGTTTTCTGCTCTAAAAAGATTATGATGTTTCGGGAGGAAAAGAAGCTTAATTTGATTCTTATTTACAGGGAAATTTCACTCTAAGTCCAACATGGAGGAAAATACATCCAGCTAGTTTGTTAATTATAGATTTCATTTGATAGTCGGTATATTGTTTAGTTGTCTGATGTATCTCTCTTGCCCCGCTAATTGAGTAAGAATTGTTTTGCAATCTTGATCCAGTCTACCCAGTACCCACCTATCTGCAAACCCCATCTTTGCCAGGACTTCAAAGAGGGAATAACATCTAGCCCTAATATACATCTTCTCAGAGTTGCAAAAACTTGCAAGTTGCAAGCAAAAAAAACTATTGACTTATATTACATGAAGAAGAGGCAATGAATTCCCACGTAAAGAACAATCCTCGTAGGAATCTACCATGTGTATAGTAGTGCAAAGTGGACAAATGCATGAGCAACTGAACCTCCGGGGAAGTTTGATATTACGGGCATTTGTTTGGAAAAGCAAAGGAACAATGCCAAAATGGAACAAGCAATTCTCTCCAACCTCCAATACATCTCACAGTTAGACACTTCAATAGTTAACATAACCATGAAACCTGAGAAGCCATGTTCTATTTAGCATCCCCGAAGCTAATATAATGCCTTTTACCAGCTTGATCATCAAAACTAGTTCATATTCGTTCCTTCCACAATCCCATGCCTCTATGCGTTGTTGAACACTTACGTCTTGAACAACGCGTCAAAGATGCTCTGCGCCTCCATAGTCACTCCCGTACCAATCCTCTCGGCGTCGATCTCTGCCTGACTGCAAAAAAATGATTTTCAAATCCCATCCACAACCCATTAAACGACGTCAAAAGCTTGGCCAAAAAACAACAAGCTATGCAATGGTTGCGGGGTTTTGGGAACAAAGACGACGATGTTCACGTATTAGGGCGAATTGATGAAGCCCAAAATGTGTCCGTGGAAAATACCCACCGTATGGCGGCGTCCTCCCTGGCCTGAACGGAGGCGAGGTCGAGGTAGCACTTGGATAGGTCGAGGGGGTCCTCGGCGCGGGCGAGGAGAGAGAACTCCTTGATGTAGTTGGCCTTGAGGAGACGGACGTTGCGGTGGGCGTCCCCCGTCGGCTTGGAGGGGGCGCCCTCCTGGACGACAAGGATGTTGGAGGGGCGGTCGAAGGTGATGACCTGCCCTTCGAACTCTTCCCCCAGCGTCGTCTTGATGGCCAGCACGCACCCCACCGCCAACTCCTCGCCGGCGATGTTGCCCCCGGCGTCCATCCCTCTCACTGCCCTCAAAGGTACTACGCTACTTTCCGCCTCCTCCCCCACCGGCCGCCACCGACGCTGCTGCTGCTGCCGCTGCCGTGCCGCCGACGGCCGCTGCGACGGAGCTGGACCAGCGCAGAGCGCTAACAATGGAAAGAGAGAGAAATGCGCGTGGTGGTGGGGGGGGGGGGGTGGAGTCGAGATCGGGATTTAGAAATCTCAAACTCTGGGAACCAGCGTTTGGCAGAGGTGTTGACAGCTTTTGATTATTCTCTTTCTTGCCACTTCAAAGAGAATTCAGAAAATTACATGACCTTTTCTTTAATATATCAATTTCACACGTATACTCTTATAAAATTTTAACCTCTTCGTTCATACCCCGTATATTTGTCTGTACTTCATCATATATGCCCTTTCATTTCAATCCGTCCAACTATGATAAGTTAATTAGTATTATTAAAAAAACATATTAATTAAGAATCTGTAAAAACGTTTGATTTATTTTCTAGTCTTTAGTTGAACTGCAACTTATTTACAGTAAGTGTTATTCTCTATTACAGTATACGTTAAATCTTATTACAATAAGGATCTCCATATTACAATCAGTGACTCCTAATTAATTTATCTTTTTTAAACTTGTGCCCAGTGTGACTATATATATATATATATATATATATATATATATTGAATTACAAAATCGTATCATTACAAAAATTAAAGAATTCTCTATACCTTTACAACACTTCAGCATTTGCAAAGTTTTCTATGAATTCTAAACTATGGTAGAAGGTATATACTCAAGTTAAGTGAATTAACGCAATATCTACAACAAAAAGTTAATCAAATTACAAAACACTATAACAACAAAATAATAAACTATACACGAAATGGAAATTGAAAAGATACCCATCACTCTTGATAAACCTAACTTCAAGAAATTCAATATTTAAAGAGTATCATAACTAAAGTCCATAAAACTTTATTCCTATGAATAGATGTTTTAACTGTATGGACTGATGATGCCAGTAACTTTTTGGGCCATGGTAGTTACAGTCGAAAAACATCACGATATTGTTGGTTGCATTCCAGAATTTTTTTAAAACTGAAACTAATTATTCCATTTATGAAAAAGAATTTATTGCAATACTCAAAACTGTTAAATATATTAAGCATTGGTATTACCGGTAAAATTTTATATCTGTAACCAATAATAAAGGCCTATATCAGTACATTAAGAGCAAGAATAAGATCATAATAGCCGAAGAATTAGATGGTTTATGCAGCTTAAAGAATATTGTTTTGATATTAATTTCTGTTCAGGATATCAAATTTTACTTATTGATCATTTTCCCCATCCTTTGCAAAATGAACAATAATAGCTTCTTGAAAACAATTATTAAAGAAATGAGAGCAATGTGTAGCCCAATAATCCTCACTATAGTTCGAGATTAATAATAGGGTGTTTGGAAGTAGTTTTTTTTAATTATTTCTATCTAAAAATTAATGACGACTCTACTTTCTACTAAAATTTAAAATTATAAAAAAATGGTCTTATCTGTTTGGTAAGAAGTGTTTTTTTTTTTAGTTTGTTTGGGGCTGGGGAGGAGGGGACGATGCTGACGGGGGGGAGGGGGGTGACGCTGGCGAGCCGGGGGGAGGCGAAGCTGCGGGGGTGGGTGGAGGTGCTACGGGAAGGGGGGGAACGCCGACGGACCGGGGGGTGTGACGGGGGGAGGCGAAGCTGCGGGGGTGGGGTGGAGGTGCTATGGGAAGGAGGGGGGGGGGGGGGGGGACGCCGACGGGCCGGGGGGTGTGATGTTGGCGAGCCGGCAGGGGGGGGGGGGGGGGGGGGGGCGATGTGGGGGGGTGGGGGGGACGCCGGGAAGGAGGGGGGGCAATGCTGCGGAGGGGCGGGACGCCGGGAAGGAGGGGGCGATCCCGGCGAGCCGGTAGGGTGGGGGGGGGGATGCTGCGGGGGGGCGGGATGCCGGGAAGGAAGAGGGGAGCCGGGGGGGGTGGTGGTTGCCGGCGCGGCAGGGAGTGGGGGAGGGGGGGGGGGGGGGGGCGGCGGGGGAGGGGGTTGGGGGCGGCGGCGGGGGAGGGGAGGCCGCGGGGGGGGTGGGGGGGGGTGACTTGGCTGGGTTTGGGGGGAGAGGGGGTTTGTGTTTTTAAAATAAAATAGTTAGTACTTTTTTTTAAGAGAGATTATACATGACAAAAATTCTTTCTTAAAAAAAATACTTATCAAACATGTCTTAGTATTTGATCTCTCTCTCTTTTTAAATTTTAGAGAAAAAAAAAGATAAAAAACCACAACCAAACACCCTATAAACTCTCAATTCAAAACAGCCTGATAATCAACCTCGGCTTTGCAAAAGGAAATATTTCTATAACTTGTCCAATCCGCATAATCAACGAATAATATATAATATAGCTGAAGCTAAAAGCTCATATAGATGCATTGGCATTCATCCCGATGTGCATATGATATCATTAATAATATTGGAAAACCTCTAGTGGCTTATAGAGTAATCCTAAATATTAAGTAGTTTTAGACGTCTAGATGAACTCATACTACTCTTGAGTCTTTTATATAAAAAGTTAAATATTAATAGACTCCATGATCAATAGAAATTCTTCACTCTTGAAATATACTTAGCCCTCCTTCGTACTGCCAATAAAGAACTTCTTATAAATACTATCATTCCATTCATAGAAAAATAGATTGAAAATGAAAATTTATCCAGACAATTGGAGATAATCATTAATCTTTAAAGCAAGATCTCTACTCTATATCTTAAAAAAAACAATAGCCACCTATAACTATATCAAAAAGAATTCCCTCCGAAAATCTATAATATAGTGAATCAAAAAAATATGAGATGATCTTTGAATGGAAATATTCAAAAAATTTGAAGACAATATAACAAGTTCTTGGTTCATTAAACGTATAGCCCTAACGTATCATCTAGTGAATGAAGATGCGATACTTTTTATAGAGTAGGGATGGTAAGTTTGTTAATATTGTCGAGACAACAAATAGCTTTTTTCCCGTGATAATCAAAATTGTTGTTAGCTAGATGCTAGACTTGATTCAAGTGCAGTAAATAATCATAAGAGCTTCCTTTCCTGAAGTTTCAATTGGAAGAACATATCATTCTATGCAAATTTGGGAAATAGCTCCTCAGCACTCATATATAAATCCTATGACAAAAAGGCAGAATACTTTGACTAGCATACGGAGCAAAAGAAAAACCTAAGCTATATTAAAATTTATCATAAATACCCCCCTTCTGCAAGGAGCTGGTGTGATGGGCGCATAATGGTGGTCGACAAGTGTAAATTGATACAACATCTGAAAAGACTCTCGACAGCTAGACCCGAATATTTTGGGGCCAATCAGTCAAAAACTTTCGAAAAAATTTCAGAGGACTCCTCGGATCATGAGTCAGAGATAATGGATGAAGGCGGGTTCGACTAAAGCTAAAGTAATTGCTACCTATGGGTGTACTTTACTACTCTACATAAACGATATGTCTTTTGCCACCTCATTGTACAAATGATAAGAAGGAATATTACGAGCTCAGCTGAGGAGAGATAAGTAGGCAAATTAACTCTATATATACCTAGGGTCCTCAGGTTGTGAGGATCGTCGAAGAAAAAATTATAGTAGTGATTATGTCAGTTTGAATTCGCTAAGACTTTAGTTGCTCGACTTTTAGGGGCTCGAATTTAGAGCTCTGTGTTGTTATACTTTGTACTTGAGGGGCGGGGGGCATACTTCTATCTTTGGCTGATGACCCAATCTAAAAAAACATAGTTAATCTCATAAAGGTGTTATTGAAGTTGACTTTCTAGTGATCAAATTAGCCTAGCTACGTTCTAACTTAAGTGTGTGTGAGAGAGAGAGAGAGATCAGTCGCATTTTTACATGTGTCTTTTGAGCCTCTTTTAAAAACCATTGCATGTGGGAGGGAAAAAAGACATCGGATGTGGGACCAATGGTCCATTTGGATGCTCTTATTCCTCTCCCTTCCTTTTATTGGTGCATCTATTGTGGATTTAATGGGCTTGGCCCATGGGATTATCAATCAAAAAAATATTCTTTTATAATATTTATAAATATAAATTGTTATATAAAATTATAAAGTAATCAAGTACCATGGAAGACAAGTAATACAAGTATTTATCTTTCACACAATGCATAACCTAATATGAATATTCTAGATCATCATCAATTTTAAACTAAACAAATACATAAGGACAATCGGAGTATTGGCATTACATAATTCACAATATTATTATTGTTATGGGTAGAACCTCGGGAGCTCGGCCGCTATCAGAACTCATCCACAAAGTGAGTTCAAGATCGACGACCATATGTCGTCTAGCTCGGTCCAAGTCAAACCTAGCTCGAGTGAGAAGAGCATGACACCACACAGATGAACTCGCTAGGTGCTCATCGTCTAAGCCAAACTGAGGAATATCTAATCTGACCTCCAGTGTGGCAATGGCACATTCATAGGAGTTTTAGAAGCATGAATCATGCGACAGTTGGTGGAGCTGTTCGAGAGGGAAAGGACCAGGGATCATGCGTCCATCGAAATCACAATCGGCATGAGCTGGCTTGCTAATTATGGCCGAGATCTGTCTTATCGGCCTGCCGGTTATTATCCCGACCTGCGGCAATTAGGGATATCCTCAACAGAATCTCCAGGTTCACCCAATGTAAGCCTCCGCCAAGCAACCTCTATAAAAGTAGGTAAACATCCTCAATGCAAGGTACGCAATTTTTGAAACAAACTTCCGAATCATTTACTCCCGAGTTGACTTGATTGTTGGAGTGTCTGCCCACCAAGCTTCCTCAGTGGTCTTGCAGGTTAGGAGCTCGGCACCTTTGGCAGTTTCATCGCACTAGCTTCTCCCTTGGTCTCCTTGGTCTGAGCCGACCCCGTTACTCTAGCAGTAACATTTTGGCGCAGTCTGTGGGAGCCAACAAAAGCTTCAATGGATCTCAAGGGAAAGATGGTTGTTCGTCCTTCCGGCGAGAGATAGTATTCTGGAGGAGGTAGTCCAAGGCGGTTTCGAGACAGGTGAGTAGGATTCGTCGACCTCCTCCTGCCTTGATGGGTTGAGCAAATGGTCACAAGCCTGCACATGATGCTTGCCTGTGGCTTGAAGGAAGCTGCAAATCATCAAACCACCATGTCGCAGTCGATCCGAGTGTCGCCGCACCTCTGACAACACATGTTCATTACTCGGCACTGTCGGCCAGCCACATCGATGTCCAGGCTGTGGCGCCCTTGTTCTCGGTGTCAGTCCCACCACAGGGAGTTTCCACGACTCCCGCTGCCACTCCTGCCACGGTCGAGGAGCACGGCATGCCTAGGATGACTGAGGTCGATCACTTATCGGCCGAGTCGACACCTGCCCCCACAGGTACGCTGGCCATCGAGTCTCGATGGAGGTATTGTTGCCCAGTTGACGAGCCCAGAGGGGGGGTGAATGGGTCTTTTTTTTTAATTATTTGATTAGTACATGTAATTAAAAACATTCACACAAAGACGTTCTTCGATGAAGGTTAGTAACTGTTAGTTCAAATACCAATAACACGAGGAAAAAATCACACGACACAAAAGATTATCCTGGTTTGGACCTCCTCTCCTTAGGAGTCCTACGTCCAGTCTTTGAGCACAACTCAGGATTCCACTAACTAGGGTACAGTCCCCCTATGGACACTACACACAGCCAGCTCAGCTGGTCTTCCTTCACACGAAAGGGAAATACACCACCTTGGATACCCCACCAGGTCTTCCTTCACAACCGAAGGGAACAACACCCTGGTTCCCACCAGGTCTCCTTCACAACTGAAGGGAAAACACCACAAAGAGAATAAAGGATTTTAAGCCCTAGATCGAGCTTCAACAAGCTAAGATCTGAAGCAGACATAACTGAGAGCAAAAAGAATTAGACAAGAGGCTCTCTTAGAACTACACAAGCTCTCTCAAGATTTTCACTACAGTGGAGAGCAAAGAGCAAAAGCAAAGTGGAATGAAGTTGTTGGCTCTGGGATTCTTTCAGAAGATTGAAAGATTGAACGAGGTTCGTTCTTCGTTCACTATCGTTGTTAATGTTCTTCTCATCTTCTGTCTTGTATTATATCTCCAATTTGAAATGTAGACGTTGAAGTGTCCGTTGTCTCTCTCTTAAGTAGACGTTAGACTGAATGATACTTGGAAGCTTCCAGCAAACAGTCTTTTGATCACTTGTGCACGCAAAGAGATGAGATCTTCTGAGATATCATTTGGCTTCTATTTTGTCCAACGTTGTAAAGTGGAACTGGATCAGAGATCTGCACAAATTTCAATCTTAAACAGCGGACAGCTAAGCTGTCTCTGATGTCTGTCAACGTTAGAAGAGATAGTCATGAAAATAGTAAAGCCAAATAGCTGTGGCTAAAAGATGCATACAGAGTAAGCACGATAATGGACGATATCGTCTGCATGCTGCAGAGATGCGTTCAGACCTCATAAATGCAGGAGTGTCAGAGAGATATATGCGTGGACTTTGACTATTCAACGCTTTCAGGAGAAAGAAATATCAAGTCGATGTACATAAAATTGATGGCTATATGACTTATGAAATCGTTATGATCAAGTCAGTTTGACCAAGTCGTTATGAGTCATAGCAAATCGTTACATTTACTGAAGGATTCAATATGAACACTTAATAAATCGTTATAGAAAGTAAGTCGTTGTGCTTACTGAAGAAATCGTTGTGAAACACTTAACAAATCGTTATAGAAAGCAAGTCGTTGTGCTTACTGAAGAATCGTTGTGAAACACTAACAAATCGTTATAGAAAGCAAGTCGTTGTGTTCACTGAAGAAATCGTTGTGAAACACTTAACAAATCATATAGAAAGTAAGTCGTTGTGTCACTGAAGAAATCGTTGTGAAACACTTAACAAATCGTTATAGAAAGCAAGTCGTTGTGTTCACTGAAGAAATCATTGTGAAACACTTAACAAATCGTTATAGAAAATAAGTCATTGTGTTCACTGAAGAAATCGTGTGAAACACTTAACAAATCGATACACTCATAAAGAAATCGTTGTGACTTTCAACAGAAGTCGATGTGGACTTAATATATAGGCTTGAAATGATTGAAGCTTCATAAGAGTGATACTTACCAATGTTGACTGTTTGACTTGGTATATTTCCTGTACTTAAGACTTATGAAATATATATTAGAGATTTTCGATAGAATTTGTTTGGTTTTGTTAATCACCAAAATACAATGTAATTAATTAAAATTACATGGGGACAGACTGATCATCAATTCTCTCTTTTTGGTGATGACAAAACTGAACAATAAGCATGAATGAAATTCTGAGAACAGTCTGAATATATGACATGCTAATTCTCTCTATTTAACAATAAGCATGAATACATGAAGAATTTGAATATTTTTTGAATGTATTTCAGACATGCTAAATTTCTCCCCTTTTTTGTCATTAGCAAAAAGATAATCTGAGACAAAGAAAGTAGTTTATTCATCCTGAGGAGGTACATGCAAGTAGTAAGCAGGAGACAAAAGAGAGGCAAAATGGGAGATGGTTTCCCATGCTTGTTCTTCCTGCTCTTCAAAGTACAACTTGAAATCCCAGAGATACAGAATAGGCTAGTCCATGGAGGGAGCCATCCTCTTGAGATGAAGTGTAAGTTGCTGGGAGAGAAGATCAGCATAGGCATCTTTATCCATGGTCATTCTGATGAACTTAATTGACCCAAAGCTGGCACAAGCAAGAAACTGATCCATAGACACAGGGTAGTAATTCTGTTTCTGCCTGAGAGCTTGGCGCATGGCTACAAACACCTTGTATCTTTCCACCCAAGCTTTGAGGGGGTCATTTACAAGATGAATGGAGTTCATGTCCAAGAAGGTAGCAGGAGAAACTGCAGGCTTACCTTCCCTGGCTTGAGCCTCATTCAAATCAGATAATTGCTGAGCAGATAAGGGATAGTATCTAGTCCATTCTGAGGGTGTCAACCTCTCACATTCTGACAGGATAGGGGCTAGAACTTCAGCACTGACATGGCCTGGTGATATTCTCTGAAGAGGAATCTATGAAATGCAACCAGAAATCCTTTTTGTACCTTGATCTTCCATCACTCTGGCAAAATGTTCAAAGATTGTAGACCCTACAGAGGATTCCATGACCAGGAAATGGATCTGAGGGAGGCAAATCTGATCAGGCACATGAAGGCTAGCAAAATCAATTTGAACTACTTCAGTGTGGGCAATGCCTGGATTCAGAGCTTTGATAGCCTCCTTGAATTGGCTTAGCTGAACTTCAGAAAGTCGATGGACATATCGATAGTTGTTGAACAGAAGAAAGTATCTGACCATCTTGATTTCCTTTTGAATGAAGGACCCCCAGATTCTCTATGGTAGATTCGAAACCATTCTGAGAGGGTCAGGGAATGGTCCCTTGGAGGGAATCTGGCAGACTTGGCAAGAAGATATTCTTTGAACAGCTCTTATGCCCTTTGCCCCACTGCTCTTCTGTTTTAGAGTGAGCAACAGAGAAGTTTTGGATTTCTCTGTTTTGGTGAGAGGAGTAAAGGGTAAAACAACATTGAGGTGGTCAGAGAGATTAAGAAATGGAAGGCTTACAATGGTAGCAAAAACAATCTTCTGAAGGTACTCTCTATACAGTGGTTTATTTCTGTTGTCCACTGTGAGAGAGAACCACAGAGGAGGATATCTGGGTTCTGAAACAATAGCTAAAGAAGAAGAAATTTTTCTCTTTTTAGGGGCAGAACTAGAAGAGTCTGCCTTATGGATGTGATCCCCTACTTTCAGAACTGACCTGAGAATGGCTTCCTCAAACTCATCCTTTACTTTTTCAATAAAGGGAGAGTCAAGTTGAGCTCTCTCAGGGATTATAGTGATGAAAGAGGGTGGAGGAGAAGGATGAAGGAAGGAGTCAGAAGTAGAATGAATGTCAACATCTGGTCCAAGGGAGGACCAGAGGAAGATGAGGCTCCAGCAGAGGATGCTGGAGGAACCTCAAAGACAGGTGGAGGTGAAGGGATATGAGTAGAGGAGGCAGGGGAAAAGGTAGATTGAGAAGGAAATGGTTGTTGGAGAGGAGAGGGTCTGGGTTGAGGCTTTTGAAGGTCTGGGGAGCAGGAGGTGCTGTAGAAGCTGAGGGTGGAGATGGAGGATAGGTGTGTGAGAAGAAGAAGAAGGAGCTGGGAGCTTAGGTGCCAAGACCTCTTCTTCTACCACTGTCTGCACAGGTTCAGACTCCAATGGCCTGATGGCCCTGACACTTTCTCAGCTGGCCCTGGTGGCCCTTCTGCCTGCTCAGCTGGCCCAGATGGCCCTTTCTGCCCACTAACTCTGTTGTTGCTGCTGCTGATGCTGGTGCTGATGGTGCTGGTGCTGGCCCTGATGGCCCTGACTCAGGAGCAGATGGCCGGATGACCCTGGTTTTGGAATAGATGGCCCTGATGGCCTAGGAGTATCAGCATCCAAGTTCTGAGCAGCAGAGGTGCAGGAGGAGGAGGAGCTTGAGCTCTAACTGCCTTCAGAATCTCAGATAGCATAGTCTTCATACTGCCCATCTCTTTGTTGAACATTTCATAGCATTCCTGATCTGAGAGATCTCCTTGGTTGTGATTTTGCTCATGAATACTGAATTCACATCAGACTGTAGTGAGCACAAGATCTCTCCTTGAACATTCAGTCTCTCAATCACAGGCTTTAAATTATCATTATTTCTGCCTCACTTGCCTTTCAAAAGGAGTGTTTGCCAATAAAGGAACTCCTGAGGCAATCTCTTTGCCTTTCTTCATAGCCTCTTTTGCGGAGGCTGCTGATCATCTGCATCAGAGATTCTGAGGAGCTTGCAGTCTCCCCATCTTTAGCATCACAATATGGGGAATGTCATGTCCCTCCCCCTGAGTTCCATTATTCTGAGCATCTGGCAAATTTTCATCAGCAGGCACACTGCCCATAGGCTCATCACATTGTGCTGCTTCTGCGGTCCATCCTTTAATTGCTCCCCCTCAGTAGGAGCATCTTCTTCCATTGACTCTTGCTCCCCCTGAATGGGAGCATCTTCCATAACATGTCTTCAGGAGCAATTGTTTGCTCCTCCTGAATGACTTCTGCTGCAATTGATTCCTCAATGTGGCCTGATGCACAAACTCTTCCTCTGGATTTCCACCAGTCTCTGGAGTGACTGGGGTGGAATGAATAGAATCCACACCTCTTTAAGGATAGAGGCAACAATGGAGGTCGGCAAAGGATCTGCTGCACCTACCACTGCTTCTCCTACTGGTGCTTCTGGAGGTTGAGATTCAACTGCCACTACAGGTGACCCTGCTAGCTCTGCTGTCCCTGATACTTGAGCTGCCAGTCAGATGGTTCTGCTGCCTCTTGAACTGCTGATACAACAACTGCGGTACTGCTGGCTCAACTTCTGCTGCTGATGCTATTGTTGCTGGTTCTGCTGATGCTTCTGGCACTTCTTCCTGAATATCTGGAATACCCCTATAACGGCCTCTCCCTCTGCCATAGAGGTCTTAGACCAAACTCCAACAACTGAGAACCCACTCTCCTTAGATTTCTGGACCTAATTGCTTGGCCCATCTTCTCAACTACTGCCCCAGATAGATCAACACCAAAGTGTTTGAAGATCTTGGTAAGCAAATGGGCATAGGGCAAAGAGACATTAAGCTTGCTCTTTGTATCCAAATCTGATCACGGGCAAACTTCATCCTCTCAATCATTACTTCGGCCATGTTGATATCCTTGTTCTGTATGGCCCAGAACATCATATCCGAGTCTGCTTTGGTACAAATGGAGAATGTTGCACTTCTAGGAACCAAAATCTGACAAACTATGAATGAAGGAGGCGGTTGAAAGCATTCAATGATTAATATCTAGTTTACCATCTCTCAGTCTGAACCCTGGTCCTACAATGCCAAGACCTTTAGCTTGGGCGTCCACGGTGAACCCCAGTGTGCTCGGATGTCTTCACTCCAAACAACAATGCAATAACTCATGATCTATTTTAATCTGGGTTCCCTTGACAGATGAAACCAGGGACCCGTCTGCCTCTGTTCTTAAGCATACATAAAAAGCCTTCACGAGGTCTAGATAGCTTACCTCGGAGAAGGTGGTGATTCCATCCACTGCATCCTGCTCATTGCTGCCACCACACTGTGTATGCCGTTCTTCTCAACATCAGCAACATCTACTACTTTATTTCTGTTGCCCAGCTAGCTAGCCCAGAGGGGGGGTGAATGGGTTATTAAATTTGATCTTGAAATAAAACTGTTCACTAAAAAGATTACACAACAGCTTAAACAGAAGTTAGAGTTAGAACAAATAAGATAACAATCACACAAAGCACATCCACAAGACACAAGGATTTTTATCCTGGTTCGGAACTCCTCTCCACAGGAGACCTACGTCCAGTCCCTGAGCAATGCCTCAGGATTTCACTACAAGGGAACAATCCCCCTCAAGGATCCTTACACCCAGCCTCAACTGGTCTTCCTTCAACTGAAGGGAAAACAACCACCCTGGATACCACCAGGTCTTCCTTCGTCCAGAAGGGAACACAACTAAAGAAGAGAAGGTGTAGGAACAGGCTTCAGACTCTAGCTTGACCAGCTACAAGCTGAAGCTACCAAGGCCCGAGAGAGAGAAAGAGATTTAACAAGATTTTTCTCTCCAAGGACTACACAAGCTCTCACTAATAAAATCTCCTTTGATCACTGAGAGCTAAGAGCTAAGAACAAGGTTGGAGTGGAAGCTTCGCTCTAGTTTCAATCTACTGAAGACTCGAAGAGATGGAATGCTTTTTCTTTTGAGTTGCAAGCGATGTCTTTCTTCTTCGTCTTGAGTCTTTTATATAGGCTTCAGATTCAAATTTGAACGTGAAGTGTCCGTTGTCTCTTATCCTGGTGTACGTAGACTGGTCTGCAACGAAGCTTCTTATCTTTAGTCTTTTACCTTTTAGTACACGCCAAAGAGATAACTTGATGTCTTGTATCTTGTATGTCCAACGTTGTACAGATGAGTCTTGTCAGATATCTGCGAGCATATCAACAATAAATAGTGGACAGCTATGACTGTCGTCGATTGTTAGTTGCAGATGGAACAGATATTGCATATATAGCAAAGCTCCTTTCTGTCTAAAAAGGACGTAGACAGAGTAGCATAAAATGGAAGATATTGTCTGCATGCATAGGAGATATGATCAGAGAGCATTTAATGCATAGCAGTCAACAGACAATATATGACTTTGACTTTTCAACGCTATTAAAAAGCATTATACTGATACAGCAAGAAATTCGATATAAACAATCCCGATGCCTTCATGACTTATGAAGTCGTTATGCGATAACAGACAAATCGTTATGACAGAGCATTATCAAATTATAATGATGAAATCGTTATGAGTTATAGCAAGTCGTTATGAACTGTAAAGAAATCGTTATGACTATCAAGTTGATATGAACTGTAAAGAAATCGTTATGATAACTTATGAAGTCGTTACAACAAGCAAGTCGTTGCGAGTTCTAAAGAAATCGTTATGATAACTTATGAAGTCGTTACAACAAGCAAGTCGTTGCGAGTTCTAAAGAAATCGTTATGATAACTTATGAAGTCGTTACAACAAGCAAGTCGTTGCGAGTTCTAAAGAATCGTTACGAGAACTAAAGAAATCGTTACGGCTACCAAGTCGTTACGAGTTTCAAAGAAATCGTTACGAGAACTAAAGAAGTTGTTACGGCTACCAAGTCGTTACGAGTTTCAAAGAAATCGTTACGAGAACTAAAGAAATCGTACGGCTACCAAGTCGTTACGAGTTTCAAAGAAATCGTTACGAGAACTAAAGAAATCGTTACGTCTACCAAGTCGTTACGAGTTTCAAAGAAATCGTTACGAGAACTAAAGAAATCGTTACGGCTACCAAGTTGTTGCGAGTTCTAAAGAAATCGTTACGAGGTCTAAAAGAAATCGTTACGGCTAGAGAGTCGTTACGGGTTCTAAAGAAATCGTTGCGATGTCTTAAAAAATCGTTACGGCTAGAGAGTCGTTACGGGTTCTAAAGAAATCGTTGCGATGTCTTAAAGAATCGTTACGGCTAGAGAGTCGTTACGGGTTCTAAAGAAATCGTTGCGATGTCTTAAAGGATCGTTACGGCTAGAGAGTCGTTACGGGTTCTAAAGAAATCGTTGCGATATCGATTTGTTTTGAATTTTCCGGTCAGAGAGGAAATCGTTCTGCTTATCAAAGAAATCGATACAAAGACTTGGACAGAATGAGATGAGACTTACCTGATTGTCTTGAACTTTCATTTTTCTTTTATTTCCTGTTCTCAAGGCTCAAGTAATCCATTAGTACTATTTTATTAATCATCAAAATTAATATATAAATAAATGAATTATTTATTATGGGGACAGTTTGGTCATCAATCTCCCCCTTTTTGATGATGACAAAATATACTAAACATCATACAAAAAGTAAACATGTTTTTCAGAATGACTTAGTTTTCTCCCCCATTTTGTCAATAAGCAAAAAGATAAGCTGTGAGACAAAGAAGAGAGAGATCATTGTATTAAGTGTGAGAAAGGTAGTACATGGGAGATAACAAGGAGGCATGCTGAGAGATTACTGCCCATGCCTTGATCTCAAGGTCTTCAAACATTTGTTGGAAAACCCCAGAAGCAACTGAGAAATGGGGACCCATGGATGGGGTGGCCCTTTGAATGTACAAAGTCCTTTGCTGATCTAAGAACTCTGCATACTGATGTGGGTCCAGGATGAATCTGAAGTAAGTGCTTTTCCCGAAGCTGGCACGATGAAGAAATCTATCCAAGGAGATTGGATAGAAGATTTTCTGATCTAACAGATCCTGCTTCAGAGCATAGAAAGCTGTATATCTAGCTGCCCACTGAACATAGATCTCTTGAATAGGATTGATGGAGTTGAGATCCATGAAGGCTTCGGCTGAGAGAGAGGGTTTGCCTTGACGAAACAAGGAACTGTTGACAGCCTCTAACTGAAGGTTGGTTTCCCTGTAGATGATTGCCCACTGGGAGGGAGTAAGCCTTTCACACTCAGAGATGAGTGGAGCCAGAACCTGAGAGGAGATGCGGCCAGAGTGGTATTCTCTGAAGATAAACCGCAGGAAGGAGGGCAATCTGCTTTGCTTGGCTGACATCCTACCCATCTGCTTGGCAAACATGTCAAACGCATGAGATCCTGCATCTGAATCAAACACTAGGGAGTGCAGCTTTGGCAGGAGGACAGAAGTGCTGACTTGGATATCAGCAAAATTCACTGTGAGGGGAAGATTCACTGGACGTTCTGATCTTAACATCACTAAAGCTGAGTGGAATTGAGAGAACTGGACTCTGGCAGTTTGTTCAAGAAACAGAAATCACTGTACTGCTGGAAGCTTTTGGCAATTCTGATCTCCTTCAGGATGAAAGGACCCCACGAGTTCTTATGCTTGAGAAAGAACCACTCAGAAAGGGTGAGAGAGTGAGCTCTATGGTTAATAGATTCAGCCCTGGCAGTCAAGAACTTGATGTACTGAGCTTTGTTGCCCTTGACAATGGCCCACTGATCTTCAGTCTTGAACTCAGTCTCCGCAAGGATTTTGGATTTTTGAGATTGGGATAACTGGGTAAAAGGAAGAACAATATTCAAGTGCTCAGAGAGGTTGAGGAAGGAAATACCATAAATGGTGGAGAGGATGCACTTTTGAATATATTCCTTATAAAGGAATCTTCTGTGAGGGTCAAGGGTAAGAGAGTACCAAAGGGGAGGAAATAAGGAGGAGGAGATGCCACCAGAGGATGAGTGTTTCCTCTTTTTCTTGCAGGACTGGGAGGATCAGTCCTGTGGATATGGGTGGCAGTGAAGAGAATGGTGGAAAGGGTATTTTTCTCAAATTCATCCGGCAGATTTGTGTCAAAGACACCAAGTAGAGGAGGTTTATCCGGAATGAAAGTGACAGAGGAAGGAGGAGTAGGAGGATAGAAGAGGTGTTTGGGGTTGAAGGAAGGAGGGTGAACTTGAGTGGGTTGAGTGAGATGTGATGAGAGTGAAAATGATGATGGACCTGAGGTGTGAGAGGGAGTAGGAGAGAAAGAGTTGAGATGTAGTGAGAGAGAGAGAGGGTTGAGTGCGAGGCATAGGGTGTTTTATGGTTGGAGGTGCAGGAGGGGCTGTAGAAGGAGAGGTAGGTGAGGACAAAACTGGAGTTGCAAGATTTGAAGTGTCAGGGGCCGAAGTAGCTGCCATGGGCTTTTCCCTTGACTTCTCTGACAACTGAAGAGGGTCCTGATGACCCTGAAGCTTGCCCTGATGGCCCTGGTGGCCCTGATGCTTGAACTGGTGGCCCTGTTGGCCGAGAGACTTCTGCTGGAGGCCCTGGTGGCCTAGGAACTTCAGCTGGACTGCTCTGAGGGGTGCAGGAGGGACACCACTAGACCTTGAAAGATTTGCCAGCAATTGCTTCATATCAGACATCTCTTTATTGAACCACCTCATTGCATTTCGAATTGAGGATAGGTCAGAGGAGGTTGAAGCTTGATTAGAAATAATGCCTGAACACTTGTCTGAACTGATGACAAGAACTTCTCCTTGAGCTTTCAGCAATGCCATAATAGGCTTCAGATTTTTTTCTATGGCCCTTCTTGACCTTTTGAGAGCAACTCTCTTTTGCTTGCTCTGCTGAGAGATAGACTCCTTAAGATTAACGTGTAGTGTGTTCTTCACGGAGGTAGGGTAATTCCTCCGTTTTTCTGGGTTGTGATCCGTGTGGAATGTGGTTTGATCCGTTTAATGCTTTCCTAACAATAGATACCATGCCTAGGAACTCACAAAAGCATGAAAAATGTGAATTAAAGGTGGTTTGAATAGCACGGGTGGTAATCAGTGGAGGGGATCATGGATAGGGTTCGCGCCTGCTAAGGCGACGGAGCCCCATGTCGCGATTTGATAGCAACATGTCCACCCGTCGTGTTCAGATGATGAATACGAGCTCTAGTGTGTCGCGTTCATGAGATGAATGTGACCTATCGGGCTGTCGCTATATGAAGGCGACATAAGCCCATGTCGCGACCTTAGCTGAGAGGTCTGCGTGTGCATGGTTATGTGATTGAACTATCCGATTGTCGTTATGCGATGTGTTTATCGATAACGAGTGGTGCATTAGCACTTGTGGCGCTTTAGCAGTGCATGGCTTTTAAGGCTAGCGAGCAGGCACTTAGCTAGCTAGTTTCTTACGTGGTTACATAGGGTTCACGTGTAGTGAACAGTCGGTACACGAGGTTTACGTGAGGTTTCACATGGTTTGTGCGACGTACACGTGGTTTAGTGTGCGTGGCAAGTAGTACGACGCCTACCGTGGTTACCTCTCTAGTTGGGTGCCCCAGATTCTTTGTGAGCGAGGTTGTTAGCTCGGGGTTTGTCCCGGTACTTGTGTTGTACCGTCGAGGTCTGTGTCGTCTGTCCTGGACACCCTCACTCCTTTGTTTGAGTTGTGCGTTCGACTGAGGGAAAGACGACAATGAGACAGTGACTCTTGTGTTTGTTCTAGTCACTTGTGGCACGCTCTTAGTTGGGGGTACGGACACCAATAGTCGACACTGGTCCCCAGCTAGTCCTTTTCCACTGCCTCACTTTTGAGGGCCCAGGCCAGGGTCTTTAGAGGTGCCAGGCATGGGCCTGCGACCACGTGGTCTGCAGGTGTGGTGTTTAGTTGGTCTCCACAGTACTTGACCTTTTCACGTGGAGCGGCAGCTGGACCTTCCGTCCGTGGCTGCGAGACTGAGAGGTGGACCTGTGTTTGTTTGTCCGAGTCAGTTGCTGATGTCGTGAACCAGTTCATGTGGCTCGAGTGTGGCGGTCTCTACTTTGCTCGTACACGTGTTTGAACTTTGCCGTTTATTTATTACAGTTGCTTACACAGACGACAGTCGGTAAGTACATTTACAGCTTTAATATCTGCTAGTTGTTCTATAAATTGCTAGTGTAGTTTACTGCTTTTGTACCTGTGTTGGGTTTGCTCGGTGTCGGGGGAGTTCCTTACCGAGCCAGTGACTAGTGAGGCTCACCCCTACTCCCCACAGGTGAGGCGAAGAGGAGATTTCGTTACCGTCGTCCAGTTCGGAGCCGCGTCGCAGCGGTGCTAGGCCAGCGCCACCAACAGAGTAGTTCTTCTCTCTCAGTTGTACCAGTTGCTTCTCGGGTATGCCCCAGGCTCTTGTACTTTCTTTTATTTTTGTAGGAAATATGGCTATGTAAACTTGTGAAAAATATATATGAGATGGTGTGTTCCTTGTGTTTCCACGGACTTGTGTATGATATCCCTTGCGAGGCTACGACCCGTTCGCGGGAGACGAACTCAGGTCAAGTTTGTTATCGGGTTAACAGGTTTGAGCGAGGCGTTCCGTCACAGTTGAGGTCGACTTCCTCGTGGTAAAGGTGAAGTCGGTCTACAACGTGATCTTTGGTCGAGCTCTGCTGGGCAAATTGGGAGGAGTTCCATCGACCTACCACCAGAAGCTGAAGTTCCCGACACCGAGTGGGGTAGGCAAGGTCATAGGAAACCAAACCGAGGCTTGGCGGTATTATGTAAATTCTATCAAGGCAAAAGAACCAATAGTTTCCGAGTATGAGCCTATCCATGATGAGAGTTCAGAAAGGCACGAATCTATCGAGCATACAAAACAGGTGGAGATCTCGGAGGAGTGGGCGCTGTTCATCGGCGCCGAGTAGATTTTTCGAAAGCAAATGACGATGTCTTCGCATGGTCGGAGGCGACCTTCCAGTGATCGACTCGAAAGTCATCCAACACCATATGATCGTCGACACCAATGTCCGACCAATGCGTCAGAAGAACGGCCATTATCAGCTGACCGGCAGGAGGTTGTTGACAATGGCCTCGCAAAGTACCTGCGTGCAGGGACGGTTCGTGACACCCTCTACCCCGAGTGGGTAGCGAACATCGTCCTCGTAAAGAAGGCGAATGGAAAATGGTGCATGTGCGTGGACTTCACCGACCTGAACAAGACATGTCCAAAGGATAGTTTCCCGCTTACTCGCATTGACCAATCGTCAATTCCACGGGGGTTACAGCTCCTGAGTTCCTCGACGCGTACTCGGGGTACCATCAGATAAGGATGGGGCCCAAGGATGAGGAGAGGACGGCCCTCACCATGGAAAACAGGTCTATACGGTTTACCCAATGCCCTTTGTAGTAAAAAAATGCAGGGGCAACATACCAGAGTCTCGTCAACATGATGTTCAAACATCAGATTGGGAAGACAGTGGAGATATACATTGATGACATGCTGATAAAGAGCCGACATTTCGAGGACCATGCCCACGACTTGGCCGAGGCCTTCGGGGTTCTGCGGCAATACGGGATGAAGTTGAACCCCGTAAGTGTGTCTTCGGTGTTCGAGCTAGAAAGTATTTCAGATACCTCGTCTCTAGCTGAGGAATCGACGTTAACCCCGACAAGGTGCGGGCAACCATCGACATGTTGGCACCAAGGACGTCAAGGAAGTACAGGGGCTCAACGAACGAATCACCGCCCTAAGCTATTCATGTCCAAGTTAGCCGATCATTACAGGTCATTCTTCGAAGTACTAAGGAAAGGATGGTTCGAGTGGACCGACGACTGTCAGAGGGCCTTTGACGAGCTCAAGGCATACCTGGCCAATGTTCCCACGCTAAGCAAGCCTATACTGGGGGAAGAATTGTTGTTGTTCATCTCCGCAACTAATCATTCAATCAGCTCAGTACTCGTACGGGAAGAGGGTGGAAGCATCTCCCGGTCTACTACACAAGCAAAGCCTTGCGGGGAGCTGAGCAATGCTACTCCGACCTGGAGAGAGCAAGTTACGCACTAGTCATGGAGGTGCGAAGGCTCAGGTCGTACTTCCAAGCCCACAAGATCGCCGTCCTCACCGACATTCCCATTAAACAAGTGCTCTATTGCCACGAGGCCTCGAGAAGGTTGGAGAAATGGGCCATTGAGCTCGGTGAATTTGATATCACCTACAGGCCTCAGGTCACTGTGGACGATCCGTTTCGTCGTTCCCCGGTGACTGTGGGTCCTCCGGAGGCTCACGAACGTCGCTGCTCCTTCGTTGGCGATGAAGGGTTGCTGTTGACCTCATTGACTCCTGGTTGACCATATTGACCAAGAGGAAAAACAAAGAAACCAGTGAAGTAGAAGGAAATCTGCGATCGCCAGGGCCTTACCTGTGCCCAAGGAAGTAGTATGATCACGTTGGTGTTGCTGCCTCACGTAACGGACGATGACGGGGCTCCACTTTCCTCTCTTCGGATGGTCAAGGAGAGAAAGCTCCACGTCTTGTCCCAAGTGTTCCTGCCACAAAAGAAATACTCTATTAGATTCTAGGAAGTGTAGTGAACGTTCAAAAAATGAAAAGAAAAGTCCCAAAAGGAGAGTCCCGTACCAGTTACGGGTTTGAGAAGAGGGGTGGCCAAGTGCTATGACCACCTTCTTCCCTCATTTTTGGTTCGGAACCCCTTTATAGGTGTGTAGGAAGGTGCCCTACGTGCCTAGGGTGTGAGTGTGAGTGTGTGTGACATGCAAAGCTAAAGGAAAGAGAAGAGGGAAGAGAGAAGGAGGAGGAAGATGATCCTTGTTGCTGTGGTTGATGGCTCCTTAGTAGACTCCTCCACACTTGATGAAGCCTTCTGACGTGCAAAAAGTTGAGAGGAAGAGAGGAGACAAGGGTTGAAGGCTTTTAATGGATTTTCTCTCTCTTCTCTCCAAGTGGCATGGCCTAGACGTCCAGCATCTCCGCCCCTCACCTAGAAGGCCTAAGGATCACCTATATAGGCAGTGGGGGTCGCAGCTAGGGTGCCTAGGATGCTAAGTGTGAAGAAACACACTTGCACACTTGGCAATCCATGTGTTTAAGCCCCAACCAATGAGGGAAGGCCATGCAGGATCTTTACTGGGTCAAGGGGGTGCCAAGGTGGCCCATATGCCCGTTGGGAACGGCTACATGCGTTGCATGGCCGAGAGAATGGCGCAAGTGAGCTAGAATCTCGGGGTTGTTGCGCAAACCAGGTAAACTAGGTTGACGTCAACAACTCCTGCCGCAAACCCATGCAGACGTCCATCGATGTGGACGCCAATAGGAGTCGACGTCCAGGGGGCATGCTGTCAACATGCAGTTGGCGGCAATCGATGCTGCCGTCTACATGGCATCCGAGGCAAGTCAACAAGCGGTCAAACGGGCCTTATTGGGCCAAGGAATTACGCCGAGATGGGCCAAATCTTGTGTCTATAGTCACAATCAAAGCCCAAGCCCTCATCGACTTCATTTCTGAGGGGACGACAAGATCGCCCTAAAAGGAAGATATCATCGGAAGCTGGAAGGTCTATGTGGACAGAGCAACGAATTCCCAGAGTAGCGGAGCTGGAGTCGTCCTCCACTCTCCAAAAGGCCTCCTCCTAAGGTATGCAATTCGGTTCGGATTCTCTGCTTTAAAAACGTGGCCAGGTACGACGTTGTCATCTTAGGACTACGGATGGCGAGGTCACTAGGAGCAACAAAAGTCCTCATTTACAGCGACTCGTAGCTGGTCATCAGCCAAGTCTCAAAAGACTTTGAAGCACGAGAAGAGAGTCTCGTGTTCTGAGACTGATAGGCAAATTCGAGTCGGACGAGCTTTTAAAGATCCCAAAAGCCAAGAACACCCAGGCCGAATGCACTTTCCAAGTACGCGGCGACCTCGAGGATCACCTAGAATCCTTGGTACTTGTAGAAGAGCTTTGCGAGCCTTTTGTGGGGACTTCGGTGGAAGTCCTGTGCGCCAGGGCTGAGCCAACGTGGATGATACTCCGACTTTGGAGTTCATCTGGGATGGGTGGCTCCTAGGAGACCAAGGCGAAGCATTGAAGATGAGGAGGCGAGCACCAAGATTCTTCATGATTGGAGACGTCCTCTACAGAAAAGGCTTCGGTTACCCACACCTGCGCTGTGTAAGCCCAGGCCAAGACGAGGGAATCATTCGAGAGGTGCATGAAGGCACGTGAGGGGCCATATTGGAGCTCAATCGCTAGTCTGCAGAGTAACACGAAAGGGCTATTGGTGGCCAACCATGCTGAAAGATGGCGAAGGCTACGTCAGAAAATGTCAGCAATGTCCGCTTTTCGGGAGGATAGATCGGCAACCCCATCAGGCCTCCACTCTATTGACAACCCCATGACCTTTCGCCCAATGGGGAATGGACATCCTCGGCCATTCCCTCCGACTTCAGGGCAACAGAAGTTCATCATCGTCGGAGTTGACTACTTTACCAATGGTTGAAACTGAGCCGTTGTAAAATAACTGATGTGAATGCCTGGGGGTTTGTCGGAAGAACATCATTTGTCGTTCAGTCTACCAAGGACGCTCTTCACCGACAACGGCAAACAGTTTGAAAATGCAAAATTTCGTCAGAACTGCGAAAAGCTAGACATCGACCATCGGTTCACCTCAATCACTCATCTCCAGTATAACGGGCAAGTCGATGTGACCAACCAAACATTTCTCAGCAGGCAGGCGGCTGGTGACCTCAAGGGGCGATGGGCCGAGGAGCTCTCCCATGTGCTCTGGGCCTACCGCGTCACGCCCAGAGAAGCAACTCAGGAATCCTCCTTTGCGCTCGTCCTTAGACTCTCTAAGAATATCACAGCCAAATAACCTCTTGGATGTAGCACTTTTGGGGTTGTGGTAGTGACCCCCATGGAACTCTCATACCTTCGAAAAGCGTTTTGGGCTTCGAGCACGAAAGCAACGACCGTTCGCTACGTTTCAAGCTGGACCTGATCGAGACGACGAAACGAGGTTGCAGCCCGAAGGAAGCGTATTAGCGAAAGATGAAGCAAAAATTCTACGTAAGTGTCAGGCCTAGATGCTTCGCGGTCGGCAACCTCATTCTACGAAAACTCGCCGTTCAGATCCAAGGTTAACATGTGGTAAGCTCTCTTCTAATTGGGAAGGCCCATACCATGTGGTCGGAGACCTCGATCATGGAGCTTACGACTAGCAAACTTGAACGGATAAAAAATTTTGAGAATATGGAAGTCAAGCATCTGTTGATGTTATTATCCCTATTAATGAATTTGAATCTAAGAGTTAGCCACTTGCTACATTGGTAAATGAGGTCGCTTCGGCACTCTGGAAATCTCTAAAGGCGAGGTCGCTTCGGACTTGCTAAATTGGTAAATGAGGTTGCTCCGGCACTCAGCAAATTTGCAGATGAGGTCGCGTTCGGCACTCGCTAAAGTTGCTTCAAAACTCACAATTTGTAATGAGGTCACTTTGACAATTGACAAATTTGTAAGAGGTCGCTTCGACACTCACTAAGCTCGTAAAACAAGGTAGCTTCGGCGCTCATAAAATTCCTAGAGAAGCAAGATTAACCGATGTCAAGGAAGAATTTTGACCCTTAAATCACGCCTAAAAAGCATAGAACACTCATGGGTATAGAAAAAAGTTTCTTCATTCATATTACGGCTTTGTGGCCGAGACAACAAGCTACAAGACCGGGTCAGTGCTCGGCAACAACTTCGGTAGTGGATGTGGCAACTGTCAAAGCATCAACTGTAGGGCTGCCTGCCAGGTCGGGTAGAGGGGAAGTGTCAGCATCGCCGACGTAAGATGTTTCTACTAGAGTTTGCCCGACCTCATCTCCACTTTCCTCCCGATCGTAGATGAAAGCTGCAATCCCGACAGATCAACTCAGGGAAGGCCTCGGCCACCCTCTTGAAGCAGAGGAGATAGTCATCCGGAATAGCTTGTTGACTTGCTCCATAAGCTCATCCGACTTCTGATACTCGGCCACAACCTTCTATCGCTCTTCGACCACAAGCTTAGAGACCTTGGCCTTCGTCTGCCCATGGACTTCCATTCAGCCTGGTGGCCCTCATTTTTCACCTTAAAGAGGCGTCGAGCTTATTGATACCCTTGGCAAGAGCAACTGCTTGATCCTTGGATTGGTAAGCACGAGCGATCTCGGCGGCCACCGATTCTCAGCTCAACATTCTCGCCTTGAGGTCGGTGTAGACGGTGTTTTCGCTCCCTTTTTGGGGGGACGAAGAACAGTCGCCACACAGACGGTGATGATGATAGTGATGATTAGAAAGGGCGGATGTAAAATACTAAAAAAAAAAAAAATAAATAAAAGAAATCTGTGATTGCCAGGTACTCAAAGTACCAAAAAGTAACGGGTAAGAAAGGAGTACCTTTCACCCGTGGAAAGACGCGGGATGTGGGCGTGGGTCCACCTTCTCCTTCCACCGGCCGGCCGGTAAAGGAGATTTGGCTCGGTTACCTTGCACAAAAGACAATAAAAAGACAAGTAAAAGGGGTTAGATTATGGGGGGGGGGGGGGGGGGGGGGGGGGGGGGGCGAAGAAAGAGGAGAGAGATGGCGACGGGGGCGCTGCTTGACTGGCGGGATGACGACGCCTCCTGGGGCCGAAGCAAAGGATCGTCCTGAGCTCCAGAAACTCGTCTTTGGCACAGTAGAGACTTCTAGAAGATGAGAATGGAGGTCCGGAAGTCGAGGCGGCGATCGGCAGGGCTTCGCTGCTCTGGGAAACTGCCTCCCTCTTCCTCTATTCTAAAAACACAGGTCTGTATATATAAGCATTCTGTCTTGAATCACCTCCATAACAGATGTCACCTTTAAAATTTAACAGCGTCTACAAGGCTCGCCGCGATTCATTAGGTCGGCCAGATGTCCCATCAATACCAAAATCACGATGATCACGGTCCGCAACCATGTTAATAATCGCGTCCACCCTAGTCACCGTGATTTAAAAGGTCAAATTGATTTGACAAGGATGACCGGATTCATGTTCATAAAGGCGTCGCACGAAAGCGTCACATTTATGAACTGCCTGCGCTTGAGTGCGCTCGAGATTGACAGTTCCAAATCGCGACGTAATCACCAGATGCGATTACAAATCTGACACCATTCTGACGCATGGCAACGGCATGGGGGGTACAGGGCAGCTAAGAATCGGCGTCGTACTGCTACGAAACATATCTTATCGGAAACGTGGCCCTGCCACACGTCAGAACGTGCGTGTTCTGGCGCAGCCGTGAATGTGACTTCTAAATCGCGGCGGGCGTTCTGGACGCCATTAAACGTCGGTTATGTAGTGCGCTTCAAAAACACGGTAACAAAATGCGTCGTCTTAGGAAGTCGCATTTATGGAGCTTTAAAAGGCGTCCAATGTTCCGGACGAGATTCAAAACAGTGTTGTAGACTCTTCTACCAACATTCCTAAAAACCCTAAAAAGTAGGAAAATCAGGAAAATTACTAAAAGTTAATTCAAGGAAGTCACTTTTGAGGCGTTATAGTGCAACCTAAATTTGTCCTTTATTTGGTAAAATTGACGTGTCTACAGATGCCCGTCTTGGTGTTTGCTTTGTAAGGGAGTGAAGCGAAAATGACGCGAAATGAGGTAAATAAAATGGTGCGAATGAAGCGGAGTGAAGTGGAATAACTGAAAAGTAAATGCCAAGGTGTAATGAGACACGCCCCTTTTGTGGCTCATGACTGGAGTTGTTCGTCAGTTCATAATAAAGCTGCTTTTTAGAAAATCTTTAGGGAAAAACTCATCAATCAAGGATGTGTGAAAAGAAAATAAAAGGGAAAGGTCAACTTCCAGTGTCGGGGAAGTACCTAAGGACACAATCCGTTAGGTTTCACTATCGGGGGCGTCTGCCACTGCCTAAAGTGGATCTGGGGAATAAACAAAAAGAACAAGGATCTGAGACAGATGAGTTTTTCTCAAAAGAAGATCTTCAAACAACAATACAGTGAGCTGAGTACTAGACTCGGAGTGAATTATTCGGGTTGATTTAGCATTGAGGACAAGTGACTATCTTTAATCAATTTTTCAGGTAATTTCCCTTAAAATCCTGTGTGAGCATGCTGGGCAAAAAAAAAATTTAAAACAAACAAAAATATAAAATAATCAAGGATAATATTGTTGTACTGCAGAGGTCAGGATTCCTGGAAGGACCATCGTCCATCTGGTGCAACGTCCTATCCTTAAAAGCAAGAATTCTGGAATTATCATTGTTTTTTGCGGTGGAGGGGAACTCAAACTCATATTCATCAGAGCCTCAAGGTCCTTGATGTGCTCTAATAGAGTATATTACATAGTAAGATGCAATATATACATTACCCAAATGGCGGCTGTCAAGGATATTCGCATTTCCTGCAACATGGTAAATGGCCTGAATCCTGTACTTAAAAACAACATGAAAACAAGTTAGCATAAAAAAAATAATGATGTTTCCCAAAACGCGGCCAATACAGCGGACATGTTGTGAGTATACACACCGACACCTGTTGTGGACGCTATTTATATCATCAAAACTAGAACCTATTATTATGCTTTTTCTTTCTTCTTTCAATCCAAGGGAGAGGAAGATTGTTCTGGATATGATGACTCACTCAAACCTACCCCCTTTCCTTATCTTTAACTCCTTATTTCCTTTTTACTCACCCCTTTCCATCACTCTTCCTATCCTAAAGGTTTCCTAAGTTCTTTAGAGGAAAAGGAAAGGAAAAGCTTGGGAATGGAGCAAGAAAGTTTTCCATGGGATCAAGAGGAGGTAATTCAAGAGGTTGAGTCATAGAAGGACATGTAAGCAAGCTTATTCAAGCTAAGTGGTAAGTAGATTTGATTGTGCTTGATTCATGATTTTCTTTACATTTAATAAGCTTGATTGGTATGTTCTTGGTGTTCTTCTACTTTTCTTGATCATCATGTCAATTCAACAGGATTACCCTCTCTTCCGGGGGAGACGACGCTTCATGCGTCTTCCATGGCTTCAACAACTCACCTCAAATATCACCCTAGACATGACCAATGTCCTCAAAAGATGGGGAATCAATAATCTTGCGGTTCATGCCAAGAGATATCATGAAGTTCACCTTGATTGGGCAGCTATGGGGGCATTGGTTGAGTTATGGGATCCAAACTCACACCTTCCTCTTTAAAAGTTTGAAGCGACATCCTCCTAGAAGAGGTTGAGGTTTTTCTAGGTCTACGGCGCATGAAGCAAGGTGAGGAAGATGAAATGGTGATTGCGCGAGGTGTTATACTAGCCAAGGAGTTCTTGAAAGTTTCAGGGATAGAAGGGAAGCTTATGAAGTTCGAACCGACAAAGGCATCCATCTGCAAAAGCTGGCGATTTGGACCATGAGGGAGCTTGCGGAAGCTGTGATGGTGAGGAATTGGAGCGAGTGATGAAAGGATTTGCCATATGTGTGGCAGGAGCACCATTTCCCTTCCATAGACAGTGTCTTGGAGCCAGATCAATTGGGCGCAGTGTGTGCTATTGGGAAGGTGAGCGATTGGGACCAACTGTTCTCGCCTTCCTTTACAGTGGACTGACGGCGCAAGCCTAGGTAGGCCTCCTTATGGTTCTATGCTTTTATTCACTTGCTGGGCTGACCTACATCTCAAGTTTCATTCGAGCAACGAAGTTTCCACCTCGTCTCGCATCTTCTCAAAGAGTCCACTGAAACACCTGGACAACATCATCGGCTTGAAGGAGGAGGAGTGGCAAATCGAGCGCCTCGACTCAAGATTCGGGCAGATTGGCATGATTATCTCCGTGAGATGACCGAGGAAGTATTCAATCTGATCCCGGCGCCATTTCCAAATCGGGATTTGAGGACCCGGCTGGCACCTGGCGTGGATCTTCGTCTGATCGGGGCATCCGAGTTTGTACTCTACAATCCACATCACTGTCTTCCTCAACTTGGGCTTGTTCAACGCGTCTTGGAAGGGCCGTCTCACATTCCACCTATCAAGCATCGGGAACTCGGTACCAACAATGATGGTGAAGAAGCGAACACCATCAAGGCGCTATGGAAGGTGTGCATCTTTAGGAGGCTGATCCTAGTGAGAGGGAAAATGAGAGTGAAAGGGCGAACTATGTAAGGGGGCTCAAGAAACTCCGATCTTAAGAGACTCTGATCTCAAACAGGAGTTGTAAATATTGAAGACAAGCTGTAAAAGAATAAGGATCAAGTTGTGTTGGTTGTGATTGATCTCGAATGCTTAGATCTCAAACAACTTGAAATCTGCCCCCTATTCCTAAAGAAGTTGCCTCAAAAATTGTATACTGGAACACTGGATGAAAAAGGCGTCCACAGCAGACGTCGCCTATAAATCCAAAAGGCGTCCACTCCTGAGGGCGCGATTAAGATAAACGCGACGGGATAATCAGTCGCGTATAAGGAATTCCTCAAATTCTGCGCGGCAAAGGTCGTACGGTTATCATGATGCTTATGAAACGCGACGACAAGAACTGCCGCGAATAAAATTTTGAATTTCGCGCGCCCGACAAATCTGTCAAGTCTCATGATGACATCTGAAATGCGGCGTACAGGGTGGACGCCCTTATGATGGAGGTCATAATCCACGTCGTCTACATTGGACGCGATTCTCGAATCGTCGCCGACGGTTACAAACCGCGGCGCGACCCCTCTTCTCCGGCGTCTCCTTTCTTTCTCTCCATCCTCTCCTTTCTCCATCTCTCTCATATCTCTCATCTCTCATTCTCTCTCATCCACTATGACCGGGGAGAAGCGAAAGGCCATGAAGCGGCGGTGGAGCGAAGGCCCAACGGCAGCGGCGCCGGTGACCGAGGAGGAGGCGACAGCGAGCGAAGGAGGAGGCTCGACGGGGACGCCTGGCAACGAGCTCGCGTCCGTGCCAGCGGCGGAGGGGGGCGACGGCGCGACGGAGGGGGGCGACGGTGGCGCTTGCGGCCGGCGGAGGCGGTGGCGAGGAGGGGAGGCAGGGGAAGGAGGTGACGGCGAGGAGGAGGCGGCGCCGGTCGACTGGGCGGCGCGAAGACGGGGACGGCAAGGCCGTGATCTTCCAGTCCGGTTGGAAACGGTAAGTGAAACCCCCCCCCCCCTTTTCATTTCGAGGGTGAGAAGGTAGAGGAGAGTAGAGTAGAAGGGACGCCGGTCGTCGGAAAAGAAGGAGGCGAGAATCGCGTCTATCGCAGATGGCGCAATTCTCGTCTTCAAATCGCGTCGAGTAAGAGCAAAGTGGCTACTACTGAAATGCGACTACCGAGGCGAACACACTTTTATAAGATGAAAGGCGACGTCTGTTGTGGACGCCTTTCATTCTGAAGTAATTTTCCTTCTGCACAAATGATTTTGAAGTGTTCTGACTGCTCTTTGAGTGTATTGCAGGGTGTGATGAGGCGCGGATATAATGAGGCCTCTAGTTGTGCGGCCTACCAAGGCTCCCGGACTTCCAGAGGGGAAAGAGTCTGGGAGATGGGATTCGGCTCGATCTTGGAGAGGGAGCGTTTTCGTGACCCTCCACTGATTCAGGTATTGAGGGATAGGTGGATGGGTTAGCCGGAATTTTTGTTTCCTTGGGGGCACATGGTGTCGAGTTTAGAGGATGTGGCCCGCATCACAGGGCTTAGGGTAGACGGCGAGGCGGTGACGGGGGTCACCTATGCCGATTACACAGATTTTACACAGAGCCTCCTGGGTTTGGAGCCCCATGGGGATGACCTCGGCGATCGGAGGATGGTCGGCCACGTGGCACTTATGGAGCCGCTGGGTCTCACAGGGGTGAGACAACGCGCAGATGAGTCACTGTCTGCTTTTGTGGAGCGGGCAGCGGGGCTGGCTAGGTTAGCTTATGGCCAGGACCAAGAGGAGACAGAGAAGGTGGATGTAGACACCCGATTCGACTAATGGGCTGAACGCATTTCTTGTTATCCTAGTTAGCCCTGGTTGGTTAACCTTGAGCCTACGTAACGACCCGAGAACCCGACTCGGCCCAAGCGAGGACCCGATTTTCGCGGTCGCCGCCACGGATCCGAAGACCCGGAAGGGCTATAACTACATCTAACAGGATATGTAACGGAAGTAAACGTTAATGCTAAAATAGAAGCGTACAAGCGGAAACAGAAAAGAGAGCGAGACCGCTGCGTATCGCTCTAAGTACAGTCCCAACGCACGCACGCTAGTACAAGTAAAAAGGCAGGGGAAGAACAAGTCTCTTAGGGGCATACCCCGAGGGTGACGTACACTGAAGAAAGGGGAACCACTGCTAGCTACGGGGACTCTGACTACCGCCCCGCCTCCTCCGCCCTGCCCGCACCCTACGCTGCTGAGAAGTCTCACCTGGGAAAAGGAGGGATGAGCTTCACAACAGAAGCTCAGTAGGGACTACCAATCTCCTACTGGCTCTAAACAGGCAGAAGAAATAATATATATAAGATAAACGACAGCAGTTTATATCTTCTACCTACAACGGAAGTGCGGAAGTGAAACTACAACTAGCACGGTACTGAAAGTACACACAGTCGGAAACTCCGTACGATGCTCGTCGTGACCACCACACGGCTAGTAAACACAGACGAAGGGAACTCCGCCTGGACAAAGAACACTAGCTACGGAAACACTACCACTAGTCAAGGTCAGGTGCGTCCACCGACGTCTTATCCTCGACCCAGGTCCTAACCCCCACGTCTCGTCAGAGCGAGGTAGGAACCCAAAGCACACAACAGTAACTGTCGTAGTCTGGCCGGACTACGGTCCCACGCTGACCTCCCCAAACAGTTCCGGGGCCGTAAGGAGCGAGGCAGTGAGAAGAAGGACTGGCTGGCCTGCGCGGGTAGAACTCCTAACTGTCCTCGGCGTCCCAGACCACCCACGAGAGCTCTGCAAGTGACTCACACGCCACTGTCCTAACCACGTTTTCCCTAAGCTCCAGAGTCCGCCTGGTGGTTGCAAACCGAGCACACTCGTAGCCCGGAGTACTCCCTCAACAGGCTCCCAAGGACGGAGGTCCAATGCAACGGTAAACACCTCTCACACGGGTCAAGCCCTCAAGTGCCGAGCACCGGGCGAAAGACTAGCGTAGACCGCACTAGGGAACTAGCACAGGTGCCACGGGTATAGTAAAGCAAAGCGGAAACGGCGTCAGGCAAAAACCTGTCTCTCGGTCAGTGACGCGACAGGGCGGGCCGTCGCGACCATGTCGCGGCGCCCTCGCGGTCGCGACCTTAACGTGACGCTCAGGAGCGTCGCGACCGGACGCGCCGTCGCGACATGATCGCGACCTCCAAGGCTGCCGCGTTTCCAGCCGAGCAGGGTTCCGGAGCAGTCCCTCAGGAACCCTCCCCAAAAACACGAATACATTCACAAGGGGGAAGGGGATCATGCACAATGTGTTAAAGCTATAAATCCACCAAACCACCCACAACCCCTCAAAAGCATGGATCTACGCTCGAAGAAGACCTCACTCAACTCGAGCATGGAGTCCTCACACTCCAAGCCCCAAACCACGAGGAAATCATAGTCTAGAGGGGGAGGGGATCATGCTTAGGGCGAGAGGGTTGGACGTCCCTACCTCCACACGAAGAACGCACCGTTGGGGCCTTCCGTAGGAATGGTCGTCTCCTCCTCGCACCGCACGCCACAAGCACGACCCTGCACGACCCTGCACGAACGGCCCGTCCACGCCTCAGCACGAGCACCACGAGCAAGGAAGAACACCGAAGAACCACGAGAGAGCTCGAGAGGGAGAAGAAGAGGAAGAGGGAGAAGAGGGGGAAAATGGGGCGCGCTGTCGGTTTTAAACCGACGGCCCCTCAGGCGCTGTCGCGACGCCCAGGAGCGTCGCGACCAAGTCGCGACCGCCCGCCACGCCGCGACACCAAAAGCACAGTCAAACCTCGAGGACCGGGAAAGCTAACGCGGCGGCCTGGCAGGCCGCATCAACGCGCACGGCCCTGCCACCCGACACGACCGTTCTGAAAGACAGGACAGCGGTCAAACCGTGTCAGAACACAGTCGCGACAGCCAGGGGTGACGTGACCAAGACGCGACGCTCACCCCCGTCGCGACACGAACCGCCATCCTGTCGCGGCAGGCCGCTCTGCGGCGACCATATCGCGGCCAGGGCGCCTGTCGCGACCTTGAGGACGGGGCCAAAGGCCCAAGGGGGGGTCTTACACTCATTAGCCTTGTTTGAGCCCATTAACAACTTAAATTGCCTTGAAATCCCGCCCATTATCACTTTGAGAGAGTCCTTAAGCATTAATGACTCATATCTTTTCATGTGATTGGCTGATAATTCAAAATAATTCAGTTTCAAAGTCGTGACATATCACAGCGCCGCGACTCTAGTCGCGACGGGATTGGATGCCGCGACAGCCCATGCATGATTCCATATACGTGGGCTTACTGTCGCGACGCCCTGCCCCGTCGCGTCTCTAGCCGCGTCCCTACGATATACCGCGACAGCAACCGAGCCCTCTGGCCTCTGCAGCAACCTCCTAATTATCCTCCCATGCTTCAACATTATCTCTAGGGAATATCTCAACCCCTTGGGGCGAGATTTCGGCCCTAGGGACTCTCTGAGGATCCCAAGGACTCTCCCATGCGATTTTGGGTGACCCCTATCTCCCATTTTGATTTTTCCATCATTTTCAGAGATAATATCACACATTTTCTCACTCAAGGCATATAAAAGTAAGGCCCCTCCTCAAGGACGAGGGGAGCCTCATTTCACCCCGAAGGGTTGCCAAAATCACACACTCACAAACACTTAGCCTCGCAGCCACCCATTCCCTCCATTCCTCATGTCCTCCAACCAAAACACCTCATTTTCACCATCTATGGAGCGCGGGACGTGAGAAGGGCGACTCCAGCACTCTCCCGAAGCTTTTGGACGATATTTGGACTGCAACCACGCCAGGGAGTAGCCCTAATGGGGCTCACCCTCTCCCGCTCTCTTTCTCCTTCCTTCTACTTGCATATTTCATATTATTTTTAGATAGGACATACTCATCACACACCCACATTTTCCCACACACCCAAAGGGGTTCAAAACCCCCCAGGTTCGTTCTCACCATGTCCCATCTTTTCTTTTCAATTTAGAATAGATACTATGCTTGACATGTTCTAATAGGGTTTTCCTTTGTTTTCTCTTCTTTTGTGGCAGGCATCCAAGCGTTTTCCACGAGGAGCTCTCGTCTTCTGGCCGGCTGGAGGACGGGAAGAAGGTCCACACCCAAACAACTCCCGCACATAGAGAACGCGGCCGCGGAGGGTGACGTGATAGGAAACGCGTCAGGCATCAGCGACGCGTTACCAGCATCGTCGCGGCTGCTAAGGCCGCCGCGACATCAGGTCCGCCTCTCTTCTCTCTCCCTTTCCTAGTATAGTTAGCCGTTGTTATTCTCCATTCATAGGGCAACTTACTAGGTGGCGATCACACATTCCATGTTTCAACACCACTAGTTTTAGTACGTGTTCGTGTCGAGGGGGGGTACAATCCCTGTGATTACAGTGGACAGGGACCTGCGCCGGTTCCTAGTGTTTTTCTTCGGCAAGATGTTGTTCACCACCAAGGGTGACGACATTCATTGCCGATTCTTGGAGTTATTGGGGGATCTGGGGAGAGTTGGCGATACGCCTGGGGGCAGCGCTTTTGGCACATACTTTCGCCGATCTCTCCACCGGCACAGGCAGGGAGACTACAGTGGGCGGATTCGTGCCCTTCTTACAGGTATGGCTTTAAATTTCAAACTCCATTTTTAATTGTCTTGATATTTGCTGCATTTGTAACTGATACTAATTAATTGTGTGCAGGTGTGGAGTTACTACTACCTCCCACTGGGCAGGGCGACCCAGGTGCGTCCAGACGCAATACCCCTTGCCCGCAGGTGGCTACCAGTTGTGAGCACAGCCACCTATGCCTTCCAGCTGGATGTCCTCCGACGAAACATCTGAGACTTCCCAGCACTTCTGGTACGCCTGCTTCACAACCTCTTTCTATAAGCACTTAAGATGAATTTGGCTAATCAATGCTCGCACAGGTGGTGTGGGAACTATATGTAGACCAGGGTGATGACGACCAGCCCTGGGTGGTGAGTGGACGACCTCTGTTTAGGCGGGACATTGGGTCCATTGCCTGAACGAGATCGAGCCACTCCGCCTGCGGCTGGCGGCACGCACTCTGGGCTTACACCAGAGGTGGCTAGAGGAGACCGAGCCTCGAGGGATTGGGAGAAAGACGCGAGGGAAGGCCAAGACTGTGGACTGGCGCACGCGCTTCCCCGACCAGTACACCGACTGGCAGCGTGGTGGCCAGTTGGTGGAGTCGGATGTTGCTGACAGTACCGCGTACCTCCAGCGCTTCCAGGAGGAGTACGGCCTACGTGATTTCATGAGGCCGGAGAGGGTATGCATTTCTAAACTTAAATTACTTTAATTACATAATTTACAGAATATCTTATAATTTGTACATGTGTGCAGGATTGTAGGGACACTCTCATTAGCCAGCTCCACGGGCAGCTGGCGAGCACAGAGGCACAGCTTGCCGAGGCACGTGCGGCTCTCGAGACTCTGGTAAGTTTTTAAAGAAATACACACCTTTGCTTTGTTTGACTTACCATGTACTGACCTTCTTTATTCGCCTTTGCAGCGTACCGCTCAGGTGATTGCTGAGCATGCCGTCGCAAGAGATGCCTCCTCGAGCAGGAGCGTTCCAGCTCCGGAGGTGGCCTCTCTTCAGCAGCAGTTGGCTGCGGCGTGGAGTGTGCCGAGCGTGCGGAGCAGGATCTCCTGACACGGGTAAGTACTTTATATTAGATAATTATTTGAATTGTTTTGTACTTACTGTGATTGTCACTTGTGCAGACTGAGGAGCTGGAGAGTGCCCTTGCTCGTGAGATGGGCACTGTTGCTGAGCTGATGGAGCAATCACGGTAGCTGACAGAGCTACGATCCCAGCTGACTCAGCGCGAGTCGGACCTTCCTCGAGATGTCACCGAGTGGCAGGCCATGCTCACGCTGGAGCGCCATGACCTAGAGAGGCAGCAGGCCCGCTGGGAGCAGGAGCGGAGCCGTTGGGAGTTGGAGCGTGAGCGACTGACTCAGCAGTCTGTGGAGGCGCGGACTAGCCAGGGAGTTGCGGAGCTCCTGCTGAAGGCGTCCGAGGAGTGGTACCGGCGCGAACGGGAGCGTGCGAGGGAGCAGGGACGTGCCAGCGCTTACTCAGAGAGCATCCTTGCGATTTCCTCTCAGCACGAGAGGAACGTCCGGGATGGTGCAGCGGCATAGCGTTCGACCGGTTCACGGGCGCCCATGGGGCCTCCTGCCTTGCCTGCTGCTGCTGCGGACCAGGGCGAGGTGGAGAGTAGCCGACGTGCAGGACCTGCAGAAGGAGGCGATGAGAGTCAGGCTACCTCACCGTGAGACTGTACCTTTCTTACCTTTTGATGACGTCGTGCCTCGTAGGGCACTTTATGATGTACTCAGGTTCGGCTCCTATTTTAGCCGAATATATATACATACTTCTTGTATTCCTTCGAGTCTTGGTACCTGAAATGTCTTGAACAAACATGTCAAATATCTGTTCAGACTCAGCCCCTTGCATAAAAATACTGTCTGGCTTTATGAATTTGTCAAGGGGCTGAGCCTTTATCAAAATAAGGCAGAAAGGTAGACAATTAAAGGCATATGCTAAAAAGAAAAGTGTGTGGGTGTGTTTACAAAATATACAAGCTAGTGAGGATGTACAACAATAAGAAACTTGTTTGGATTTTGGAAAAGATAATCAATAATCTTTTTTTGGATTTTAAAAAGTATGCAATTTTTTTGAATTTTGAAATATGTAATTTTTTTTTGGTTTAGGGGAAAATGTAATTTTTTCGGATTTAGGAAATATGTAATTTTTTTAGGTTTAGGAAATATGCAATTTTTTGGTTTAAGAAATATGCAATTTTTGGATTTAGGAAATATGTAATTTTTTGGATTTAGGAATATGCAATTTTTTTAGGTTTAGGAAATATGCAATTTTGTTGGATTTAGGAAATATGCAATTTTTTTAGGTTTAGGAAATATGCAATTTTGTTGGATTTAGGAAATATGCAATTTTTGGATTTAGGAATATGTAATTTTTTCGGATTTAGGAAATGTGCAATTTTTTTTTTATTTTTTCCTTTCTGTGGTTTGAATGGCATGGTACTCTAATCCTTCAATTACGTGGGTGTCATTCTTAAAGTCTATTGACTATCCTTAGGTGTGCTTAGGCACGGATCAGACGTGTTTAATGGTGCCTTAACCTGAGATGGCTTTTGGCGACGTCCTCTTTGGTTGATCGTTGCCTTGCTAGGCACTAAGATACATCCTGGGGAGAAGAGAAGAATTTTGAGAAGTCTGCCAGTAGTTCAGATAATCGGGGAGACACTCAATCCTTTATTCTCATACTCAATAAGGTTCGAGCTTGATTTTGATTTTTTGGAGATTTTTAGCATGCTTACGACTGGGTCCATTTGGATCTCTGCGGGGACTTTGCCGCTCTTGACATGCTTTTATTTGATTTGGCCTGTTTTGGCTCTTTTGGATTTGGATTTTCATTGATCCTTTTCTTTTCCCCTTTTGCCTTGATTTGATCCTTTTTGAGCTTTTGAATAATTTCATGAGGTCAATCCCTTAGGTCTTTTCTTCTATTGGCATACCGAATAGAAGAGAAAACGGATATTGTCTTAGATTGTAGGCTTAGCGTTGATCTTCCTTAGATTCAGCCACATCTAGCCTTCTCAGATAAGCGTGTAAGTGTGTGAGGATATCATTTTTCCTCTGCCTAAAACCACCAAGAACAAGTAAATGAACTAAAAATGACACTTTTCATTTCAGGGTTCGTGTACCATGTAAAATTTTTGTTAAATAGTCAACTAAGGGTAATATCTCTTAAGATGGAGACCATTCCAAGGGTGGGAAAGTTCTTCACCTTCCGCATTCACTAGCTTATATGCATTGCCTGGGTTTGCTTGTTTTATGACATACAGCCCTTCCCAATTTGGTTGGAGCTTTGATCTGGGACCACCAGGTTTTATGAAAATTCTTTTAACCACCATTTCACCAACCTAAATTTCCTCTCAATAACTTTCTTTTGGTAAAAATGTGTAAGTTTGTTTTGATACGCCCTCGTATGCTCGGCGGCAACCAGTCGCCTCTCATCTAAGAGTTCCAACTGTGCTAGGAGCGAATCGCGTCGCTGATCAATTGACAATTCCTTGTCGAATTGAACTCTTAGTGAGGGAATGAGAATCTCGTATGGTACTACTGCCTGCATTCCGTAAGTAAGAGCAAAGGGTGTCTGCCCTGTAGGAGTACGGATCGAAGTGCGATAGGCCCATAGAGCTTCCCCAAGTTTTTCGGGCCAATCTGAGAATTTATTAACCTCACACATCTTCTTGATGATTTTAATCAAAGTTTGTTCGTGGCTCTGCTTGACCATTGCCTTGCGGATAATAAGGGGATAAATGATACAATGCAATTTTATACCTGTTGCAGAGATCACGGAGTTCTTGAGAGATGAACTGGGGTCCATTGTCAGTGATCATGGCCTCTGGTATACCAAACCTGGTGATGATGTTCCTCATGATGAACCTGCAAATGGTTGTTGCTTTGATTTCTGCATATACTTCGGCTTCGGCCCGCTTGGTGAAGTATTCTGTTGCTGTAAGAATAAATGACTTGGTTTGTTTTGGAATTAGGATCACCAAGAGGGCCAATGATATCAAAAGCCCACATAGCAAAAGGCCATGGTGAGGATATTGGGTGGAGTGAAGAGGATGGAGCATGAATTTTGTCGGCGTGCAATTGACATTTGACACACCGGCGAATGAAGATGGAACAATCTTCCTCTAAAGTAGGCCAGTAAAAGCCTTGCCTAAGAATTTTCTTAGCGAGCATTTGGCTACTTACGTGACCTCCACAAATACCCGAATGGGCCTCTTTAACAACCTTTGGAGCTTCATCTTCATCTAAACATCCAAGTAAAACATCGGAGAAACCTCTCCTGTAGAGCGTATTCCCAATCACCGTGTACTTCTGAGATATCCTCCTTATAGCCTTCTTTTCCTCAGACGTGGCTTCTACAGGATATGATTGATCTTTACAATACTCGACTATCTCAAAATACCATGGCTTCTCATCGTCTTCTAATTCCTCTTCAAGCTCTACCAACATTATCTCTGTTTTGCTCCTTCTCTTCGCATTAACCAACTCCTTTTCCTTAACCCAGAGGAACATAAGATCTAGAAAGAAGGGAATTTGACGGCGCTCGATTTGAATGCTATCGAAATCCCCAGGATAATTCATGTTCATAGTTGCACCAACTGTGGCAAGAGCGTCAGCCAGAAGGTTCTGATGACGAGGAACATGGACAAAAACAAGCCTGGTAAACAATTTGGCATAAGCCGATGCAAGTTCCTGATACGGCTTGAGCTTAGGATCATGAGTGTGATATTTGGTAAGCACCTGGCGAAGGATCAGTTGGCTATCACCTACAATGCGCAGACGAGTGACATCGAAAAACGGGCGAGCTCCAAGCCAGCTAACAAAGCTTCATATTCAGTGATATTGTTAGTGGCAGGAAAGTTTAATTTACAAACTCGCGAAATGGTGACACCCTCAGGGGATAACAGAGCCACACCAATACCCTTTCCATGAGAATTCAATGCTCCGTCGAAATACAGTGTCCACATGAGATTGGATTGATTAAGGGACATTAATTCTTCATCCGGAACTCTGAACGGACTAGATCGACTCGAGGAAGAGGGTGATGTGCAAGGTGCTCGGCTATTGCATAGCCTTTGATAGACTTCTGTTGAATGCAGGTGATTTCAAACTGGGAGAGAAAGCTTTGCCAGCGTGCTAACCTGTCGGTTAAGACAGGTTTTGAAGCAGGAATTTGATAGGATTCAATCGAGCAATGAGATGGACCGTATGAGCAAGAAAATAGTGTTTCAATTTCTGAACCACCCATACGAGTGCGGCACAGGTTTTTTCCATTGTATTGTATTTCTGCTCGTAGGAATTGAGAAGTTTAGACAAGTAGTAAGCTGCCCTTTCCTTGCCTTCTTCATCGACTTGTGCTAGAACAGCTCCTACTGAGTCTTCTAGAACAGAAATATAGAGAATGAGAGGCTTGCCTGGTGTTGGCGGTCTCAGGATAGGAGGATTAGTTAATAATCTTTAAGTTCATCAAACGCTGCCTGACACTTCTCATCCAACAAAATTCAACTCCTGGTTTGGTGGGGTCATAAAAGGGCCTACACTGTTGTGAATGTTGGGAGATGAACCGGCGAATATATTGCAACCTCCCGATCAATCCTCGAACTTCTTTTAAATTCTTGGGAGGAAGCATCTCCTTTATTGCCTTTGCTTTATCAGGATCAATTTCTATGCCTCTCTTGCTTACAATAAATCCCAACAGTCTTCCAGCTGACACACAAATACACACTTCTTGGGGTTCATTCTCAAGTGATACTCCATCGTCCTTTGCAAGACTTTAATCAGAACCCCAGCATGCTCAGCTGCCGACCTTGACTTCACTACCAAATCATCTACGTATACCTCTACAAAGATATGGATCATGTCATGGAAAATGGCCATCATAGCTCTCTGGTAAGTGGCCCCAGCATTCTTGAGTCCAAATGGCATGACCACAAAACAGTAAATCCCCCAAGGTGTAGTAAATGAAGTCTTATCTTGATCTTCCTCAGCCAACTTGATTTGATTGTATCCTGAAAAACCATCCATAAAAGAGAGAGTCTCATATCCAGCTGTATTATCTACAAGTACGTCAAGGAGAGGCAACGGTAAATCATCTTTAGGACACGCGCGGTTGAGGTCCCGGAAATCAATACAAATCCTGACTTCCATCCTTCTTGATAACCGGAACAATGTTTGCCACCCCATTTGATAAAGTATGACTTTAATAAATTTGGCTTTATGGAGCCTATCAACTTCATCCTTCATTTTTAAAGCCATTTGAGGATGGAAATGTCTCAACCGTTGCTTAATCGCAACAGAGCCGGGCTTAAGAGTAAGATAATGTTCTACCAATGCAGAATCTAAGCCTGGCATATCTTCATAGCTCCATGCGAATATGTCCTTATATTGCCTGAGAACCTCTATAATTGCCTCTTCTTCATTTGGTGATAAATTGGTACTAACGAGGACAATCTTAGGATCTTCTTCAGTTCCCAGATTGATTTCCTTGGTGATTTCCTGTACAGCTGGCGATGGTTCATCAAATCTTTTTAAGCCACTTGCGAATGCGTCGGCTTCATCCTCAAATTCCTCATCATCTTCCTCGACTGGGTCCATCATCATCTATGATCTCGTAGACCCCAAACCCATCATCAATAAAGCATGTTGACTGCTCGTACTCCAAGTCCGGCAATTGCATAGGGTGCTCCATAAATTCTGGAATGGCTAAGCATGCTTTACACCTATGAGCTAGGCTTGCTAGGTAACGGTGCGGGATCCTTCTTCCCTTGGATTTCTTTTCTGGTTTTACCCTTAATTTACTATTTGGCTGATCTAAACTAGTAGAATTTACATCAGAAGGAACATATGAATCTATAGTGGGCAGAAAAGGAAAGCTGGAACTTCGTATGAAAGATTCATTAAAAGGAAAAGGACTCCCTGACGTGCAAGTGTTCGAGGGAGTATGTACAGGGGGAAGGGTAGAGCCAGAATCTTGCACGTGGGAATTAGGGAAAGCAGTAAAGAAAGTGTCCTCTGAGGAGGATGGTGAGGAAGAATTTACAGCGACGTTCCCGTGTGAGGGAAATGGATTATGAAAAGCGGTAAACGCCCCTTGTGTGGAAGGGAGCGGTGATTCAGTCTGAAGACCGGAAAAAGGTGATTCATTGACCGATACACAGTCAGAGGTGAGGAAAGAAGTTTCCTCGAATGAGATGGCAAGGTCGTCCATCGTAAGATTATCCTGCTGGAAACCCCTTCTCTTCGTGTGTGAGAAGAAAAGGGATAAGAGCACTGTGCAATTCTGTAAAAGTGAGGGGCGAGAGCAATATGCAGTGCTCTGAAGCAAGAAAGGAGACAACAGGAGCTTGGAAGAAAGGTGAGAACAACAACAGTGTAGAAGACTATGGTGGGCGTAGTGCCCATGAAAAGGAGGAGTACGCATCTTTGATGGAGGAGAGACGTCAGACGACCTACTCAAAGAAGCTTGACTATTTCAAGGAGGCTTAAATGAGATCGTCAGACAAGCCATCTGCGAGGGAAGAGCAGACTGAGAAGACTCCGGGAGCAAGGAAATAAGTGCCTGCTCGGGGATTTGTAGAGAAATGGAGAAGGGGGCATCGGTGCCCTAAGAATGTTAAAAGAAGACAAAAGGTGCCCTGCTATGGCTTGCAAGAAAGAAGGCGCAATGCTTGGAGACAGAAAAACGTGTGCACAGTGGCTAGGAGAGAAATAGAGTTAGTTCTGACGGTGTCAGGAACTAGAAGTGGGGTGGGCATGTCCCCTAGAACAGGATCTAAAACAGACGCAGTGTCTGAAGCAGAAATAAAAATAGAGGTCATGCCCAAAACAGGATCTGGAATAGGTACAATATCTAAAACAGGAATTAAAGTGAATGAGGTGCCCAAAGCAGGATTTAAAGTGGGCGCGATGCCCGAGGTGGAATCTAAAGTGGGCGCGATGCCCAAAATAGAAGTCAAAGTGGGCGCGATGCCCGGAGCTGAAACTAAGGAGGGCGTGATGCCCTGAACAGAATTAAAGACGGGCGCGATGCCCGAGGTTGAAGAAACAATGGGCGCGATGCCCAGGGATGAAGTAAAAATTGGCGCGATGCCCGGAGCTGAAATAAAAATGGGCGCGATGCCCGAGTCTGATGTAAAAACAGGCGTGATGCCTAGATTTGAGACTGTAATGCCAGAGGGGGGATCTGCAATGAGATTTGTCGAGATTGGATTTAAAGTGATGCCTTGGCCTGCCTTGAGTGCCTGTGGGCTGATATAAGGTTCTGGCACGTGATCTGGATCGGTCGACGCGAACAAGTGGCCCAAGGAAGCAGTGAGATTGCTCATGTCGAACCATCTGCTCCATTCTGTTTCAAACTCGCCAATCTTGGCCCGTTTGGATGGTTTGTGATTATCTGCTGCCCAAAAGACATCTCAGGATAAACAAGGCGCCGGTTCGGCTTTGATGACTGATGCTTGCTCATCTCCTGGCTGCAACATGCCCCTCTTGAAATGATCATGCAGGGTCCATGCAAGGTGCTGTGCAGGCTGATGTTGGGACTTATCTGATTGATAGCCCAAACCTACTTTAATTATCCTTTTCCAAGCCTTCACAACGCTTGTTCTTCCTTGTTGCTGTACACCGAGTCCTTTGCCTGGTCGGTACCCCATCTGTTTCATTATGTGCAAACCTTCTTCGTGATGATTTTGCTTGCTTCAGCAATTTGACAGGTGAATTGTTCAGACCCAGATATTACCTAATATACTTTGAACTGACATTAATGGTTGATTGCTGGGCCAGACAGCAGGAACTGAGTTGCTTGTCATAGCATCTATCTCTGCACCGGTGGGTTTGCTAACGACCTTAATCACACGGCCATTATATGGAAATTTTAGACATTGGTGGACTGTTGATATAACTGCACCAAGGGCCTGTACGAAAGGTCTGCCCAAAATAATACAGAAACTTGGATCGATATCCAGAATGTGGAAGTCCATCTCTGTGATAGATGGTCCCAATCCAATCTTTAATGAGACGACCCATTTTGGAGACCTACTAGTGTTGTCATAGACCGTAACAGTAATGACAGCAGGTCGAATCGCTTGAACTGATATGCCACAAAGATCTAATGTGTGGGGCGACACAACATCATGGATGCACCATAGTCTACCAAACAACGAGCCACACGGATCCCGTTGATATTTACAGTAAGGCACAGAGCGTACCGTTGTGACTCAACCAGTGCTAATTCATCCTCATGGAACATGATTGCTGGATGCAAGCTTGCTGGTGTTAACACTGTGCCGATCTGGTTGATAGGTAAATCTTCATTAACCATCACTTTCTGCAGATATTGCATGAGAGCTTCTTGGTGACTTGCTGACCTTTTAATTAACTCCAAGATGGATATCCTGGCTGGAGTTCTATCTAAATGCTTTAACAGATCGTACTGTGTCCCCGGGACTGAGTCCTCCGCTTGGATTTCTTCTTCATCCTGGTGTGGCAATGCTTGTTGTTGCTATTGAGGGTAAACTCTATTGAACATGCGCCCGCTTCGGAGCACCATAGTTGCCCTTGAGGAACTGCCTGACGTTGACGCCACAGCCGTCTGAGTGGAAGTGGAAGGTTGTGAGGTGGAGGGTTGATTGGTGAATATTTGGTGCGGCAGTTGAAAGCCTGTCGCACTTTGGGATGTGGGGGAAGCGGTAGTAGTGGCGGTAGTAGTGCGGAGAAAAGGGGCTCGGTGATTAGGATTAATAAAAGAAATATTGGAAGGTACTTGGATTGGGGAAGGGTTAGGTAATGAGGATTGTGAAGTGGGAAGATAGGTGATGGGTTTGATTGTGGCGGTATAGGGGTACGCAAAAACGGGACAGGGGGATTAACAGGCGAAGAGGGTGTGGTAGGGGGAGGCTGAGATGCGGATGGGGAATTAGTTGTGGTGAGTGGAAGGATTATAATAAGGTGGGATACGTAAAAAGGAAGGTAATGGATTATCTGGGGTAGGCGTACGAATGAAAGGCGGTAAAATAAAAGATGGTTGATGGCAGGAGTGGTTGTAGAAGTCACTTCCACAAATCGAGACTGGGCCGTAAAGGTGCTGACTTGTTCATTCGGGGCTCGGTGTTGCGGCAACGGGTTCTGAACAATTCTAATATTGGGCTGCCGTTGTTGTTGTGGTGGCTACTGCTGTGTTGTTGTTGTTGTTGTTGCTGTTGCTGCATGGCTGGCCTCCTTGCCTTCATCTCGGTAACATACTTCCTCATTTCCACCCAATCAATGCCTCCACCTTCGCTCAAGTTGTGAATATAATCTTTGAAATGGAAGCATTGTTCCAATGTGTGGCCCGGAGCTCGGTGAAATTCACAGTACCGAGTGGAATCAACATTGGGAGGCCATTGTAGCCTTTCCCTGGGCAAAGTAAGTGCACCGGCAGCCATAAGTGCATTGAAGATATCGGGTAGGGTCTCTGGCAATGGAGGGTAATGGGTCCTTCTTGGGCCAGGTGGAGGTCGAGGTGTGGAGGCCCATAATTACCGGAGGAGGAACTTGGTTGAGTTGGTGAAGTGGATGAGGTGGCTGCTGGGGTTGGTACTGAGGAGGGGCAGGTTGATACTGAGGTTGTGGGAATTGTGGCCGCTGTAATGTCTGGAACTGCGATTGCTGAGGCGGTTGGTAATAAAAAGGCTGCTGAAGTTGTTGGAGAGGTGGCAGTGGCCCTCTGAACATAGGCTGGTTGTTCGGCCTGAAAACTGGTGGTTGAGGCTGTTGGGTCCAGGGGTTATTGGGTGGACGGTAAGCGGAAGGACTTGGGCTGCCCATTGCGCTTACTTGCTCATTATTAATAACTCCCTCAGTGGTGGGACCACCAGTGGAGGCACCACCAGGCTTCTTAAACACTCGGGCCTTGGGCTCGAACATGGCCACTATTGGAGAGTCTTTCAATTGGGTTTGGATGTAGTGAGCCCTCTCATACAACTCTTCCATAGTGGTCAACTTGTTCATGGCTAGAATATGTCTGAACTGTGGTGTGGCATTTGTCGTGATCATCTTGACTTGTTCAGATTCAGACAAAGGATCTTTCAGTTTTTCAGCCAGAACTCTCCACCTATCGGTAAAATGCACAAAATCTTCGTCTGCCTTCATTTTCTCAGCCATCAGATCAGTGATAGACAGCACCGGACCCACTCTGTCTCTATACCTCTGCAAAAATTTCCTCTGCACAGCTTCAAGTTCTCCGCATCCGCAGGATCCAAAGAATAAAACCAGTCCAAGGCAGGCCCATCCAAAGATCGGAGAAAAAGGAAAGCAAGGGCACGATTATCATCTTGCCAAAATGAGGATTTGTACATGAATTCTTTGATATGTACGAATGGGTTGCCAGTGCCATTGTAACGACGGTATATCGACATCTCTGAAGGAGGAAGATGAAAGACTGGCATAGAAGGAAGTGCCAGTTCAAATGAATCATTAGGTGCAGAGGCCCTTTTCAAATCTCGTTCCAACCTATTCACTTTTGCCAGAAGAGTCTGGGCAAGCTGATTAGTAGATGGTTGGGGTGCACCAATAGGAACAGCATAAGGGGTATTTGCCTGAAAGGGATATTAGGGAGGAGCACTGGCATGCACAGGACCATGGGTCGGAACCCGAGGTTGGTAAGTGGGTCGTGCCATGTCAGTAGTTGCCCGATACCTCTCCTCGAGACTATGATTGTCACGTCCTAATAAATTTAAACTATTTATCGGAAGTGACAGAATATAACACGCACGGAAAAGACACGATATCCATTCATAAAAGATAGCCTCATAAGTGTCTTATTACAAAAGTTTCCTCATTCAGATCACATGAGGAACAGGTCAACAGAAACTTAATACATCACATTTACTATGCTAAACACTATTGAAAATCAGCGTAATTAGCTCCTGTAGATGGTAGTCACTCAACACACTTTCCCCCTTAATCATTCATTCCATCTGGATTACCTGAAAAATAGAATTCTGTGAGCTAACTAGCTCAGTAGGATTCAAGTCTATAATCAAGGAGATCAAGATGCAAGGTAAGTGACAAGAAGTTATACATGTAATCATGCTTTTGCAAACTAAACTGAGATTGCTATCTGACACTAGATAGCAAAGTTATGGAATAATGAACTCAAGATTCAGGATTCATAGTAACATTCACGAATTGTATTGAACTCATATGAACACACAATAAAATGAAATGATGACCAATCAAACACTTAATGATGCTATGCCAAACATCCACTAATCCTTTATCGTTCCGCGTGGCCACTTAAACGAATTTGGGGCTCTCCTCCCGGGACTGGACTAGCCCTTATTTGCCAAGCATAAACTCTTAGATTGAGTCCAAGACTCTCAATTGTCATCACAACACTCTTACCTTTGTAATGAATCAAGAAAATACAAAGGTTTTACTCATAATCACTCAAGGGTTACATACAAGGAACAAGGAACTTGATTTCGTCATTGATTTCTCGAAATGATAATCTCACGATGGCAATTATGTTCGGAACTTGTGGTAATAACTCAAGGTGACAAGAAGGTTAACTTGACTGGTTTAAATGGGTGTTTTGGTAGTAAAAACATAATCTAAAGGTAGAATAACAAGTAGGACAAAGGAGTATAATTTTCATGAAAGAACGGAGTCAAAACAAGGCTAGAAACAAGGTTCAGTCAAGATCTGTCGACAGGCCTTGGTCTGCTGTCGACAGGGGCTGCACTGCCAGAGCTGGGTTTTCAGCTCTGTGTGTACCTGTCGACAGCAAGCCTGGGCCTGTCGACAGGTACACTCAGGCTGAAGATCCTGGTTTCTGGCCAGGGGTTCCTGTTGACAGGCAGACCTTCGTCTGTCGACAGGGGCTGTGTAACTGACTGAAGGCTATTCCATTCAACCTCCAATGGTTCTATAAAGTTGCTCTAATGATCCTAACATGATTTGGACCCTAAACAAGTGTGGTTTCAAATATAAAACTCATGTAGACATGATCTGAAAACTGAAGATCATGGAACTTAATTTACAAGGGTGTTCTAGCTAAAGGTGAGCTCAACGTGGATAATAAGGAGTTCTTCTTCTTTGAACTCTTTCTCCTCATCGTTCTACGTTGATCTTATATGAATTGAACTAACTTAAGAGTCTTACCACCTCTCAACACCTAAAGTTAGCTAAACATAGAAAACCGTTGAGGTTCTATCTAATCTACAATAGATTCAACACTTCTAAATTCATTCAAACGAATCAGAGCTAGTATCATGTGGTTACTTTTGACTTAAGAATCAAGTAAGACATGATGTAAGGTTGATTTCTATCATGTACATAATTCCTAAACCTTGACAACAATATGTTCAATATCAACTTCAGATTTCACAATGGTCTGGAAGAATGGCATGCTTAAGGTTCTTCATACCACTAACCAGAGGATCCAAGGAAAGTAGTAGGAGAACTTGGAAAAGTCAAGAGAAGAATCCTACCTGTTTGAAGTGAGGGTGAGATCCTTAACTCAGAAATCCACAGAAATTATAGAAAGACAATTGCACACTTGATCGTAGATTATCCTTAATAGTTGCTCCAATGCTCAGGTGACACCCAGAACAACAGTTGCAGCTACTCCAAGTAGAGTTGATAGCTCAACTCAGTAGCACTGAGGTGTAGTGATCTCAGTAGCAAGACACACAACACACACGCACACAGCAAGAATGAGAGGGAGGGAGAGAGAGAAAGTAGTTTCCCTCGTAATGTCTTCCTCACCAAGCTAAACACTCAGAAACCTCTCAACAAGAAGTACCCCCCCGAAGTAGAAGCAGCATATCAGTAGAACAAGTGAAAGAAACTAGCTATGATGGTTGGGAAGGGGTTTTTATAGACCTAAGATAATTTCATGCATAAGGACACGTAGGGGAACATGTGTTTGAGGTAAATTCACCTTTTACCTCCTTCAAACACCTAGCACATGCAAGCTTAGAGAGTTACACATGGTAACTGAGGTGTTACCATGTCTCCCTTGGGTGCTGGCCTCACTCTAAGCCTCCACGTAACCCACTGAAGTTTACCCAGAAAAACCCATTACGTAAATCCCCAATAATTCAACTGGCCATTTGTTCTTTAAATAAACATATCCAAATCACATCTGATTGCCATGAAATTTTAACCATAGACTAATATGGTTGTTTTACTAATTGTGGTGATTTTTAATAAATTTTTAGATTTTATATTGCACTAGGTGAAAAATCACCCGAAAAATGGTCGCGTCGACTGTACCCTAAAATCCGTACATCGAAAAATTCAGATAATTGCATATTAAATTTCTTCACATTTTTCTGGAAATTATGATGTTCTCGGATTTTTATTTCGATGTCGTTTCCAGAATCGCCCTGTGGAGGCACGCATTTCGATGCGCGTCACTGGGGTAATGTTTGTTACCCCTAACTATGTCTATCATCAAATTTTCATATTTTAATATAACCCTAAGGTATTTTAACTCAATTACTTCTATTTTCTCATTATTTTAAAATTTCTGGGGCGTTACAATGATGACGAGAATGGATAACAGAATGGGCCCGAGAAGGGGCTGGTGTGAAATTCGTCTCATCGGGTCATGAGCGGACTCGATGCGGACTCCCATGTTGGGGTGGCTAAAGGATCAGGATTAATAATGGACTTCCCCTTGAGGGCAGCTTGAACCTCCTGGATCTGAGGAGCTTGAAGGTTCTGAAGCATGTCCACAAGTTGAGACAGATTGATCGAAGCAGAGGGATCGTCGGGATTACGCCTCTGAGGAGCTTGGGGAAGCTGAGGGGACTGAGTGTCCACCACATTGACTTGTGGATTAGGCGGGTCAACTGGAAGGTATTGACCTGAGCCATAGACTTCCTCATACACATCATCCTGACGCACATTCTCGTATTCGGCCATTGAAAGGGATCGACCGGAACGAAGTTGCATGTAGGATGAACCAGAAAGAACAGTACAAACAAACTACTCAAATCAATTCGGGAGAAGATTAACCAATTTTAGATCACACACTTGGAGATGATGGTTACGTCCACTTCAATATTTGGATAAGCTTAATGTGGATTTAATTAAAAGTGTGTCTCTCTTCCCAGGAAGTGAGCCTAAGAATAGGTAAGGTGACAACTTCGGGCTTCACTTCTACGCAAATCTCTCCGCGCAAAGGTACTCTAACGGGTTACCGGAAATGGGTACAACCAGCTCAGTCCGCCGTGAGGGAATCCACGGGGTACGAAGACTTACGGAGGCCCCGGTGAGAGTTCTTAGCATGATGGGACGGAATGCCCAAAAGGGAGATAATTCTCACCGAGAGAGGTGTATGGATCCTAAGGAAATGAGGGAAGGAGGTCCCCCAACCGATGAATTCCGTGCAAATGAAATAAAAGGCAGAGAACTGAGCCTTCTGAAATAGGATCAAAATCGCGTCCAGTACAGTGGTCGCTGATTAAAATTGCGTCTGTTCTGTCAGCCGCGGATCTGACAGCTTGACCTTTATTCGTCCCGAATTGGAACCATTCTCGCACTCTGTTCCCAGCCATGTTCGAAGGACAGCCGGATGATTCTCGCTGCTATTCGTTTAGAATGGGTGTCTCTTACCTTGGTGCCCACTTTTCAGCTCATTTCGCTTCACTCCGCTGCATCGTCATTTCATGTCATCTTCGCTTCACTACCGCTCCACTCCCTTGCAAAGCAGGCATCAAGGAGGGGCAATCTGTAGACACCCATTTCTGACCCATAAGTCGAGCAAAATCCCTTGTCGTATCATTGATGCCCCACGTTGGCTCATCATCGTCAAGCTGGCTTTCTCCGATCGTGACATCCTTTTCATCAGTTCATCGCCCTGGTGGGTTCTTCCTGGTCAAAATCAATCCTCTTCACCATATCTCTCTGAGTCAAGAGTCCGGCGTTTCAGACCGTACGTCATTCTGAAGGCCGTGCATGGAGATCGGACACTTTGCATGGTCACATGCTGAAAAGGCCCTGAAGGCGACAGCCACCCTGTCGCGTTCAAGAAGATGACACCTCGATACGTCGCTTTCATAAATAGGCATTTTAATTCCCTGAAAAATCACCAGAAATGACTTAAAGTCACCTTCCATGTAAGGAAGGTGACGTATCGACAGGTCGCGTTCTTGATAACGACCAGAAGGCCGTCGCGTTCTGGACCTCATGCAGAAGATCCTTTCCGAGTCTAACTTGGATACATGCTTTACATAGATATTTCCCCTTTTGATCGTCCAAATCGCGTCCAAATCCTTCAAAATTTTGGGGAGACCTTCCTAATACCTTCCTTTTCGAGTTCCAATCGCCCAGGCGCGGCCATACATAACCAAACACGGACTCTTGCCCATTATTTCTCTCAGAGCCAGTTCGGGAATAATCGCCTATAAATCTCAATTCTCCATCTTTTCGGGCAAGACTGGCGTCTGCTGCTTCCCCTGCGAGAGAGCTCTAACTCCGAAGAAGAGAGCTTCCCCTCCATACGACCAGGAAGAGCCCCCCAGGGCGTTTTCCACCGGCTACACTTTCTCTCTCCCTTTCTCTTAATTATTTCTCTTCATTCATGCATGCATAGATAGTTTCTTTCGTAGATTTGCATTAGAACACACACCACACACCCAACTTAAGCACCAAAGGGGTTTAAAAGCCCCAATCTCGTGAGTTCCCTCCATTATAGTGCATGTTCACTTGTTTTTCATTGAATAGATCTTTCATGCACGATTTCTAATGGGTTTTTCCATGTGTTCATGATCTTGGCAGGTACCTAAAGACAAGAGAGGCGTGAGGCTCTTGCCCCTCGGCCGGCTGAGGAGCAAGAAGATCAGAACCCCAATCTCCGTCCACTGAAGAAGAAGGCGACAATCAGGCTGTCGCGACCCAGAAGGCGTCGCTCCTCCAGTAGCATTCAGGTACAAGCATAGCGACAAACACCTTGTCGCTTTAGTAGGTACGCCTTCTCTCTTCTTTCCCTTTCCAACGTAGTCAACCGTCCCTTCAACCACACATCTCTTGGGCGACTACTTGGTGGCGATCACGGTATTTTTCCTAATCCTTCACTTACATAATTTTTTCAAGGGGAGCACAATCCCGTGATTACAGACGCGTATCAATACAGTAATCCTCCGCACAAAAAATTCAGAAAATGAACAGATTAAACACAAAATCACGCCGTGTTATCTGAACGCGATTTAAGCCAGGAACCTGTAGAACAAAAAATCTCAGTCTATGCACATGTAGACATACACTTGCTCAATTGAAAGGGGAAGGGAAAGACACCAATTGCTAATATGATCTTCTAGTGATGTAAGTAAACATGCAATGGAACATAGTGATTTTTTTTAATTTTTATTGCATTTATATTAAGCTAATTTCCTATGCAGTAAAGTGTAAAGAAAACAGTACTAACTAAACAAATGGCAAAGATAGTGAGAAACTCAAAGAAGGAACGCCATGTGGGGCGGAAATAAAGTGGCACACGTGGGTGCCGAAGGAGGTTACCGAGCCAAAATAAAGAAGGGTCCCACCGTGATCGCCATTTGTAGACGGTGTTTTTGCTCCTTTTTTGGGGGGGGGGGACGAAGAACAGTGGTCCCACAAAGGAGGTGGTATACGGGATGAAAAGTGGGAATATGACGATTAAAAGCAATAAATGACAAAAGTAAGAAAACTGTGATCGCCAGGTACGCGAGGGTACCAAATGGAACGGGTAAGAAAGGAGTACCTTTCACCCGTGGAAAGACGCGGGATGTAGGCGTGGGTCCACCTTCCTCCTTCCACCGGCCGGCCAGTAAATGAGATTGGCTCGTTACTTGCACAAAAGACAATAAAAAGACAAGTAAAAGGGGTTAGATTACGGGGGGGGGGGGGGTCGAAAGAGGAGAGAGATGGCGACGGGGGCCGCTGCTTGACTGGCGGGATGACGGCGCCTCCTCGGGGGTCGAAGCAAAGGATCGTCCTGAGCTCCAGAAACTCATCTTTGGCACAACAGAGACTTCTAGAAGGTGGGAATGGAGGTCTGGAAGTCGAGGCGTCGATCGGGCAGTGCTTCGCCGCTCTGGGAAACTGCCTCCCTCTCCCTCTCTTCTGAAAACGCAGGTCTGTAATATAAGCATTCCGTCTTGAATCACGTCCATAACAGACGTCGCCTTTAAAATTTAACTGCGTCTACAAGGCTCGCCGCGATTATTAGGTCGGCCAGATGTCCCATCAACTTACCACAATCACGATGATCACGGTGCGCAACCATGTTAATAATCGCGTCCACCCTAGTCACCGTGATTTAAAAGGTGAAATTGAATTTGACAAGGATGACTAGATTCATGTTCATAAAGCCGTCGCATGAAAACGTTGCATTTATGAACCGCCTGCGCTTTGAGTGCGCTCGGATTGACGGTTCCAAATCGCGGAAGTAATCACCAGACGCGATAAATCTGACACCATTCTGACGCCTGGCACGGCATGGCACGTACAGGGCGGCTAAGAATCGCGTCGTACTGCTACGACGCGTATCTTATCGGAAACGTGGCCCTGCCACACGTCAGAACGTGCGTGTTCTGGTGCAACCGTGAATGTTGACTTCTAAATCACGGCGGGCATTTTGGACGCCATTAAACGTCGGTTATGTAGTGCGCTTCAAAAAGGCGGTAACAAAATGCGTCGTCTTAGGACGTCGCGTTTATGGCGCTTTAAAAGGCGTCCACTGTTCCGGACGCGATTCAAAACAGTGTGCAGACTCTTCTACCAACATTTCCTAAAAATCCTAAAAAGTTGGAAAATCAGGAAAATTACCTAAAAGTTAATTCAAGAAAGTCACTTTTGAGGCGTTATAGTGCAACCTAAAATTTGTCCTTTATTTGGTAAAATTGTGTTGTCTACAGTCGGCACATTTTCTCTCTATCGCCTGCAGCCGAGCCTTGACAGTTGTACAGTGGAGTCCATCCTATGAAGAAGCGACCCCACCATGCCTCGCTAGCGTTGCATCGCCTGGCAGACGTCGCTCGTCGACAAGTTTGACAGACTTCATCGCCGCCGCCTGAGAGCTAACGACGGCGGGAGTGGAGAGGCGCCCCCATTCTCTTGGGCTTGGCTCCGTCGGCACTAGTGGAGGTTCTAAGCGTCAGGAGGGTGAGGCAGCACCTCGCTAGCACCCTCCATCTCCCCTGATTCTACCGGAGCCCAAGCTCACTTAATTAACTTGGTGGTCGGCTGAGGTGATGGTGCCGATGATGTCTGAGCGGTCGTTTGGCAGAAGATGCCGCAGGGTCCACGATCTAAACCTCAACCTCCTTGTGTGGCATCTTGCTCCCCCGAGTAGCTTTCTTCTTCTGCTTCCCCCCTCCGGCCAAGAGGCGCTGGGCGGCGATCTCGGACAGGGAGGGTCCCTTCTGTGTGGGAGCACCTTGGCCAGCCATTATTGCCGATACAAACAAGATCAGACAAGTTCCAAAAGACTAACACTTGTTTAGGATGGAAGACCTCGAAAGGATCGTACCTCGGCTGGCATCTTGGATCAACTTGAGTAGCTCATTGGACGAATCATGTAGGTCGGGTACTTGCACTGCCTGCAAAGATTGAAGTTTGAGAGCTTGGCTTCGCTAAAGTCCGGGGGGGGGGGGGATCAGAAGGCCTTATTGTGGGATCATAACCAACCAAGTGGTTGGAAAATCCCAACCTTCATGACAATGAATGAAACAAAAGTTCTTCTTGCAATGATGAATGGAAGAGGGAGGCAGCCAAGAAAATGCCGGCCCGACCGAGCCGAAATATGCAACCAATCATCGGAAACCTTTACTGAGAAACAGTAAAAGAAGAGACGAATGCTCGGCTTGACCTTCGCTAAAGCGCAGGTAGCCAAAAAGTCAAGGGCCGACCTCCAGGGTTGGGGGGCTAGTTGAGAAGGGGCGACTTCCAGGTACCAAGGAGATGGAAGAGGAAAGGGTCGAGAGGATAACAGAAGCCAGCTCAAATAGTCTCAGAATAAAGGCAAAATCCATTCTCCATCATACGATGGGCTCAAATATCGTTGGAAGTAAATACAGTGAAGTCAGGAGGAAAGGCGAGGCCGGGATTCCTGACGATACATTCAAGGGTCATCTGGTCAATCTCGGTGGTGGCGTCGGCCACAGTATAGGCCGCCCGACGCACGCTTGAAGAAAGAGCGGAGGACACTCGGGGACATATGCGTATATGACCGCGACTAACCACAGGGACAACCTCATCGGCAGTATCTGACGACTGAGCATTGGATGTGCTCGCCTCGGCAGGATCAGTAGGGAACTCTATGGGCCGAGAAGCGGAAGCCACTTCGACCGATCGATGACATGACAGAGGTAACCTCAGAAGGAGAGTACCCAGGAGAAGACGAAGAAGAAGTATCAGAAGAATGAGAGGAACCAGAGGTAGAGGTAGAGCCCACGGCTTACTTCTTAAAGATGAAATCGAAGTAGGGACGGATGAGAAAGGCTCAGCGAAGAAGTTGGACTGATCGTTTGGTCGGAGCTTTAGTGCTCGGAAGGTCGGTCTCCTCGAGCTGTGAGAGCTCACGCACGAGAGTAAGGTCCTCTTTTTAGGTAACTGACCACACTATTTGTAGGTCCAGGGACCGCCTCAATCCGAGGATTAAATCCTTGGCCTTGCTAAGCGTTGAGATCGACCCACGTGTCACCATCCCGTAGGTACGTAAGCTCATACGCGGATCTCGACCAGGATCGATCAAAACAACCGCGGTAATGACCAGAAGTCGAGGCATCAGTACGATCGCACATCACTTCGTCTGCTGTGTTAGAACGACACCATAATGACGATCGGAAGTCGAGGCGTCGACAAAACCCAGCGTCACTTTGCCTGTTGTCAGAACTGTGTCAGAGGTCATGTCAGTACTATCACTGCCGCGCGCCATCATAACGCTTACACACTAATCGTGGGGGCACAACATGTACCAGATCTTGCAAGGCCAGATGGTATCCTATTCAACGTCAATGGACTGATATCTTAGACTCACCTTCACATCGGCCCACCAGGGTGGCCCGAGGTGAAGTTGGGGGGCCAGTGTTATGGGTAGAACCTCGGGAGCTCAGTCGCTATCAAAACTCATCCGCGAAGCAAGCTCAAGACATTCCTCAGCCAAGCAACCTCTATAAAAGTAGGTAGACATTCCTCAGTACAATGTACACAATTTTTGAAACAAACTCTGGGCTCATTACTCTCGAGCTGACTTGATCGGCGGAGTGTCTGCCCACTGAACTTCCTTAGTGGTCTTGCAGGTCAGGAGCTCGACACCTTTGGCAGTTTCATCGCACTAGCTTCTTCCTTGGTCTTCTCGGTCTGAGCCGACCCCGTTATTCTAGCAATAACAATTATCAATTGAAATAGGATCATGATGGTGATAATATCATAGTTGTTTCTTAAACTTAAAAAAAACTCAATTATCATGCTCCAAACATAGAATTGACAATGTGATTAGTATGAAAGAAAACTACGCAGCAATGAATCGACCCCAAATTCATATAATTCCCATGAAACAAATCATTTATAAACTTCGGTAAGTAAAAAAATAATCAACACTATATAAGATCAAGCCATAACCACATTAGATAGTACTGTTTAGAGAAGGGGTTAGATAAGAACTTTTATTTTTAGTGATAATTTTCCCATTACTTATACAATTATGCCTTGCCTCGCAAAACCTTAAAAAAGTCAAACCACATAATCTCAACTCTTCAACACAGCTCAATACACATAAAATTTTTTTTGGAAATTTTTTATGGGAAAAAACAAGTGTCTCAATCATGAACCGAGACCTACTCATGTTGCCAGCTTAAAGTGTTAGATGATCTCCTATCACCATCATTCTTTGTCTTTAAAAAAATAAAATAAAAAGGAGAAAGAGAGAGCGGATTCGGAAGCATAAGTGCTGTATTTGGTAATAGTCGGGTCGGTGTCTATCCCGCAGGCCCGATCTGTTCTACCGGCTGGTCCTCCCAGCTACTATAAAGAAGTCCCGCGTGTTCAGGGACAGGGACTTCTAGACCGACCCAAAAAACCGGCGGGGCCCACCTACCCGGTGCACGTTAACTTGCGTTCCGGCTCGGCAAGAGAGGGACGCACGCGCGCGGTGCGTAGACCGGCTCAGAAGCTTGTCGGACGGTGTGCCGAGACACAAAGCGCCCTGACAGCACTGATCACCAGGATCGGGGTACGACAGCTCGTCGTACGTTCGGCGCAACGTTCCGCGGAGAAGGCGGTGAGCTATCCAACAAGTCAAAGTGGGTCCCACGGGGAGCGAACCACCTCAGGCACAGGTTAGACGGGCAGTGCCTCGCGCCTCCGGTGCGACCAAAAAGGCGGGGTTGGGGGGGGGGGGGTCGCGTTTTGGCGGGTGGGTACGGCGCCTTCCTTCCACGCGGGCCCGACTCGGGGTCCCCGCCCGGCCGGGCCCCACCCGAAGGCCCCCTCGCCCTGCCCAGCCCTATCTGCCCGCGTTGCCCGCCATGCCCGGCCCCTCCCCCTCCCCCTCCCCGACTCCCCGTGTAGTACGCCGTGGGCCGTGGCCCGCTCTCTCTCTCTCTTCCTCCTCTCTCTACCAGATCGCACGTCCTTTCGCTCTCTCTCTCTCTCTCTCTCTCTCACAATCCTGGCAGTTCGCCACAGGAAATTCGCCATAATTCCTCCCCCGCTCTGCTCGTTCCTCGTCTCCCCAGTGGTCTCCCCGTGTTCCGCCTCGCCGCGGCGCCGTGAATTGGAGGTCGGATTGAGGAATCCGCGCCGTCCAGCCGATTCGATCCGGCGTGCCCTAATCGAGCCCGGCAGCTGCAGGTTTCGTGGGATCTCGGCGCTCCGGCCGTAATGAGGTCTTTTGATTCCTTGGTGGGATTCCGCTTTGGATGGATGGGGATCTAGGGTTTGCTGTGATTGGGGCAGCGCGGGGGCGATTCTAGGGTTTTGGGGGCGCTTCCGGAGCAGCGGCGGGATTGATGGTTCGAGCAGGTGGAGGGATCGGAGGGCGTAAAACCGGGAAAGATGCAAGGGCATGCATGGGCGGGAAGGTGAGGACAGGAAACGTCGGCGGCACATGTGGCCGGCCCCTGCTCCCGGTACAGCAGCGACCACAGCAGGAGCACCTCCACCTCGTCCGTCCCCATCTCCAGTAGAGGCAGCGGCGGAGTCCAATCATTTGTCTCCGGATTCATTTCTGAAGGTGCCTCCTTTCTCCAGCAATCCACCGTCGACCCTGCCTTCATTTTGTTGGTTTTGACGTCAATAATCGGACGACGAATGATGCCGTCATTCTGGCTTTGGATGGATGTTTCCCTCCTCTGATTCTGGACTGGTGTATCTTTTCTTTTCCTTTTCGGTGGGTGGTCGGATGCCTAAGTTTTGGAATTCTTGACAGCTAATTGGTTTCGTCGTTTCTTGCGTATGAATAATCATATTCTTCAAAGAAGAAGCTGATGTCTCGTGTTCCCCTTTCTTTTTTTGAATAATAGTTTGTAGATGCCTGCCTTATTTCGGCCATGTTGTCCATAGATATCATAAAAGCCAATTTTTTTGCTTCCTATTCACTCTGTGTAATTCTGCCTTTCTAGAACTTCTGTCCAGCGTTATGTTTTCCCTCGTGGATAAGCTTTCATTCCAGGTATCCTGGGATTTTTCTGTATTCCTAAATTGTGCATTATCTAATGTGGTCGGTCACTTGCGTTTAAGTATTTGCACGCCTTTTCAGTCATTCGATTACCAGTAGGGTCGGAAAAAATTTGCACGCCATACTTATTCACGTGTTTAGTATGTAATTGAGATTGCATTGCATTTATATAATCAAGTCAGCATAATGTTTTTTATATCCAATTCAAGCATCGGATACTGAGAAACAAAAGATTGCTGAGACATGGAGTTATGCTATTGCCCAAATGTTATAAATTACTTTAATTATCTTGGAATGGGATTGTGAAGAGAAAAAAGCTATTCATTGCCTTATTCCAACTTGTTCTTGATAGGGTTGTTCTTTACGAGGTGGCTGCTCGAGTGGTCCATTTGTCCCTCTCACAGGTTTAGCAGCTCAGTGGGTGCTACATGTTGTATAATGTTACTACTGCATAGAGATCGCAACAGGCACAGCCTATCGGCCATTGTGTAGGACTAAAATTCTTGACTACTGCATAGATGTTCTTCAAAAGATAACAAGTTTGTTCTTTGTTCTTTCATGTTTGCTGTCAGTTAGAGCCTTGACCAAAATAAGTTGATTGCATTGAATGATGGAAAAAATCATATATCGAATTCGTGCATCTCAGTTCCCACAATAGCAAAGTACTGAAATTTGCTCTTATGCACTTTGCAATTAAGTTTTCCTTTTAGATGTAAGCTACACATATTTAATATACAATACTTCTTATTTTTTATTCCTGCATGCACTTTTAGGGCTTGTCATGTGGTCTCAGGAGCATAAACTGTTTAGATACCAGATTGACTTCATGACACAAAATTTTATTTATAATGCTGATGTTCCATTATTCTTGTTTGTTACATAGTTAAAAAGACATTGTTCTTTTTTTCTGATTCATGCACAATCATAACGCCAATACCTTGTTGCATCTTCATATACATATATATATTGATAATGTTATCATCAAAGATAGGGCTTTGGGGTTTCACAAGATTTTTTTTTAATGCTGGTTATCTGTTTTTTTGTTGGAACTATAGTTAATTATAATTGCATGTTATCTATAGTATAGTTAGAAATCTTGCAGAATCTGTACTTCCATAAGTCTTCTGTCAATCTAATTCGTATTATTTGATTGTTTATAACTTGTGTCAGCCTAGGCTGTTTGTCTTCCTGGTTTTTCTCCTGATTCCCCCCGTCGTTTGTAGGATGGCCGTGAAATTCATGTTGGTGATTGTGCACTTTTCCGGGCTGACAATTCACCGCCTTTTATTGGATTGATCCGTTGGCTTGCTTCTGGAAAAGAAGAGCATCTTAGACTAGGTGTGAACTGGCTTTATCGGCCTACCGATATAAATCTTGCAAAAGGGACCTTGCTTGAGGCTGCACCGAACGAAGTCTTCTACTCATTTCACAGGGATGAAATATCTGCTGAATCACTCCTCCATCCATGCAAAGTTGCTTTTCTTCGCAAGGGTGTTGAGCTACTACAGGGATTTCCTCATTTATTTGCAGGCGGGTGTATGACACTACAACCAAGTACTTATGGTGGCTATCAGATCAGGATTACATCAATGTAAGCTTTGGATCTCTGTATGTATGTGTGTTCACTGGTTGACATTCTATTTTTATCCAGTCCCTTTGCTGTAGCATACAGTGATATTGCTAGTTTGCTTTTCTCAGGAACGGCAGGAGGAAGTAGATCAGCTATTAGACAAAACACGACTAGAAATGCGTGCTGTTGTGCAGTCAGGAGGGCGCTCCCCAAAACCACTGAATGGACCTTCATCAACACAGCTGTTAAAATCGGGGTGTGATAATGGACAGAATAATAACACATCCATCCCTTCACAGGCCAAGGGGAAGAAGAGAGGCGAGAAAGGTGATCAAAGTTCAGAGCCCATTAAGCAAGAATGTTCTCCAAAAGCAGATGAGGGGGATGTGACTGATTTTACAGTTGACAATATAAAAGCTGAGATTGCCAAAATAACTGACAAAGGTGGGCTTGTAAACAATGACGCAGTTGAGAAGTTGGTGAACCTCATGCAGCTTGATAGAGGTGAAAGAAAAATTGATCTTGCTGGCCGTGCATTACTGGCTGATGTGATTGCAGGTACGGACAGAAATGATTGTCTTGGCAGGTTTGTGCAACTAAGGGGTGTTCCCCTGCTAGATGATTGGCTCCAGGAGGCACACAAAGGGAGAATGGTGACGGCAGTAGTCCGAAGGAAGGTGATAAATCTGTTGAAGAGCTTCTCTTATCTCTGCTCCGTGCACTTGATAAATTGCCTGTCAACCTCAATGCTCTTCAGGCTTGTAACATTGGAAAGTCTGTGAACCATTTGCGTGGTCACAAAATTCAGAAATTCAGAAGAAGGCAAGGAGCTTGGTTGATGCTTGGAAGAAACGTGTTGATGCGGAAATGACAAAGCTCGGGATGGCAAGGCTTAATGATGCAAAGTCTGCTGGATCAAGCCAAGCGGTTTCATGCCTGGTAAATCAGGTTTCTCCGGAGTTTCCTATGGTGGAAACAGACGTACTGCATCCAATGACTTAGCGGTGAAAAATGCTGTGGCTCAGCCTTCTTCATGCAAATCTCTACCAGTTAAGGTTGGGCATGGGGATTCAATTATAAAGTCAAGTGCAGCACCGTCAGGATCCCCAAAGTTGGCACTGACATCGTCTTCGTCAGTGTCTGTTAGCACAAAGGATCCACAGACTAAGACAGGAGCTAGTGGGACAGCTGAACCACCGATGGCAATAAAGGAGGAGAAAATCAATGGATCTAGCCAAACTTTTCCTAATGACCATGCAAAAGCCTTTGGCTCTTCATGCAAGGAGGAGTCTAAGAATTCAACTACTAGTTCAATGACTACTAACAGGGCCAGTGGTGGTTCATCTCGTCACCGTAAATCCTTGAATGGTTTTGTAGGAAGTAATACTTGTGGGATCCAAAAGGACACTGGTTTGGGCAAGCCTAGTTCTCAAAATCGTGGCAGCACAATTGAGAAAGCATCTGTTGAAAGAACGACTGATTTGTCTGTTGCAGAACATGGAAGCCACAGACTAGTAGTTAGATTCCCTAATCCTGTTCGAAGTCCTGCACGGACTGCCAGCGGAAGTTCACCAGAGGAACCTTCAGTGACAGGCAGTCGAGCATCATCTCCTGGGACTTCGGAGAAAAATGAGCACATTGATCGCAAGGTAAATGTAAAGGCTGATGGTTGTCAGGCTACTGTTGGAGAAGATGTGAAGACGGAATTGTGGCAGAATGATGATATGAGAAGTGTGGTCAGATCTGCTGATGATAGCAGATCACCTGCTGATCTTCCTGATGAAGAACACAAGAGTACTGATGAAACTGGGAAAACAGTGGATGCAGCAAGGGCGGCCTGTTCATCTGCAAGAAAGGCTAAACCGATGTCTGGCAAATTATTTGAGCCATCTTTCAGCTCTATAAATGCTTTGATTGAAAGCTGTATCAAGTACTCTGAAGTCAGTGGTTCCCCGTCTGGTGGGGATGATGTGGGCATGAATCTGCTTGCCAGTGTGGCTGCTGGAGAGATGTCCAAGTCTGATGTGACTTCCCCCACAGGTTCCCCCAGAGGAAATTCACCTACCACTGAGGAACATTGTACTCTTGATGATGTTAAGCCAAAGGACATTCCGACACAAGTTCCTCACCAACCAAAGGATAATGCAGATGTTGATGCCAAAAAACTTGAAGCTAACAGTCTCCCTTGACCCTGGATGAGGTGCAACAAAATGATTTAGATCATCATATGGCTGATTCATTTACTGATGGCAAAATTGTTGAGTCTTCACAGGAAAATAAAGGAATGGTTGATCACAAAGAGCAGTGCCCTGTCTCTGCTTCAGTTTCATGTAATGCAGAAACCAATCCAAAATTGGAAAGCAAATCTGTTGCTGTGAAGCTGATGTATGTTTACCTTTGTTTTCTTCACCAGCAGATGCTAAGGATGTCCAATCTGAGGATTGTTTAATCATCCAGCTTAGGGAAAGACGAAAGCTTGTCTCTCTGTTACTGATGGTTCACCAGAATGTAAAAGAAAGGCTAGATGCCCATCAGATGAAAATGAATCAGTCGATTGTGTTCATGAAAAGGCTACAGAAGGCAATTTGCCATTGGATGGTGGAGATGATGCTGGCCCTTCGGTTTCCAATAACAGAAAATCTGACAAGGAAATGTTGGAGGGAAGTTCATGCCCATTGGATGCAAAAAATGTAGCTGATGAAGGGTTGAATAATGCCATTTCCGGTGAGCAGCAGCTACCACCTGTCATGGCTGTTCGCCCAGAGGATGTAAACGCAAATGTCGATAATGTGATGGTTGCATCAGATTCTGCTGATACCTGTTCAGAAACTGTTGATGATTATAGAAAAGAAAAGCTTGCAAGGGTGTCAAAGAGTCAGTTGGAGATTGGCGATCATGCCAAGATGGGTGAGATCAAACTTAGTGGACAAGCACTCGACGACAAAATTAGTTCTTCTGTGCTCTGCGGCAGAAATGGCACTGGGGAGGATATGGAGATGAAGGGAATTGTTGAGCAGCACTCCTCTTCATCTGGCTGTCATGAAGAAACTCCTGATGTGATGAAATGTGAGGATGAGCAACATGGCAACTCTATGGGCCATTTTAATGGGGCTGATGATGATAAGATGGGTGATGTTGCATATCTTGTGGAGGCTTCTTCAACCCTTAACTCTTCGGCACCAACTATTTCTTCAAAGCTCAGTTTTGATCTAAACGAAGGTTTCTCTGGTGATGAAGGGACCACAGTACTGCCAGTTGTTTCAACTACACCTGGATGTTCTTCAACAGTACATTTGACAAATGTGCCGCATTTAATGTTTGTCCTATGCCAAGTAGTTCACTTGTTTCTATCACAATTGCTAATCCTGCTAAAGGCCCTTTTGTTCCTCCTGAGACTCTATTGAAGAGCAAGGGGGAGCCTGGATGGAAAGGATCAGCTGCTACCAGTGCATTTCGCGCTGCAGAACCTCGGAAGGTCCTAGAGATACCACTAGGAACATCTGATGTCCATCCATCAGATGCTGCAGCCAATAAACAATGCCGTCTTCCATTCGATCTAAATGTAGTTGACGATGGAGTCCTTGAAGACATGCATCCCAAAGCTCTGCTAAGGAGGGAGGCCCAGAATTGGGTGGATCAGTGATCACAGTACACTGTTAAGAAGTTCTGATGGCTGGATCGTGATTTAAACAGGGCAGATGAAAGTACAGATAATGGAGAAATTCCAGCAACTGTAATCTGGGGAGAAGAGGTGCCTCTTTTGTCTGTGAGATCAGCATCTGGTGGTTTTCCTAATAGAGATGCCAGCATTTTGAGAGATTTTGATTTGAATAATGGTCCTGGTCTTGATGAAGGAGGTGCAGAACACATAAGTCGAGGCCAGCTTACAAAGGGTAGTACTGTACCATTCTTACCATCCCTTAGAATGAACAATAATGAAGTAGGAAGTGTATCTTCATGGTTTCCTCCTGGTAACTCCTATTCAGCGGTTGCAATTCCTTCATTCTTGCCAGACAGAGGAGATCAGACTTATCCAGTTGTTGCTGCTCCTGGGGCTCAAAGAATTTTGGGATCAGCCATGGGGAATGGGGCTTTGGGAGTGATCTCTTATAGAGGTCCAGTGCTTCATCTTCTCCTGCAATGGCCTTTGCACCAACTGCAGCATTCTCATATGCCAGTTTTCCTTTGGCTCAAGTTTCCAGTGGCTTCCACCTCTTTTGCAGGGGGGTCAACGACGTACATAGGTTCTGCATCAGAGGGGGTCAATCGCTTTCCTGCTGTTCCAAACCCACTAGTAGGACCAGCTGGTACTGCTGCAGCACCATGTGTGAGGCCCTATCTTATAAGCATCCCTGAGGGCAGTACTAGTGGTGGCTCTGTGAACATTAGAAAGTGGGGTTGGCAAGGGTCTTGATCTCAATGCTGGTCCAGGTAGCTAGATGTTGATGGAAGAGATGAAAGATTGCCTTTGACATCAAGGCAACTCCCGTGCTAATACACAGCATTTCTGAGGAACAGGCAGGACATACCAGCAGCAGGTGGCGTTTTGAAGAGAAAGGAGCCTGAAGGAGGTGGGATGTAGAGAGATTAACTTATAAGCAACCTCATGGCAGTGACTCCAGCCTTCAATTGGGCCAAGTTTGTGCTGTGGCCTGAAGGTCTGGTGAGTACCAGAGCCTTTTACTCATGGATGTAAAAAATTGAAGTATTTATGAGAGCACGCTGGTGCATGTGGTTGAGAAACAGGCAAGCGCAGTTTGGTGGCTGTCTTTTCCTCTACTTCCTCACTAAATTAGCGCACAAAAGCACTTGCATCCTAGTATTTGCCTGAAGGATTATGAGGAGTACTCTCTCACTTGCTGTAATTCTTGTATATGTTTGGAATCCATGTTTTCTTGAAATGGTTTTCATGCTCCAGCTGTTGCTGCTTTCGCTGAATCTCCTACGTGGCTTCATCTGCGCAGTTGGTGGTGAACTCCCCCAAGAGATGATTAGTTGGACTTTGGCGTTGTGGTACGTTCTCATTTTTTATTTCTTTCTTCTCTTCCTCCCGAAAAGTCATCTATACTTGTGTATATCAGGATTGCCAACATGTTTGGTCTTTTTAATTTTTTAATCCCCATTTTGAGTTGAAGCCTTCAGATTGATTTCCCATCTTGGCCACCATTTCTAGTACATAGTTTAGGAAGGAGTACCATTTCTAGTTCTATCTTGCGCTCGTCAGATCAACTGACCTATGTTTTCTCTTCACCAGATGTTAGAGTGAAATAAAACTGTCTTGCATATGGTAGTCTAAAATATTTCAGAAATGTAGATTTTTAGGCCAGTTTCCAAAAAAATATTTCAGAAATGTAGATTTTTTAGGCCAGTTTCCAATGATTTCAGTCTTTTCCTAAGAGCATTTTGTTTTTTGTTTGTCCTTCTTACGAGGATTTCTTGTGTACTATTGGAATAGAACATTCTTCACCTAATGAAATAGGTCTTAGGTTTTAAGTAAAATTGCCTTTTCCTGTTGCTTCTTTCTGTAACCAAATGATGGAAAGCTTGATGAAACGTTCATTTTGTTTCTTCTTTTCTCTCTAGCTTTGAAACCGAAATGTATCATAGAGAACTAATAGCCACTCTGTGACAGGAATTTCAATTGGTTAACGCATCAGGTTGCAATTTTTTGGATTGATTTAATAACATGCAGCTGATGAGGGATGAGCAAATCCACTGGAGAGCAACTTCTCGCGGGGGAGGGGGGATTGCCATTTGTCAGGTTTTTGTTTTTGATTGGTTGCCCCAATGACCAAATTTGAGACCTGCAAGGAAGAGGGCTGGAAAACAGAATCACCGCCACCTTGATACTTCTTGGACTGCAGTTGGGTTTTTTGTTTCCCAAAAGAGAGAGAGAGGAGAGAGAGAGGAGAGAGAGAGAGAGAGAGAGAGAGAGCAAGGATTGGTTTTGTGATCCTTATTCCCAGTAATTGAGGCATTAGAATAGCGAGCATTCTGTGTTAGTTCGATCGTTGCTTTAGAAAAGGTTACCTTTCATACCACGATTTCCTTTCTTCTCACATTGTAGCTCTTGTTCTCCTCCTTCTATGTCCTTTCCAAAAGCCCAAAGGTTTCGTGGAAGTTGGAATGCAGCTGTGCGGAAGAGAAAATACATAAGCAAGTTGGTGTGTTATACGGCCTTTTGATGTGTATCAACTATCCATGTTTTGATTGCAGTAGTTGGTTCCACCTCGCACCATCAATCATGTAGTAGTAGGCAAGCTGTTATGAAACTTCGTCGAGTTTCTTTGCTGGATTTGGCCGAGCTTAGTTTGAGGGAGAGAGCCTGGATTGATACTGGTGTCGGCAAATTGAAATGATTGCTCAAATATGGAGGGGAGATCTTCCTGTGCTTGGCGTAAGGAAGATATCACTTGGATCCATCCTCTTGGACCTTCCCATCTTACTCTATTTCGTCACTTATCGGCATCACCCCTGATTATGCCATTAGTTATCTTAGGAAAATCTCAGAACCTGTTGCAACAAAAGCACAGCCAAATCAAATCGAACCCAACCTTTGGTCAGATCAAATTTCTTTGAGCAGCACGCAATCTCTTGGCATTTGGAGTGCTAAGACTCAAAAACAAATTTTCTTGACAAGTCAGGTCGAATATTGGACATGGGATTGGTGACTTTGATTATAGATAGAATTAGGATGAGGAAGTTGTCTCCACATTGGAGTCTATCCCTTTCAAGAGTCCAATGACTTCAAATTGTTTACCCGGCCTTCTCTGTAGGCAGGGAGGTAAGCGTGTCTCTGCATCTGACCCAAGTCAGTGTGTGTGTTAATAAAGTGAAGGGATGAGATTCTAACCTTGTGTGAATGTGTCGACGTCATCTCCAGGTTGGCACTGACAAGGACGGGGTGGCATCACACCATCACTAGACACCGAATCCCCACAGAACAAACACCGAAGGCGTAGCGTAGGGGGGACCCAAACGCCGCAGGGACAGAGAGGATGGGGACGGGGGACAGGGACGTCAGCTGCCTCACACATGCACGCGCACGAACTTGTCTCCATCCTCACGCGTCTTTCTCTCAGTCCTGACAAAAAACTAGAGAAAAAGATATGGCAGGGGCCCACGTTCCTGCGCGGATATTCCTTTCCATGTTTGTGTGCATTATCATGCTTTCTATAGAAATGATTAACTAGTTTAGATCATGAGAATTTCTGCATATATATATATATATAATAATGTTATGATATGACATGGTCTTTAGGTACGGCCACATGTATCATCAGTGCGGACTGTTGGATCAAAGACACGCCGCGTGTATCATCAGTGCGAACCATTGGATTTTACGGCAGGGTCGTATCAAAATATTTAATATGTATATATGTATCTGTATATCTGAAACTTACTTCAACCAATTGTTCATGAGATTAGGTTGATGAGGTATATAAGTTAAGTTGGTGTCCTACGATAACAGTAGTAGTGAATTTATTTTTAATTTTTTGAAATCACATGTATATCTGAAACTTACTTCAACCAGTTGATCATGAGATTAGGTGATGAGGTATATAATTAATTTTTTACGTACTGTGATTTCAAATTGATGGTTGAAAAGGAGTAAATGTGGCAATAAGTGTAATAGCATTAAGCTTAGTCTATTTTGCCATTTTTTTTCACTCTATTCATCGTTCCTCCAATGGAAAATCAGTCGAGCAAAACTGGACAATCAATGTGATGTTTTGGAGCACTAAAATAAGATCGTCCTTTTAAAAAGAATATAGCAAAAGGATGGTAAACTTTGTTTTTGTGCGCATATCCCTATAAAATATTATGATTATGTGCATACTCTCTACTTTCATGAATTATCAACAATATATTTGATACGTTTGTACTCCTCCTTTGCCATGTTGGCTTCACGAATTAGCCTTCAAGTTAACCTTAATAAGGCACCATGAGGTCATTATCATAGGAGGATTTGCGACAAATCACTAAGTCATGGGATACGTTTGAATATGATAATCTCATAAACTACAACTAAAATATTAGCCAGTACGAAGTCCTAACACACCCAAATGAACGTGATAGAGGCATGGGATGTTAGAATTGAAAATCCTATGAACTATATATGGATGATGTTGGATGGATTGTTTATGTTTAATGATATTCAAATAATATGGGTGGTATTGTTGCATTTGGATTTATAGTTGTGTTTACTCATTTGGTAGGCTCATTATAATTAGTGCATTTGGCGTGATAAAACAAGTAGAGGAGAAGTGACAAGAGGAGGAGTGGCCAACTAGCCTTAGCATGTTTCCATAGGGGGGAGGGCCAACATTTTCTTCTCCCGCCCTAGTTAGGAGGGGAGGGAGTGCCACTAAGTGGGTCTCCTTCTCCTCCTCCTCTTTTTTTTTTTTTTTTTCCGATTAGGTTAGTTGGTGGGGAAGGGGAATTGTGAGAGAGAGGACGCGGGATTGATCCGGCGCCCTTCCATCTCCCCCCTCTATCAACCGGGAGGAGACCACCACGCTATCACGTAGTCTCCCCCTCCCACTCCTCACTTAGAATGAACTCAAATTTTTTATTCAAAAAGTTTTCTCTTATTTTTTGTCTTTCTCTTTGGAGAAGGAAATCATCTCCGATAATCATAGGCGCTACATCTAGCGTTTTTCTTCTTATGTGAGTAATTATCTCCCTTCTTTTCTCTCCATTATCACCTCCTTTATTATTATCCCTCCATTTCATTCTTGTATGTGCTTCTTATTTTCATGTTGAGCTACTATTTGAAACTCCCTTCATCTATTCAAATCTTTCACTTTTTTGTCTGTGGAACTCCTTTTATCCCTCCATCCACATTTTCTTCGGCTTGTCATTCTTTTTGTTGGCTATATTTGGGGCCAATTGGTCACTTATTCCATGCCTACATCATATTCTTTGGAGTAGTTGTGGTTGTTGATTCACAAGGAATGTTTCATCACCATTCTAAGAGTCTCACAAGTTCGTTGCCCATCAACTCTCTCCAAGTGAGAGGCTATCATTTGAGAGCTTTTTTTTTCTTCTAGTTATTACTACTTACATGCAACCTCTTTAGATTGAAGGACAAAGTCTTCGTCATTTCAAGAAGATTGAAGAACTCTCGAATTTTGTTCGACATCGACAATATCTTGTCGACTTGAGATATTCTCTATGGTTGTCATTCCTTGTATTAATCTGCTATGATTGTATCTTTTGCATGGATTTTAGCAACTGGGTTAGAGCTTTGAAAACTATGTATGGTTTTGTTTCATCTTTATGTTTACTTCTATCTATTTGAATGAATGAGAAGTCTCTTCTTTATTGTATATAAAAAAAGAAAAAAATAGAGGAGATTGATATAATTGTTGTCAATCAAACATGATTATGATTAAATTAATTGGAGCAAGTGACAATAATCACATCAATCTCTTCTATAATATTATCATAGCAAGTGAATCAACAATAAGCGGATGTGTAAAATGATTAGAAGTGATTACACTATTATATGCAACAAGTGTTTTATTTTAATGATCATACCCTAGTGGTACTCAAGTTTATTCAGTGTGTGAAAGTCTTAGGTTCAAACTTAGTAGATGTCTAACTCACAACATCCTCTTTTTTTAAGACTAACAAACTCCAACTTCTACTCCCTAGTAGGAGATAAAGTCTATCAATTTACTCACTCAAGGTCCTCAGTATACGATAAATATCAAATATATTACTTATCCGAAACTTTCGTATGAGAAAGTAGACAATATGCATATTATATCAATGGGTTTTTTGCATACAAACCATTCTTAAATCAAAATTACAAAAATTAATGTCTACTTTTTGCATTGTTATATATCTTTAGTGCATGAACAACTTTCAAATATGTCATCAACGTCACCACTGGTACTACCCATTCCGTAACCCTAGTTACATTAATCTAACAAGGAATATGGCTCTCTCTCTCTCTCTCTCTGACGGGGCACGAGGTTTGCCTTGTGCATCTTGGCCTGTGCTCAAGCTCCACCATGCCCCCAGCAAGGTGGTTAGGGCTTTCTCGGCCTGACGAGGAAGGCAGTCTAGCAAGAGAGGCAAGGGAGGCCGCATAACTCCGACCGTGAGGGAGGTGTCAAGGCAAGGCATGTGGGGTGGCCCAACAAGGTAGGCAGCACAACGAGGGAGGCGGCCTGTCGACCTCGAGTTGTAGATAATGATGTAAGGGGGACAAATTAACCGGGGAGCACCTGGTGGCGACGCTCGGTAGTCCCGGCACCAGTTAAGAAACTTGAGATGTGCAGTTAGGCGTACTTGGGGTTGCAAAAATTGATGAGCTTGGCGGAAGATGAGGCCTTGGAGGAGATGAGGGGGATGCAGAGGACCAGACAAGGTGGCTACCAGTGTCAAGGAGGAGGGAGATCCTTTGCGGTGAGGTGTCGAAGGCGAGGGAGATGGAGTAGCCGCCATAAGAGTGGGAGAGGAGAGGGGTCCTGAAGAAGGGGAGCAGATGCGTCTTGGTTTCTTAGGGTTCTTGAGGTTGCGGGCACAGGCAAGGGAGGTGGAGACTAGAGCCGCTAGCTTTTGAGCCGCTTCAACTTATAAGTCAAAATCAGGTGTCTACACACATGTGATAAAATTTAAGGTATTTTACTTTATCATATCTTCTTATTTTGCCCCCCCCCCCTTATATTTTATCCTGCGTCTGGCCCTACCCTCCGTCACCAGCGACGGGGGGGGGGGGGGGAGCGAGATGTTGAGATCCAGAGAGAGTCTGAGAGAGAGATATATACAGAGGGGGACCGCTGCCAGGGGCGACAGCTTCAGAGGTCAGGGCGCCGGGCGAGCAGCGATAGCGCGGACGGGCGACTACGGGCGACTGGCGAGGCTTTTGGGGTGACGACGCCGGAGGCCGGGGCGACAACGCGAGCCGGCGACAGCGCCGGCGGGGCGAGGTGACCGGGGCCGTCGCTGGGATCGAGGTCGATCCGTCGAGGGGGCGAGCGGGCGAGGGCGCCAGACCAAACGTCCTTCCGCACGTACAACCACCATATCATGATGTCAAACAAAACAAACAAACAAAAACATATTAAACATATATCCAACCACAATATTAGGAGCCCAATATAAAATAAATGTTTTGTACCTAGGCATTCAATGCTAATGCCTTAGCTAACTGTCAATGGAAACCAGTTAATATATTTATCCTTCATATATTCAATATATTCAAATCTCTGTAGATTTCAAACTTTCCGGCGAACCACGTTGTATCATATGCACTCGAACATTTATTATGGTTAATTACTACAATATCTCTGCTCAACATATCTTCAGGTTACCATATTCATGTCACGTAAAGTAGAATTTTAAAGGAGGACAGCATGGAATATCCTCTTTGGTAATATTCCTAATGCATGACTACTAACGTCGACCGACAGTTTAGACACATTTAGTTGTCTATGCTACAACATTTATGGTGTGCAGGTTTTCGGTGGTCTTATACATTACAACGTTGGACTTGTCACTCTGACGGAAGCAAGAAGAGATTCAGATATCCTTCTCTCTATATGTGTCTATCCCATCATTTAATTAATGGCTGTAAGTTTTCGATTCCTACATCGGATCAG